>VWZO01008998.1:1449337-1566319 GCA_013396975.1 Bucco capensis | reverse complement strand
ACCACAAGGGATTTTCAGACTGTGCCTTCCTTCTCTTGTGCTGCCGAGGCATACAGTCAGTCCTTTGCTTAAGATAACTTAGGTTGCCACGGACAAGTCAGAGGTAGTAGGGAACGAAGGGCATGTCTTTCATAGTGTAATAACAAGTTCATATCCAATTCATTTTGTCACACTGTCCACCAGCAGAGACACTGCCTTTGTTGTGTTCTATCTGTGGTCTGTTGATTATTATCTTCTTCTCAATTCAGAAACAGAATCCCCGAATGTTTGAATTCACTTGAAAGGGTGTGAAAAATTGGTGGCATCAGCAAAATCAAGTCTGTAGTAAAAATTCCTGGTTTCTCAACAAACATTCAGCAGTGCTTCCTTTTTTCACAAATCAGAAACTTTTCCTAGATAATCAGATATGAATAGAATTTTATGCCTTTTACATTTTTTCATGGTACATGCTAATTTTTTTCTATCCAAATCTGTTAATAATTGCTATGCCAGTAGCTTCTTACAAATAATTTTGTCAATCAGTAGTGCACTCTCATAAGCCTGTCTCTCTAGACTGATAAATAAAGGCAAAAAGAGTATTTTTCTTACTATTTATACCCAATTTCAAGTGGAAGAGGTTTACTGCTGATTTGGAATTGATTTCAATCCTTTCAACTTCAAGGGAGACCAGATTACACATCTGTTAAGGCAGAGTTTTATCTGATAAAACATGAAGAAGGATCTGCACAGCTAGGTCCCTAATGACCCAAACAATTGTCCTGTCAATTCCCAGTTCCCAGGTTTAGCTGGCCATTCTGTCTCTGGGGAATCTGGGCTCATGATGTTTCTTGCTTGTATGCTTTTTCTTGCTGCAGTCTGGCAAAGCCAGAAATCTTTTCCTGTGCCTCTTTACTCAGAACCCTTGCTGCACTAGAGGATGTGCTCACTGATCACTGTTAGTTGTCTACTTGGTGATATATTGACCTTATTTTAAAATTAATTTAATTTCAATTACTGACCCAGGCCATTTTTTTTTCTCTGGAAATTCCAGTTAAATAATAAAGAAATATACATATGATTTCTTAACACTTCTGTATTTTCTGCAAAAACAAAGGGAGGGAAGGGTACTGGTGTTTAATTGCATTACATTACTTGAGATGGAAAAGCTTACTTCAATTTAGTAAATTGCTCTGTGGATAATGATAAGGAGGATCGACCTGTTCTACTCATGTTCTGACTTTCTGATGGCATCAGCAATAAAAAGCACAGAGGACCTATTTTAATCATTAAAATTGCAAAGGCATGTCAGAATACTCAAAGAAAACAGGTCTTCTGAGTAGATGGCGTATTTATATAAGTGCTCTCAAAGTAAAAATGCTTTTTATGGTTATGTCATTAAAACAATAAAAGATGAGGAGTGCAGCAATGAAGTTTTTAATCTTAATTATAACTCAGCTTAATTACAGGTACAATGTAACTTATATTTCTAGTTTTCGGCCTAAAATACTAAATTATTTTTGTTGATATAAAAGTGTGGTATCCATCTGTCGGATAGATGAGTTACAAGCAGTCAGAGCTTCAGATTTTGTTTTCCATATTTGTAATTCTGTATATATGAAGTGAAATACAATAGAATTTTTATCATTTTAATTTCTCATGCATTAACTTTTTTCTCCCAGAAGTGAATTAACCTAGTGTTGTTATCTGGGTTGTGGGATGATTAATTATTAGCCAAGTAGAATTAATAAAATTTACATATTTGTTTAGTGGTATAGGACATTTTGCAATCCACTATCAATAACTGTAACCTAAGTGCACATGCACAGTTTCTCTGCTTCCTACTGCAGGTCTCCAATGCCCTAGAGAGCAGTGGTGAACATGTGTGTGATGTGAACAAAGCTGAGTGCATGCAAGTTATTGTGAAGTTTGTTTATTTGGTTTTAAAGATCTGTGGGAAAATTAAAATTCAGTCCTATTAGACATTTTCATCACACCTGCAAAATGTCACTGGGCTTCTTGGAGTCAGTAATGAATGTCTGGTGCAATAGGAGCCAGAAGTGAGAAGCTCAGTGTGGAAGCCAAACTGAAGGCAGCGTGGAGGAGGCAGATCGAGTTGCCAGGTTCATTATCTGTCTCCTTCCAACTCTGTCATGCATGGCATGGACAGTGGCTTTAGTATCTCAGATTCTGGTTTGGGCCATGTCTCAGTTTATATGGCTGTGCTGATAAATATCAAGTGAATTCAGATTATGACTCATGAATAAAATGCTTCTGTAGCTTTTTGTTAATAGGGGAAAGTGATAACCAGTGTCTGGGCAAAATGAGAGTAGCACTGAAGGGACACATAACAAATACATTCACATAGTGGAATCTTGTGGACAAACCTCAGGGGGGCTGTAGCCACACATTTTCAAGCAGGCTGAGATCTGATATACCCTTTGATGCCCTCTATAATGAATAACTCATTGTGAATTTAATGTATTGCCTGCACTGGGTTATCTTAGGTGGATCTGTGTCTTCATAGTTCATACATGTATTTATGATACTGAAAGTAGTGACAGAGCATTGGTGGGCATACATTTTCAGCTACTCAAATCTCAATGGATTGCATCAAGAACGGAGCAGTGCAAGAACACTTGGTTGTTGTTAGCTTTGTAAGTGTTACATTTCAACAAACAAAGAGAATAATTTGTACTGTTTCTGTGGGGTTCCATTCAGCCTAGAAATGTGATCCCATCCACACACTATCAAGGCTTTTTTACTGCCCATGTCTAGCATTTGTAAAACTTGTAGCTGCAGCAGTGTATTTTCCTGGACTTCTAAAACATACATCTTCCAAATCTAGTGAGTAGTATCACCTAAACAAAACCATTTATTTCTGGGTACAGCTTAGGTCTGTCATTAGTTACCAGAAAAACAATGTAAGCTGTCCAGAATTTAAGAGGAGAAACATTTTTCCTTTACACTATCACACAGAGAGATCAAGAGACGAGTCTTTTTGGTGTGTAATTAACCCTCTTGGCTTCTCCACAAGGAAAATGTCACTTTTTAGCTAAATAGATTGTTTTCTAAGGTTTAGAGAATTTTAATTATTTTCCATGAAAGCTTCTCTTTGCTCTGTAATTCAAAAATAGGTAAAAGCATTTCTTGTAGTTGACAGTTTTTCTTAGAAAGGATTAACATTTACTGTATTGTTTCAACAGTCTCTGCATTTTGTTTATTGTTGAGTTACTACTGTTTTCAGTATGTGGGTACCAAAACTAGGTTCCACTGCACACACTAAGCCAGGAGAGTGGAGCAGTGTGGAGGTGAACAATGGATAAATAGGTAACTATAGAAATAGTTTCTCCCCATTCTCACCCATTGTGCATCCAGCATTAGCCTACAAGAGGAACAAATTATTTCAGCAGTACACGCATTGTCCAATGTTTCGGGCATTTGCTCTACATTTAGAGTACAATTGTGGTATTCATATGAGGTCCAGAGGGCTTTCACCGGGTTTCTGCAAGACCTTGGTGATGTCTCTGGTCCAAATGTTTTCCTCTCCTGTGGCAGAGTGCTTCGATAAGACCTCTCATAAAGCATGTCCTCAGGCCCCTTTTCCCAGTCTCATCACTTGCTGCCCCAGTGCCTACAAGAGGTTTATAAAATCTGTTATCTTTCCTTTTGCAGTAATCAATACCATGAGATGTGTGTGTGGAGGTGGGGAACAATGTGATTAGCCTGACTGTTCTGCTGCACTTAGGATGTCAAGGGGGCATTCCTTCTTGATACCTTCAGTTTGCACTAATAATTAGAAATGCTGTAGTCCTAAAGAGCTCTAGAAATTTAATTAAAATCAAACATAATACTTCCTCAGGCAGAAACTGGCAATGGTATTTTCTGTTCCTGATGATATATCCAAAGCAATAAAATGAGCCCTTGTTTGTTGACAGATGGGAAGCTTCCTGTGTAGGACAGAGGAATATGTGTGGCTGTTTATTCCTTCGTCTTACCAAGAGGGACCGAAAGAGAAACATTGTTCTACTGAAGATATTCAATCCGCTTTTATTTTCTTTGTGAAAGTTGCAGTTTATCTGTCTGAGGGATAATTGGACACCAGATGACAAAGTGAGCTAATTTTATAAAAAGGCTGAGGAATAAAGGTTTTAGTCAGCAGTTACACCTAATTCTGTTCTGTTCACAGTAAAAATAATCATGCCTTTTTTTGACATGGCTGTTTTAGCATTTATGTTGCAAATTACTTGCATAGCAACTTGATAGAAAAAGACATAAAGCTTCTTCCTGTATTGCAGCCATTTTGATCAGGAGATAAAAATGACCAAGTTGTGAAAGTAGTAATATCTAGGTCATTGAATCAATTTTGCTCTGATTTATGACTGTGCAGGGAAATGAAAAAGGAAAACAGACAAACAGTCTTTAAGTCCTTTTAACAGATAATATCCATCACTCCCGCTCAGCTTTTCATTTCTAGGGGTGTGAATACCAAAAGCACTGAACATAACTCTCAGCTCATAAATCAGTTTTGAAACAAAAGTCTTTTGAGGTCCATAGGGAATATTTACAGAACTGCTGTATAAACCAGCAATACAGATGTGCAAAAAGCAAATGAAGATTGAATCTTACATATATAACCTGAGACTTTGGAGTGGTTTTGGAAGAATGTTATCATTTTCATGGGCTGACAAAGGCAGAAGCACCATTTGGTCTCTCCCTTATTCATTCTTAAGACTTCTAAAATTAAGTGCTACTGAATTTCATCAAGGAGCTGAAGTACCAATCTACCAAATTAATTGAACCTGCTTATGAGAAAGGGTGATGAGTATTTCATTAGAAAATCTGCGTGCACACTGGATAGCAGGTTCAGTAGCCTTCTGCCTTGCAAAAAATTCAAGCTGATAGAAACTCAATAGATTCTGCTCACTGCCTCTTTGGCTGTTAAAGGAAAGAACATTTCAAATCATCCACTGATAGGGTAATGCACTGCCAAGACCAAGATATTTTATGTTAACATTTACCTATATACACTATAGAAATGTCAGATGTAAAGCATGTTACCATGTTCCCTTATTAATCTGGTTTTTTTTGTTTGTTTATTGAGATACTGCTTACACAGACCCCATGAATGGTATTCCTGCTGGGAATGTAAAGCAAAAGCTTGTTACTGTATTTCTTTCCACAGGCTTCAGTTGTTAATTTTCTAGGTTAATTTGCCTGCTACTCTACTTGAGCAATACCATCTTGGACTGGGACTGTAACTGGAGACACACAGGTTGTTTCAAGAAGTGATGTTGGCAATTTTAGTAGCTTAGCTCTCTAAACTATCACTGAGCCAAGTGCTGACCAGTGCTCAGCAGCTCTGTTCCACTGGAGTGTTTGTCTTTTTTTCCATGTGTCCTCAAACATTCAAGCATGAAGAGTTTTGCTGAACTGTGGGGTTAATTTCTCCCTATTTATAAGATTTCCTGAGATACATACAGTATTTTTTGCTCATTTCTGATCTCACTTGTTGAGTAATGCCTTCAGCTCAAGCTATCTGCATTCCTGTGAATAACTGTGTTCTGGCTATGGCAGAGGCAATTACTGTTTATGACCAAGGGCAAATGCAGTAATGCTGATCCCTACATAGATGTTCTATTGTCTGTCTTAAGTGGGATCCTAGGAAAAAAAATCTCAGTTGTTTCTATATTAACAAATAAAATAGCCCCCACATATATCAGGCACACACAAGATTATAGCATCTGATTATGTTATACAAGAGCAGCATACCAGTTTATGACTCATGGCTTATTCTGTATAGTGAAGGGAGCTCAACTGGAGGGCAGTGAGAGTGCAGGGAGTTTTATTTTCATCCTGTTGTACTTCTGTAGCATAAACAGTGTTCAGCTACTTGTTTCCCATCTATAAGTAACTTGTACATATAAGCCTTGTGTGGTTTTGTCCACAGGACAAGAGTCTAATCAGCTGAACTAAGCACACCTTGCTGCCAGAGCAACAGTGTTTTTGGTAAGGCTGCATCTAACACAAAATAGGAGCGTGTGTGAGGTGCCAGATTCAGTGAAAACTTGTCCTGCTTTCTGTGGGATATTCTGAGATTTGCTAAAGATACATGTCTTTACACCTTTACTTCTTGACTGCTTGAAGACGAAACAGGTTGGTTTTACTTCTATTGCTGACAGACTTTTTTTAAGTTTGGTGTAGTTTTGAAATACCCCAGCAGAGAAACTTCTCTGTGACATGCAAATATGATTTTGTCCTTGTAGAGCATTTGGAAGGTAGCTCATGTGTGACCCAAAAAGGGAACTGGAGCTAGGGAGCTGTGCCACAGCATGGAAGTGGAGCAGATGAGAGCTCTCTAGAAAGAGTCAAATGAGGAGGGAGAAACACAGACTGGTGGATAATCTGCCTTGCACCAGAGGCAGTGAGGAGGGAATTGCTAGAGGAGTTTTGATACTGTTCTGAAAAAGATTTCTGACAGCATAGGAGTCTTTTGACATCTAAAGGCCCATTTACTATTTCAAAGGCCAAAGACACCTGCAGAGAGGAAGGGGGAAGAAAGAGAGGGAGTCCTGCAGTCACTTCCCCAGCTGGTCTGTCTGGAGATGACGTAATGTCACCTGGCTCATGCAAGAACTGCACACTGTGAAAGAAGCTGTAAGGCTGGAGCGCACTCGTTCTTGCAGGTTTTATGCTTTTCAGGGGTCGTTGAGCCTGCAGTTTTAGGAAATTAATCAACTGTGGTACCTGTAGGGCCTCGGGCTCAGTAGTGGTAATTTCATTCTTGAGACCTCCCACACAGCTGGAGAGTTTCCATGCTTGAGACTCTCTTCTTCACAAAAGCAGGAGTGGCCACATTCAGGGCTAGAGGTTTAGGTCTCTCTTTACTGCAAAGAGCAAGACTTTTCATAGTATGATGTTAAAATCTTGAGTACTTACTTTCATCTCCTGGTACTTTGAGGCTTTTCATTTATGGAAATTCTGCAAGTGTGGAGCACTGTTCTTGTTTTGTGAAGGTAATATCTAGCCAAAGGCCAGAAAGGAAAAAGCTTGTAGTGCAATGCCCAGTTGTTTTGGTTTCTTGCCATGCCTTGAATTCTCCTAATTTTGCAATCACAACTCCCAGATTATCTGTAAATTACAAGCATTTGAATATCTGGTCAAAAAAGAATGTAAATTATACATATTTACAAGTAGAACAAGTAAGATAAGAGTTCCCTTTTCCCCATATTCCCTTCAAACTCTGATCTCCCACTTACCACATAGTCTGCTGCTTCTGTCTCTGTATTTGATCTCCCTTTCTGTACTTCTACCACCAACTCTGATTTTATGGGGGTTACCAAGAAATAATTCTTAAGTAGCTGGTTTAGGAAAGCAGATTATCTGCATATTAAAATATCAACCAACCAATTCACTGTCTGTGAATCTATAATTGCTATATCCTAAAGGAGATTTGTTACTTTGCTTAAAGCTGAGTACAGCAGAAACAAACAATGTATTATTTTACAGTCCAAATGTGATGCCTGAAGAACAGATAACTCAGGTACCTTTAAGCACAGATCTGAGTTGCTGATGTATTTCAATACTCAAATCATCAGTTAGCATATTTCAAGGGCAAGCAGATACGGTTTTTTACTGTTCTATGAGGGTTATAACAGAAATAATGTCTTAATGAAGCAGTGCTGAAAAGAACAGTGTTATCATGTAATGGAAATTACTGTGGTACATTAAAGAATCATGTGCTAAAGTTAAATGCATGCAAGCTATTAGTGCTTCCTCCACTCCACTTAGGAAGTTGTTTACCTTTTGAAAGGCTGGAAACTCTTCATTTTCCACAGATTTCCTTATGGAACAAACAGTATAAATAATACCTGTAATATGAAGCTTTTGGGTATAAAAGGAGATAATATTTGTGCTTAATTTCTTTTCTCCTTACCATCCATGCCATGTTCCACATTTGCGTATGGAATTCATTCCCCACCCTTTCCCATGAGCCTTGTTCACATCCTGCTGTGCCTTCCCACACATCTTGGCCCATGCTAAATGACTTTTAAATCTATGTTTGAAAATGTATGTTCACAGCTACATTTTAGACAATATTTCTTTTTAATTTGGTTCCCAAATGTGAAAGAAACAGAAGAGAAGCTAGGAGAAGGGCAAAAATATAATGCTGCTGAAGTATGTCTTTTCTGTGAGGGCTGCTAAAAATAATAACTCCCTGGACCGAGTTGGTGTACCTGAAGCTTCAAGCCATGATGTATGTATGTACATATGAAGGGAAAGAGCACATTAAGATGGACAGCTGTTGCTCATACAAACTAGTATGATGCAGCTATTGCTGAACCCTTTACTCTCTGCTGTATCTGGGACCTTGGCAAAGATTAGCTGTGATTTGTTATTCTCACAAGGAATTAAATGTAGGACATTGGAGTATCTTGCTCACTATTATTTGTAGTGAAATTACACATACATCCCAAATTGAAACTGGAGACCAATTCTACTACACACTGTATGGATTTGTAAACTCAATGATGTTTCTCTGCGTAAGAGTGGGAAGCAACTCTACAGGTTGTTTTTATAATTGCCTCAAAAGACAGTGCTGAAAACCAGAAATCTTTTCTCGTTGTTCTCAGACAAACTCTCTCACCACTAGAACAGACTGTAATACAAGCATATTTTAGCACTCTAGTACAGTGATGCCAATCCCTGTGATTAGAACTCATATTTTTTTCTGATTTGTGATTGCTGAAGTATTTGACATTTTCCCTCGAGTGTCAGTTTCTGTACTCAAGCAGCTGAATAAGGATTTTCAACTTCCTTTAGAAAGAAAAGTTTCAAGCCCTTGTGGTTACAGCAAATTGCATGAAAATGGGGCTCATTGATTGTTTTATTGGTAGGTTTTGAGGAGCAGAACGGTTGCATTGTTTCTTTCCATTCTTTTTTACCATTTTTTAACAGCTGTCATAATAATCACTAAATTAAATATTACTCAACTTTCTCAACTGATTTGTGACTGTGTGGTCATTTGTTACGGCTAAACTGCAAGAAAAAAGCCTTTAAGGAAAAACAAGCATGTATTTTTTGCATAGTTGTTGGAGGCATCTCTATTAAAAGGCAGGAATGATAAAACACAGTTAGTTTGCATCCTAGCTGCAGTGAGACATTTCTGATGGTGCACTGCAACCACCATAACATTTGCTTTTTCCAGGCTGTTTATTCCATCCTCGTCCAACCTCTTTCCTTTATGGCTTAAAAGCAAGCACATTTTCCCAAACCTGTGACTAGTCTTTTTCAAATCCAATCAGGATAAATTAATCTGGGCTCCATCTTGTCAAATATTCTGTCACTGGAGCAGCTATGGCTTCTGAGGGAAGAAAATCTTGCCATCAGTTAGAGTTACAGTGTGGTGACAGTGTGAGCAATGGACTACCCACACTGAAAGTACCTCTTGCCCCCTCACCCATTTGTCATCAGTTTGTACAGGCTGCTTAAGTTTTTGCCTAATTTTGAGTATGTGAGTTATCATTGTAATCTGCATGGAAATATCTGCAAGTAAAAATGAGGCTCATGCTTGACCACCTTCTTGAATCAGTGCTTGAAAAATGAAGTGCTTCTTCTTCATCCCATCTGTAGTATTATATAATTGTGTTTAGGAAAGTTTTTTGTTGATATTAGAAAGAGGTATGAATTTCATAGCTGCAAAAGCATACGTCTCTGCAAACCTAATTGAGCTCCTGCCTTCAGTGATGGTGGGGATGGGTTCATTATGTAGCGCATTGTATCAGCTTTCCATTTTTTGCTTTCAAGCATCCGTCTTGATCTTAAGTTATAAGAAGGCCTATGAAAATGCACAGCTTATGTGCACAGAACTTTGTAGCCTGGTATCACAGCATCCCTAAGATGTATCCCCTTTAATCAGCAGAGTACTGATCTCCTCTTCCTGCTGCTCCTTATTATCATTTGTGTTACATTATAGAGAGTGTTGCACGAACAGCACACAGGGACCAGCCCCATTACTTGTTAATCATCCTTCATATGGAAATGTCTGCATTCCTTTAATCATTTAAATCCTTTTAGAGTATCCTGTCCCATCCCCCCCAAACTTCATGTGTTTCTGTTACTGATGACAAGAAATGAACAAAACATTTTTGCAAAAACCTGCACTGCTGATTTACATAACAAAACTGCAGAACTATTTTCCTGGCCCATTTCTTAATTACTCTTGGAGAGTTTTGAAAGAAAAGGATTTAGAGTCCTAGGACACCTATAAGTTTCTACCAACCCCACTGTGAGAAATTTGCTTTTAGAACCACTGTAGCACAGAGACAGGAGATTTCACGGAGCTGTCCCTAAGGACTGTTCTCTTATCTGGCAGTTAACTCATTTAAATGCACAGAAATGCAAATAGGTTTTGGTTACAATTACTGATTATTTATTAATTTGCTTGTACTAGCAACCAGTTCCATCTGCTGTCATGCTCCCTTTTGCCTAGCTTTCTTGGGCTCCTCTGTGTCCCCGTAGACGTGTTTATTTTCTATATTATATAATATCACCACATTTGTGTCATCCCATTTTCCAGATGGCTGTTAATATATTAAAATTCGTAGTCTAAAGCCAGTATAAAGCCTTATGACTCTCTTTAAACATACGTGATTTACTACTTGTTCCACTGTATTTTTCTTCTACTGGACTAGAGCTGTGCATCTTGTCCATGCTGCTTGGGATTTCTGAGTGCATTTTATCACAAAATCATAGAATTATTAAGGTTGGAAAAGACCTCTAAGATCATCCAGTCCAGCCATCGACCCAACGCAATCATACCCACTGACCTCTGTCACAAAGATACTGTCTGAAAGGATTTTATGTAGTCTTGACCATTTCATTGAATTGTTATGTTACCCACCCCCCTACCCCCAAAGAATGTTATATAATTGGAATATTTAGTGAGTGTTGCAAGTACCACTTTGTTCATGAACAAATTCAGTAGCTGAGACTGTTTTGAGTTAAATATTGGAACCAAGTCCTGTCTGTTTCGAAGAGCTGAAGACCAGGTGTTCCTTGGTTTGTGATTCAGGGATAACCCTGGTAGAACCTATGTTCTGTTTATGCTATTCCTCTGGCTTCTTAGTTGCATAATTTTGGCTGAAGAGAGAATCTTTTCTTGCGTAGGAGAGGAAGAGACCCTTTCTGCTATATCTGTGCAGCTGAGAGTGCACCTGAAAGCCCCTGATGAGCAGTAGGATGTGCTGGGAAGGACTCAGGGAGGTTGCATGGCTTGGTGTATGATTGGTGTTCCCAGATCCAGACCAAATTGCTGGATCAAAGTAAAGACATGTGGCTCTGTGTCTCAAACAGAGAACCCACATACTGCAGGACTTGTGTCTGCTTCAGAAGTATCCTGTGTATAAAGCATAACCTTGCATAAATATGTGTATGCTCATTCTCCCCCACCTTGCTCTCCAGTAGTTCTCCGTGAGATTCGTGAACAACAGAGCAAATGGAAACCTTATTTAAATTTAGAAACCATGCATGCCACATGCTGAACTCAATGGAGCAATTCAAGTTGGTTTCCCTTAAATGATATTTTTTTTCAATGCTGGATTCCATTTAGAATTTTTTAAATAGCATAAACACATCCTACAGAGCATCTGAAGATACCTGTATTCCTCACCACAGAATGCCTCATTTGTGTATAAGTGTGAAAATGTGTCCTAAACAGATCAAATTTCACAGCTACTTGTCCTAAAGGACAATAACACTCCATTATTTATTAGAGCCATTATAAAAGAAACTCCTGCACTGTCCCTAAAGAGAGAAAATCTGTCATGGTTCCCAGGAAAGAGAAGCAAGGATTATCCTTGAAAGCAGTCAAAGGAGAGAATAGTTTTTACCAACTTGTCAGTGGAGTTGCCATGGGCACCAGGCAGGAGCCTAGGTTTAAATGTCAGATTTCCTTTCCACTACTGTCTTTTCCTTTTCTTTTGCTTTATTTCATTATTATTTTTTGTTTTCCTTTTTATAAAAATTTCTCTATTCACATCCCTTTTTTCTAACTCTCAGTTTCACTTCCTTTTATGCCTCGTCTTCAGCCATCGTGCCAATCCCAGGAACAGAAAGATGGGATTTCTTTTAAAAAATTAAGACAATATGTTCTTGGATACTCATTCAAAAGTCATTAGCATATTAGTATTTGTCCAGCAAAGAAAAAAAAGCAAAGAAAATTGCATTTAATAGACTGACACAGTTAAGGAAGAAACAGCAGCTTAGAGTCAGCAGCAGCTCCCCTTTAGTATTATCATGCCTGGTTGTTCAGAGACATGTGGTATGTTTCATTATTTGCTAAAATATTACACGGAGGAGGATGGAGGAAAGAAAAAGCAGAAGAGAAAAGCTCACATCTGTGGTAATGTCTCTGCAGGAGGAAACAAAAAAAAGGCAAATCCTCCCATTTGTGGAAGGTATTCATGTGTTGCTGGCTGGCTAAACTGAACATCAATTGAATTAATGTATCCATTAAATCTAGATAAAAGCTCAGAAGAAGCAGTTTTTTTCTTTTCTGTTCTTATTTTTTTTTCCTTAATTCCTTTAAGCTGGCACGAGACATCTGGGTTGATTTGGTTTGTATGCTGGGTTTTGTTTTGCCTTGTGTGTCTTCACTGTCAAAACTCCAAAACAAACCCAGCTGCCTTAAAAAAAATCATTTGTGATTTGCTTACTTGTTAATAGCGTTAGCATGTAAATGAACACATCCAGACTATGAAGTGAGCAACTCATGAGTGGGTGGGAAGTTCACACCTCCTTTGGTGGTATTGTTTCAGGCTGTCTAGCTGCAGACTCAGCAGGGTTAGAAGAGTACAGCTTTTTGCATAAATGAAGTCAATAGTTGCAAAAAGAAAACAGAATTTTTTTAAAGAACCAAATAACACAGTCATTGATTGGGTGCCTGTAACCTCCATTTGGTCACTAAGTTTGTTCTAAAGAACCAAGACTTAAGTGTAGTGCTAACAAATTTTCAAATTTGGATCCTGGGTTTAGCCTGAGAGTTAATTTTCACACTGTGCTTCACTGTAACTGTGTAGAATGGGATGCATCAGTGTCTGTGAGTTTGAAATCCACTTGTGATCTGCCTTCCTGTGATCCTGCCTTGCCTTTAAGAAACTCTGAGCGTATTTCCATGTGAATTATTGGCACATAATTAATGGTGGATCAATACTGACTTGAAAACAGGGTTGTTAATAGAACTAGTAGGATGCAAATTTTCAGGATGCATATTTTTAATCCAAACTGAAGTTCACACAGTGATTTTAAGTTATATGATTTCTTAATCACTCTTCCCGGTCATTTCCCTGTTCTTGTACACATATCTATGGTGCTGGATGGTAGAAAGATTCACAATCATGATGTTTAGATGACTGTATCAAAAAAGAGAAACCACTATTCATAGACCAAGACAGCCATGACAGCCTGAGGTTTTTTATATTGCATACAATCCTAAGGTTTGGTGCCTTAATGTCATCCAGCCCTTGAAACATACTTCAGGAATCTTCCTGTGCAAGAGGAAGGACAGTGTGAAAGTTCAGTGCCTACAACAAATCATCTCAAAGATTAGGAGATGGCCTCAGGGACATTTATTGAAAAGCATGAAAATTCTTGTTGTTAAAGGCTGTGAGGTGCTAGCACTGATCTAACCGGTTGCTTTGATTTGGGTTTCATCAGGGCCCAACTTGCAGGGACTTAGAGCAACATTGCATGTGGCATGCTGAGTATTTCTACTTTGCCAGGTGGGTTGGTCCTTGGCATGGGGTTTTGGTGAATTGATACATGCTGTTCTTCATTTAGAGTAAAAAAGTGTTATTCTTCTCTTTCTTTTCTTCATTTTCATGCCCCACCCCTGTCATCTTGGAAACACTGCTATGGAGCAAATGGCAATGCAGGTGTGGCCATACATTAGTTTAGCAACCTTGGCCTTCAGCTATGTGGGAATGTAGAAACAGGAAATTTTTCATCTCTGACCATCAGATGATGGTATCATCATGCTGTGGTTAAACATTTGTGCCTGTGATATAGAAATTGCCAGAAAATTTTATGGACTTCATGTGGCAACAGCTGTCCTTCTTCTGATGCCAGTGTTACAGATATGAAAAGTACAGAAGTGACAGCAAAGAAAAGAAATCTCAGCTAATGGGGGAAGAGGGGACAGTGGAGCCACTGCAAGATTTGTCTTTCTGAAAACTGCCTGATTGCTTTTCAGATCTATACTTTTTTTCCTGTTGACAAGCAAAGCTTGGGAATAATAAGTGCTGCATGCATTAAATCCATCACACTTGACTGACTGGATACCACGAACTGGATCTGCAAACCAATCTGGGTTCTATCACTGTGCTGCTATTGATTTCTGTGCTTTGACAGAAAATAGCTGAGACAAGCGATGGGAGGAGGGGGGATCCTACAAACATTTTTTGGTGTTACTAGAGCTACAGCTTGTAGCTAAAGTAACACCAGATTTCCCCTATCTAAAACAGTGCTGAGCGTGTGAGCATGATTTTGTACATATCAGTCAATACATTTAAAATAGCTCTCTATTGATGCTGCACACTGTTCTTTTGTGTCTCTTTAAGAAAGGATTATTGAAGCAAACCAGGAGGGTAGTTATTCTTGTCCACCTACAGCCTGTCTGTTCCAAAGCACCGTAAGCTTCCTCCTTCCCAGTATAGCCATTCAGCGTCAGAGGGGTACCTCTGAGGCATGAACTCGACTGAGAATGTAAATCCATCCCATTGAAATGGAAATCGGCAAAGACGTTACACAGGTCTTTCACCAATCGCTGGTCATTTCATTCTGGTTTTAGTTCTCAGACAAGTTCTAGCTAAAGTCTAAAGTACTAAACAGCATAGAAAATAGAAAACAATAAATAATTTTTACATTTAATAACATACTATAATAATCAAGTACAGATATGATTATTAAAACCTTTCAGTATTTGAAGTGGGAAGTTCCTTATTAACATAGAGTCTGCTCTGAAAACTCGTTTGGATAGCAGCAATTTACAGTAATTCCTCATAACTTCTGAGTAATATATTCTGGGAGAAGAGAATCACAGATCTACCCAGCAGGTGCAGCTTAATTTAACTGACATAAAGGGACAAGGCATAAAGGTGGCCTTTCAGGAATTCACAGTGCTAACAGAGGACGTTAAAGTGCCTTCCTCACATAGCAGTTTGTGCCTTTCAATTTTTGGCTCTGCTTCACTGAAGACTTTTTTTTGTAAACATTTTCAGAATGAAACAAGTTCTGTATTTCAGCTCAGGTAACAGCTGCTTTTTGTTTGGAGTTTGGAGTCCTGTGTACCATAACAGTCCTTAGACAGCTTGATATACACTAACTTCACATTTTCAATGTAAGCCTTCCTTTATTTTAATGCTGTCTTAAAAATAATGGGGATTTCCTCAGCCTTTGTAAATTATTGTTGTGGCTGTCTTAGGTTGTAGGAGTTTACCTTCACTGAATTAAGAAAATTTCTCCACCCTCAAGAGCAAAGTGACAAGAAGGAGCTCACAGCATCTCTTGTTCCTGTAAAGAAAACACGCAAGTAGAAACAAAGATGTTTCCACTTACAGAGCAACTGTTCCTAAGATTATAAATGTTCACATTTCCAATAATATATATATATAACATATTCCTGTCATCTGCAGCATATTGATAGGAAACCTTAAACAGCAGATGTTCCGTGGGACTTTTAAACTGAAGTCCAATCTATATAGGAGACAGAACTTATAATGAGACATAATGTAGTTGTGAGACAAGACATCACAGGCAATTTCCTGAAAGAAAGAGTGAGATTTAATCACTTTGGGCTACTTCGGCAGCTACTGCTGAGGCATGTTAGTGCCTCTATCAGGGAGGGAGATGCTTGTCAAGATTATAAGCAAACTGAATTGCTGCCAACCATTTACTCACAGACAACAGATGATTCTCATGGACCATTTGTTTTATTTATTTTCATCTTGTGCTTTGCTGTCTTTCTAAAATCCGTGGCCTTTTACATTACAACACAACATTAGCAATCGTTGTTAAAGTGCTCCACACATAAGCGAAGCCCCCTCTCTGCCATGTTAGTCTGCAGAGCTCTGTTCAGTTATTATTGCTATCAGTTCTAAAAGTTCTAATTCCAACAGCATTCATTACCTCAGGGAAGTAATTTTACCTTTTTGGATTGATAAAAGTAAGTTTTCAGCTACTTGGAGTAGCCAGTCTTGTAATATATTAAGTGGGATTTGATTCTCGCTGAAAGCCTTCCACGACTCTGGAACCAGACTCAAACCATGGTGTAGAGGTGGGTGATTGCTGCTTCCTAATTGCCAGGCACAGAAAAATGAGGGGGATTAAATCCATGTTATCTCAAGATTTGTATTTTCTGCAGCTCACACAAAATATGAGCCTATTCTTGTTGTCAGTCTCAGCTAAGGTTCTGTTGCAGCAGTGTGAAGGAAAAGCAATACCTGGCAGATAATCAGGTAGGTAATTACTCAGTAATTATTAGGCCGTCATTCCTAGTCCAAAGGCAGGACATGGCCTGTCTTACCAGCAGCTCTTGGACCATTCAGCTAGCCTCCATGCTGTGTTGTGGCTGCCACTCTTCAACAATATTTACCCAGTCTTCTTCATCATATCCTCTCCTGTTGGCATTATTTGCAGCCATCTTTATTTCTAGGTTTGTAACTCAGGGCAAACTTGGCAGAAGGTCTAAAGGAGGTGAGGCAAGGAAAGACAGATGGGTGAAAATGACATTGACATAATTGCCTTGTCTGAACTGGACAGAAAATTATATCATTGTCCTGTCACTCTCCAGATGAAAAATAAATAAACTAATTAATTAATAAATTACTGTATTAGTTCTGCAGCATCATAAAAAGGCCCAGTAAAGCCTGTTAACATGGATTTTGCACTGTGCCTTGTATCATCTGATGTTGATGTGCATCACTAGCAAGTTGTACTTCTCTGGTTGGGAACCAGTACTCTGCTGTAGCCCAGGATGCTACAGCAAGAAGTTATGAGAAGTATTCAAGTGCAGAAATCAAGGTTCTCTAAAGCAGAGAGAAATTAAGTATTGGTGGCAGAGGGGCTGTCTATTCTGTGGTTTCATCTAGTTGCAATCAGCTTTTGAATGTGTGTGTGCTTTCTTAGCCAAGAACCCCCTCTGTTGATTTCCATGAGATGTAATCAGGCAATTGAACTGTCATGCTATCCATAATTGGTAGTGGTAGTGTTGTGTGATTGATTCTTCTTTTCTTTCTTTCTTTAACAAATAAAAGCAAATATCATTACAATAATTCACACTCAAAAGAGCATTTTCCCCATTGCATTAAATACAATTTCATTAAGTTAGCACAATCCAAATTAAAATGTGAACAAGACACTTGTTTAATATATTAAAGGCAAATTAAGCCTGGATTTGAAAAGGTGTTAAAGCTTCTTCTTTTATGAAATGGAATTAGTTCTAATTTGTCTCTAAAGTTTAAATGGAAATGAATTTATTGTTGAAATATAAACCAATAGTTTAAATCCAAACCTAATGCAATTAGCAAAGTGGGGAAACTTCATAAGGTTCAAATGAAAATTGTTGTTATACTTAAGCTGAGGAACAAATCAGCATAGCACTACTGAAATTACTAGAGCTATGATGCATAACCCTTTTGAAGTTTATGACTGTGGGAGAGCCCAGGAACAGGGAAGTAAACAAATACACTGACACATAGAAAATGTTTGTAATTTTAGCAAACTTACAGAGACAAATTTGGGCAAGCATTTAAGGTGGGACATTAATATTTTGGACATATTATCTGAAGTCCAATATTGGATGTGAACACGGACTAGCACTGCAAAAATATCTTATTTGAGGGTTAAATTCTCTCTTTGTATGTTTGCATACTTTTGTTTCTGTTCCTCAGACTGTGTAATGAATGAGTTTACCAAGCCTAACGTGCACACAGTTGGCAAACACAGTATATAAGCTTTTGTCTAAATTGCTGAAAAGCAATCTGGAATTTGGAAATGTAACTATTTGTTCAAGAAGATGGTTCAGATGTAATGGAAAAAAGTTCATTCCGACTGTCAAAACTAATGACAAAATACAAACCGAAAACATCATATGCCTAAACAAGCAACCTGATGGAGATGTTGGAATTCAGTAGTTAGGTCACTCTGTTGGGCAGCTATTTCTGAATTTAATTCTGAATTTTAGACAGCTGTTTTTGGAAAAGCTTGCTCTCTCAGCCTCAGTTTTTCATTTTGTAAAGTTGGAGTAGTGATACTTCCTTTCCTTACAGAGATGGCAAGAGGATTATGTCTTTTCACACTTCTTTGAGTATGGAAAGTCCTGCAAAAGTGTTATCTGAAAATTTCAGACAGCTCTAGTGTGACCTACTCATAAAGACAAGCAATGAATAATTGGTTTTCTACTTACCTTCATTAGATAAGAGTTTTCTCACTTAACTCTATCAATAGTAGGATTAAGAGTCCTAGTTACTCTAGGAGAATAAAGTTACACAGGACAGGAGAAGTGAATGATAGCGAGTATAAAGCCATGGTTGTAAACCAATGGATCTGTTTCAATAAAGACATTTCAGACTATGAAACACCCTCTTTAACCTTTATGGTCATACTTCTAATTCAATCCATGAAGACACATTACTCTCTATCATGTGAGGCAGAATAAAGTGGCGCATTAATTGCATCAAAAGTTTACAAGCTGACTTCATATTTTCACACCTATCATGAAGACAGATTATGAGACTCTCCTGTGAGTTAGAGCAGAGGCAGTGGAAAGGCAATTGGAGCTTGTCTTGACTTTCATGACCTCTTTGGGTTAATAATTACTTATTGTATGTGCAAGGTTTTTTGTTTGTTTTGGTGGTGGTGGTGGTGGTGGTTTTAGGTGTGTGTGTGTGTGTGTGTGAGGGTACTGGCATGTTTCTTGGGTGTACACAAGATTCTTTTCAACATTAGACTTCTATTTCAAAAGAATCTGCTTTTACTTTGTGACTGGCAAAGCCTTCTTTAGATGTTTGGCCAAAGAAGAAAGGTAGCAATAAAGTTTTCAGCCTGGCATACATATTTGTCAATTTGGTTTTCACAGCCTATGACACAACTGAACAGACCTTCCCATTGGAAACTTTCTGATATTGCTAGCAGTAGGCTCTAGACCTAACTAATAGTATTTTCCAAAGACTCAAAGATGGTTTACTCTCTACCTTTATCAGGCAAAATTTTGATACAAGGGAGCAGTTCTGCAACTCTCATTGCTTTCACTGTCTTCTCTTACCCAGGAAGCATATTCAAAAGTATTTAGCCAGCTTCCAGACAAAGTTGATGGTTTCTGACTGTGCCATGTCGATAGAAAACTACATCTGACAAGAGTGTAAGAGTGTTTTTTCCACACCTGCACAATTTTTCTGAACTATTCTTTTGTATTTATCTGCAGTGACCTTAAAAAAAGTAACCCACTCTTCTGGCTACAAAACTTAAATTACAGTAATTCTGCTTTAGTTTTGCTTCCACTGGGGTTTCTCTGTCTCATGCAGCTCTAGAGTAGCATTTATTGGCACAGATACTCCTTGGAGTAAAATGAGTGATGGTGGGTTATCACAGGGTACTGTCTGTCTACAAAATGTCAGGTGGCTGTAGCTTACCCTGTTAATTTTTAAAACCTGTAACAGTAAGACAACATTGTATTGCAAGGCCACCTTTCTGTGGCCACCCTTCCCTGAAAGCTCTCTTTGTTTGGTAGTATCCATATCTCTCAGGTTTCCACTGTCCTTTCTGTAGCAACCAGTTTCCTACTGCTGCTGGAATGCCGAAAAAGTGATATTCTTCTGCGTATTTCTGACTATTTTGAAATCACTGGAGGAAGAGGTTTCCCCCACTATACTAATTAAGGAGCATGCTATTTGGGTAGCACTGAGGTTGGAACTATCAGCATCTACATTTATAAATAGCATCTCTCTTTATTTATTCATCTTTCCTTGTATATATGAAGCTACCACACAGTCAGCTTCAGACATGCTGGTATCGGGCCATCAATATGCAACTTGAATATATGGTGTTGATAGCATCTGTGTTAGAGATGTCACAAACCTAGGGTGTGCAAGGTAGTCGGGAGTTCACAATTACCTTCATCTTTCTGTGAAGGAGGACTGAGCACACCTGCTGTGTTTACAGGCCATGGCAAACAACAGACATGCCATGCAAGTGTAAATGCTACAACATTTGGTTTTCCAGAGAGTAGGTCAGCTACAGACCCAGAGCCTCATGCCATATCCCCATGTTGTGCCCTGCAGAACTGCAGAGGGATGCATCCAGGCAGAGAGCAGCTTCTGGAAGAGCATCTCCATGCAGCCCCAGCTGGACCTCTCTAAAGACCTAATTTTTTCCTTCCTCCTTTCCGGATGCTTGCTTTGCATCCACTCCACTGCATTGTTTACAAATTTAAAAATAATCCCTGTCAGTCTGTGAAGCACAAACAAACTAGCAGAACTTTAAATAACTTGGGTATCGTATTGGTGATGAGAAGAGAAAGCATTTACATAAAGAACAGCTTGCCAAACTTCATAAATTTCTGCTGCAATTAAGAGAAAAATAAACCCTTTAGATTCTCCTAGCACAATTTTTATTGATTATTCTGTGTTATTATTTGATATGAACAATTTCAGTAAGAGTGTGGGGAAAAAACATGGCTTGTAATTATCTCATAATAGAAAAACACTCACATGGGTTAGGCAATGTCAAGAAGACTAGGAATATATCAGTAGGCAACAAAGGTCAGCAAGATAGAAAACACATAATTGTGGTGTGTCCTGTTTAATATCCATGGTTAGGGAAAAGTAGTCAGATTGCAAAATACTGATCCTTTTTTTTTTCAGTTCTGACTGTAAATGTGTTTTCCTGCAACCTTTGTATGTCTGTCTGAAAATAGG
Organism: Bucco capensis; assembly: GCA_013396975.1. NCBI lineage: Eukaryota > Metazoa > Chordata > Aves > Piciformes > Bucconidae > Bucco > Bucco capensis. The sequence continues at coordinate 1,545,371 of VWZO01008998.1, read as the reverse complement.
GGTGAATTAGGAAGTAGCAGTGTGCTTATGGGGCAAGGACCTAGATAGCAACCATAACAAAGTGCTTTAAGACAGTCAAGGGAAAACACTGCAAACCCAGCTTCTAATTTGAAGCATTTTAATTCTTCTCAAAGGCAAAAAAAAACCACCTTTCAAAACGGTATAAATAATCCCCCAAAGGAAGTTTCCTTTGCCATAACTCCACAACATAGATGATTATGACGCAGAAAGTGTGGTTCAAAAGAATCAACTGTTTCAGTGGCATCCATTGACAAAAGGCAATGACAAAGCATGAATAATAGCAGTTCCTATTTTTATGCATAGAGAACAAGGGAATGCATCTGCTTTAGGCTTCACATTGCCATAAAGACATGCATCCCTGAACCTCACCAGGGAGAAATAAGCATATTTTATGCGCCAGGTGCAAGTGTAGGCCAGTTCATGTTTTCCAGGCTTCCCAGTGTTGAATTACATTGCTGGTTTTCAGTTGTAAACTTTTCAAATTTATGAACCAGACATGAATAAATTACTCTGTAAAAGAGATAAATGAGGTCATTTTCCAATTAAGCAAAATGATTTCTTAAAGTTATTGTTTTAAGATATCTGTTGTTCTGTTTGGGAGATTGGAGGGGAGGATGCTTCATCATGAAGGAATACTAAAAAAGCTGCATTTTGGAGAAGGTGTAAAAGAATGGCAATAAAATTTGTTGGTGATACAGAGGTGAGAGGTACTATAAACACTATAGGAATAGAGAACAAAATAGTGCCTAGTGTGCAAAGGCACTAGAAATGCAAAATGAGAATTAACCTGAAAAAGAGACAGACAGGTATCTCCTGGGGAAATTAATCCTGAGCAGACACATTCAATGAGCAAGAGAAATTGGGAAATGGTAGTGATTAAAGAGACTCTAAGGTGAAGCTAGTCAACAAATTAGTAGGAACAGTATGATATGAATAAATAATGGTGCAATTTTAGGATACATCTTGTTCCTAATATGGTCATTTCTTGATCAGAGAAGTAGTAAAAAGTTTAGGCATTAGAGATGACTAATGCCATAAGCAAGTTAACATTGAGGTTCTGTGGTGCTTGGAAGCCTTTATTCTGGTTTACTGCACCAATGAGTTTCACTCCTGCTGATTGGTGAAAACAGAGATTAATTTCTCATAATGTGAAACACAACAGCAACTTTCCTAATTATTGTTTTCCATCAAATCATTGTGATTTTCCTATGAGAAGAGAAACAAATGAGAAAAATAGAGGCCTGAACCACTGCACTGCTTTTCAATGTATCTAGTTATTACTTCAGTCTGGGAGAAGAGCAATCTTTTCTCTTTGTATTCTGATAAAAAACCACTTGACTATTTTAGTAAAAAAAATAATTAGCATTATTATCTGGAAATCATCTCAAAGGTAAAGAATTGTAGTCACCAGTATTATCATGTCAAACCAAGGCAGGTATGCACTGATTTAGTATAAAGGGCAGAAGGAGAGCCCTGGTAATTATAGGCCTGTTAGACTGACCTCAGGGCTGGGGAAGGTTATAGAGCAGATCCTCTTGAGTGCCATCACATGGCATGTGCAGGACAACCAGGAGATCAGGTCCAGCCAGCATAGGTTCCTGAAAAGCAGGTCCTGCTTGACTAACCTGAGCTCCTTCTATGACCAGATGACTTGCCTAAAGGATGAGGGAAAGACTGTGGATGCTGTCTACCTAGACTTCAGTAAAGCCTTGACACTGTCTCCCACAGCACTCTCCTGGAGAAGCTGGTAGATCATGACTTGGACAGGTGTACTCTTTTATTGCACATTAGTTTTAATAGGCTATTATTAGTTTGGGAATACCCTTTTCCCAGATACTGCCTACAGTGTAAATTTTATTGCATAGTAGTTTTAATGTCATTTTATTGCTTTATAAATACACTTTTCAGCATTCTTTCCTTGATACTGTAGCTGTACCAATCTGCTTGTACGTTATCGTTATTTCTGTCTTAAAATCAAGGTTAAAGCAATCACAGTAGGGTTGTGCAGAATGAATGATGATTGAAATGCATCTAGCAGGATGCTCTTGGTATTCTATAAACAAACAATGCAGAATCTTTATTCATTATTTATCAGTTGTTCTTTGTGACACTTCTTTACATGATGTATCTTTTTCCTTTCACAGAGCTGAGCAAAAACATGTCAGGCCAGATGCATACATTTATCTCTCTCCTTTACTTCCACCTTGAGTCAGAATCTCTTGCTCTGCTGAGGTTCTCTCTGTACACTGAAGCAGCCACTGCAGAGTCATTTCAGCTCACAACACACTGCTGCATGTTTGTCGCACTTGTCAAGCTGCCTTTTAGTCCATGTAAAGTTCTGTGCTTCTTGGTAAATGGCTGCTTGTCCTCCATCTAGCTCTTCTGGGTCTGGTGCAACAGCATCTCTGCCAGCAGAAGTGCCTGAGGATACAGAGAGTTTTATGCAGATCTGACTCACATCTACTTTTTATACCAGCTGAATCCTTAGCTAACAATGTTCTGTTTGCTTGCTATTCTCCAGCAAGGATGAAGGTTAAAATTAAGCTTTTGGGTTTGTTCAGAAGGATATAGGTAAATGCATTTTTGGCTATCACCACATTTTTAACTAAAGAGATAGTTGGACCTACAGTCAATTTTTATTTTGCCGGATTTGAAAAAGGGGAAAAACACCAAAACCAAACCCCAAACCCCCCCCAAAAGTTAAGCTTTTGTTAAATTGAGTCTGAAATCAATCTTATCTCTCCATACCTGTTTTAATTAGTTGCTTTTCATACCTATAGATTCTGATATCCTATTCTGAGTCTTTTTTTTTCTCTCTCCTTGATTGTTTTGGTAGGGCTTTGCAGTTCTGTAAGGAGTAATGTCTCACTGTCCTTTGCTCTTTCTAACATAGCGAAGCGTGCTGGCATAATTCAATAAGGTTCTGCTATATGCATATCTTCTGATCTGTGAAGAAACTAATCTAATTTCAAATTAACTACTCTCAAAAATCTTTTTTTTCTTCTTCTTCTTCATTTTAACACATTGCAAGGCTGCAAGTAAATATAGTCTGATTTTAATGAGAACAATTAAAGGAAATACCATAGATAAATGTCAGCTCATGTCAGAGTTAGGATTTAATGGGCAAAAAAAAATGCTTCTTCCATTGAGTTGTATATTTTCACCCTGTATAAATGATTGATTATTCAAATATATTTATGTTAGATCTAATAAGTTATACAGCCTCCTGCAAATGAAATTCTTACAATGGCAAAAACTTTATTTGCAGTATTTCTGGAAGAGATTCAGATTACTGTACAGTACTTCTAATACACAGAGTAAGTTAAAATGTAACATACCCTCTGTTTCAAAAAGGGTATTTCTTATTTCTGATGGTGAATATACTGGTAGTGACTAAAACCAGATGACCATGTGTAGAAGGAAAATTCTTTTTCCCTCTACTTGGTACACTCTTTACCTATAGCTGGTAGAGTATCCCATACTGTTACAAACCACTGGAAATATTAATCTAACACATCTTAATTTCTGTGGTTATGATTCTGACTTAGGGCCAGCTTTCAGTGTATCAAGGTAGGCACTTGCCCCAGGGCAAAGAGCCATTCTGCCTGTGCTGGAGAAGACAGGAGACTTACCTATTTGAGCAGCAACTGTTTCCTAAGCAGCCAAACTCTGCTTTTTATTTGCAGTTACACATCACCATCCTGCTTCCTTCAACAGTTTCTCTCCCCACTTACCACAGCCACAAACAAAGGAATAGAGAGGCAAGAATACAGCTGGGAAGGGGGGGATGAGGCAGGGAAGCTCTCTTACACATTGCTGCATGAAGGGACGAAAGGGAATATAGAGATGAGTCCAGGAATAGAGATGCTTCAAAGTTTGACTGGTTTAGTGAGAAAGCAAAGCAACACTGACATCCCATCCATATTCATAAATTATTTCCATCTTCTTGTTGCTCTTCACAAGCTCAGCTTCTTCACCTCAGCTTCTTAACCCAGAGTCCTCCAACTTCTGTGATCCTCCTACTTCCTCCCCTTCAGTAATTCTGTTCTTAATTTTGCCTGCACTGCTTGGAAGCATTAAAATTGCTTCAGATGGGTTTCTTTGTGTGTCCTTGGTGAGTCTGTATTCATCTCTTCCCTGATACTTTCATTCTTCCATAGACAGTCAGTTTTTTTCCATGTTTGTCCAGCAGTTAACAAAGTGAAGGAGTTCAATGTCAGAGGCTTAGAGGAAATAATTTTGGCAATAAATATTAGGATAAGTGTCCAAATATTTCTACACCAAGATATTTTGTTAACTGTAACCTTGTTAACTTGAAGAAGGTTTGCTGTCATGTTTAATAGGGGTAAGGCAAAGCTATTAATACATCCACACACACCTTCATTTGAATGGTCATGTTATGGTCTTCTGGTATTATGCAAAGTCCTGAGTCTGTAGTACCTTGTTCTTGCAGCCTGTAGAATTTCCTAACTTTGAATAAAAAACCACAAGCATGACCATAAGCATAAATCACCAACCTTTCATATCATCTTAATGAAGTGTGCAGATTTTATTCCTCTCTTTTGTTGCCTCTTCACACATTCAGAGCAATTTAGAGATGCCATCTTGACTCACTCTTAGATAGGATGGGAACCCATACCAACATGCTAACAAATTGGAAAGGTAAAATTTCATGCTGCGCAATACAAGAAATATCACCATGCACATACTGATCACATGAATATAAGAACTGATGTAAATTTAGTGTGTGGTTTAAAAGTACGTGGATATTGAGCAAAAATAAAGTTCGTATTTCCTAAAGCTCCCTATATTGACCTTAACTCTGAATTATATATCTAAGAATCAAAGTTCTGCCTGTCATCTGGTTCATATCTTAAGTAGAGTGCACATCCCTGTGTCTATATTAAAAATAAACCCCAGAGAAATAGCCTTTTGACCTTCAGTTAATTATCTGAATTAACCTTAGAGAGAGCAGGAATTATTTCACAGCCACATTCTCATGTATACTACTTCCACAGATTTTTCCCAAAATGAATGATACAGATTGTTTTAGGGAGAGATATAGCTTCATGAACAATAATAATCACAAGGACTCTCTTAAGTATTCATCCTAATATGACCATGGAACTTTGCAGTAATTTCATTTCATTCTCTGAAGTGGCCTGTTCTTTCAGCCTGCTCTTCATGAGTATAGGTTAAGTATCATCCAGAAGAAAAGAGCAATCAACTTCAAGTTGTGTAAATAATGGAGATCAAGAGAAGAACAATAAATCTCTTCATTTTTTTTTCAGAAAATTAAAATGAAAATAATAAAGACAGGAATATAACAAATTAGATTCACAGAACTCTTCCCTTAAATTCTTGAAAGGTGGGAGGACATAGAACTTGGGATTGGTTTTGGGTTTTGTTTTTGTCGTCGTTCCCCNNNNTTTGTTTTTCGCTGTTTCCCCCCCCCCCCCCCCCCGAATGTAATTCAGTCTGATTGCTTCTGCATACAGTGAATTGAAACTAAGGAAAAGCTTCATTAGCATCACAACGTATACTTGTGCCTAAGTTCCATAATTCTTTCAGTTTGACAAAAGGAAACGACATGCTTCTTGGCCACAAGGATAGAAAACTAATTAAGTTTTCTTTGAAAATGACTGCAAGATTCTCTGAAATGAGGTTTTTTCCCCCAGCTTTTGAATTATTTCCAGTTACAGCATAGTCTAAAAGTTACAGACCAAGAAGACTGAATCAAGCAGAGCAGAACATTCTTATAACAACATCTATCGCCCCTCAGAGAAATTTGTTTGTATATCTGATGGTAACATATCTTACTGAAGCCTCAGCACCACAGCCTGCTTTTAAAGCAAAGCAAGTCATAAAACTCAGGAGCTGCCAAGGTTAGCTGGAACTGTCAAGTTGGCACAACAGACAACAGAAGCCTATCCAGACATACCTGAGAGCTGAGAGACTGTATGACTGCTCATGTAGAGCCAGGCTAAATTCAAGTATGAGTCAAAACCACTAGGTTTTGCATTTTAATCATAGCAGCTATCAGCAGGGGGAATGGCTCTGCAGCAAAAGACTTGTAAGTTGTGCATTCCTACACTCTCAAGCATAAATAAACTGCTGGAAGCACCATAGGTAATTTGCCTCTAAAATGCAATTAGAAAAAAAGAAGATAAAAGTTTGGCTATTTTCTGTGTCTCAGTGCTGCAGTAATTATTACAATGATATTGTCATTAAAATCAGTGAAGGTTGTACCTCATTGAATAAGGTCAACAGGAGCAAGATAATAACATAAGAAAAGGTAAAGCATTTATAAAAAGAACTAATTTATTCTGAAGGAAGTCAAGCAAGTGAAACAGTTATCTCACCAGTGACTTTTGAGAATCCACAAAAATTGAGTTTAAGACTTTGTGACAGTGATAGCATGCCCTCACAGCAGCAACAACTGCAGAGTAAAATCCTTTGGTTTCACAGAATCATAGAATGGCTGAAGTTAGAAGGCACATCTGGAGGTGAGCTATTCCAAGCCTCATGTTCAAGCAGGGTCACCCACAGCAGACTGCTCACCGCCGTGTCCAGCTGACTTTTGAACATCTTTAAGGATAGTGTCTTCACAACCTCTCTGGGAAACCTCTGCCAGTGCTTGGTCACCTTCACAACAAAAAAGTGTTTCCTGATGTTCAGAAGGAACTTCTTGTGTTTCAGTTTGTGCCTATTACCTCTGGTCCTGGCACTGGGCACCACTGGAAAGAGCCTGGCTCCATCCCCTGTTTACCTTCCCTGCAGGTGTTTGTACATATTAATGAGATTTCCCGCAAGCCTTCCCTACTCCAGGCTGTATGGTTCCAGCTCTTGCACCTTTTCCACATAGGAGAGACTCTCCAGAGAGATGCAATGGTTCACTTTGGTCATTCTGGTCTTGCTTTTTTTATTGTTTTTTAATGAAGTCTGATTTGTTCCATCAGTAGGGAGTGGTGCACACGTGCAATATCTGCTAGGTCATAGAATAAAGCTGAGTTCTTGCAGTGATATTGAGTGTTGAATGGTTGCTAGACATCCACTGGAGAGTTCACACAAAGTTTCAGTAAACCCAGGACTGCAGCTAATATTCAGAACACTTCTCCCTCTTGTACACAATAAAAGTAAAAGTGACAGTTCAGAAAATGTATAATTACAAATAGCAGAAGAGGAGAGATCACTTCTGAAATCCTACTGCTGTTGGTCAGCAGTTGAAGAAATGAGTTAAACTGAACAGGCACTGTAATTTAAATATCTATTTTATCCACAACCGTTGGAGCATGAGGTGTCAGGAAGGTTAATGTGTTTTAACTTCTCCCAGTTCTCCTGTAAGAATACTGACTAAGCTGACAATTTCATGCAGAAGTAACTGAGTATTCAACATGGTGACAATTTCCCCAGCTCCAAAGTATTGGATTTTTCCTTCCTTGGTTTCATGAAATAGTTTTAAAGATAAACCTCTTGATAGCTACCTGATTTCAAAACATAAAACTAATGTACTCTGTTAATGACTAGGGATATAAAAATATTTCATATTCTGTCTACCATGTGAAAATTAGCACTGCATTATACTAAATCCTGGCTTGATGTAAAAATTTGTATTGCTGTCTGTTATGTAAACTTGAATTTCTATTCCCCTGTGGTGGGTTGACCTTGGCTGAGGGCCAGGTACCCCCCAAGGTTCTCTATCACGTTCTCACCCCACACATCCCATGGCACGACAAGAGGGAGGGAACAAGATGGAAACAGCCTGTGGGTTTTAGTAAAGGCAGTTTAATAAGCAAAATAAAGAAAGGCAAGGCCACGTGCACAAAGCAAAGCAAAGCAAAATTGAGCTTTAGTCTCTACTTCCCATAACAGGCGATGTTTGGCCTCCTTCCGGGAAGTGGCACTGGTTGTTCGGGGGTCAGATGTCTTCTTCCCACCGATACTTCCCCCCCATTACATTTTATCCCTGAGCTGACATCATATGCTATGGAATAGCCCTTTGGTCAGTTTGGGTCAGCTGTCTTGGTTGTGTCCCCTCCCAGGGTCTTGTCCACCCCATCCCCTTGGTACTGTGCCAGCCTTGCAGCAGTCACAACATCACAGGTTTTATCTTCAACCCAAGGCACAGCGTTTCTGAAAAACTGCTATGGGGACATTAACTCCATCTCAGCCAAACCCAATACATCCTCATTCTTCTGTCACCTGGTAGAAGGTGTACTGTAAATGGCCTACACAAACAACATGAACAAGTGAATGCTTCGAAATTCAATTAAGGCTGAAAGAAAAAATGTAGCACGAGGGACTGATTGCTACAAATAGGGGGATATTTCCTGTGCAATAGTCATCATATAACTTCTTTGAAAAATGCAGGAATTGTCATCACACTTGTTAGATTATGTTGAGAATGCAACCTCCTGATTATATGGAAAAATATTACTCTTTTTATTTAAAGGCATGGGGAAAAGAATGTGATCCATTATTTTTTAAGCAAAAACCTATGCAAGTAGGTGTCTCAAGGGCATCATTACAGTTACAGAACTTTCTGCTTTCAGGCCTGGTATTTTAAGCTGTCTTGTGTCCACATCAGCTGGAAATTCACTACCATCTGAGACCTAGACCTACATTTCTTGCCCATGAAAAATCTTCTTAAGTCAGCAGTAGCTTTGCATGCAGAAGGAATTCTTAATAAACCTCTCTTAGTTGTTACTCAGTGGCTTCTGTGCAGTGAGTTCTCAGTTCAGTTCCCAGTTGATGCCTTTGGCAGGGAAAGTAATCAACACCACCATAGTGAGTTTTGTCTGGTATCTTAGCTGAAATACAGTGAATGAACAGGTACCTGCCCACTAGCTACTAGCTGTGACCCTGAAATCACAGAGTATTGCCTATTGCAAATGAAACTGTATGGGTTTGCCTCTCTGTTGTCACAGAAAGTAAGAAGTCAGAAAGAAGAAAAGTTCTTTTTTTGAGACTCATACCCATATACTTCACTGCTTGGAGTTTTGCTGTGCATAGACAGCTGCTTTTTGAAGGCAACTTTAGAACACCAGGCAGGGAGCTGGTCTTGCCTGCCTTGCCAGGCTCCAGTGTGTCCTTTTGTTCTTTCCTCATGCTTTTTGCAACCACAGCTTTGTGTCCCACCTTTGATCCACCATCTCTTTCTGTGGCACTGTTTATATCATTGGTGGTGTTAATTTCTTGGGCTTGACCAAGGTAGTTCCTTGCCTTTGGTCTGAGCATCATGAGCCACTCCATTTTAGGGAGTGCAATACATGCAAAGAGCTGCAAGACAGTATAACTTTCCATATAACTGCTTCCAGCTGTTCTTCCTCTGGCTTTCCAATTTCTTTGCTTTATTACTGGATCATCACTGAATCTCTCATTTGCTTTCCTCCTCAGTTCCTGGCTTATGAGTCTTGTGGATAGATAGAGAATGTCTGGGTGTTTCTTGTATGGATATGTATATTCACACAATAATAACAATCGTATCCTAAATCTCATTAGAAAATATTCATGGAAATTTCAAAACTATTGAAAATTATTTTATTATGCCAGTCTGAGAACTAACAGGTAGGGGACAATCTTCATTGGTCTGCCAGTTCTAGAAGAAGAGTTAGAAATGCTCATGTAAAGAATAATTTATTAAAAGCTGTGATGCAGCTTCTCTCACATGAATGCTGTCTCTGTGTTACCTTTGGAAGAAGGAGCTTGAAAATCTGTTTTATTCAGTGTTTACATGGGTAGAAGGTAAGATACTATGGGAGGAGATGAATTAAATTTGAGTTTGATCACTTCATATTGAAAGCTGAAGAAAATGAAAGGAGAAGTGGAAAAATTAGCTTGTCTGTTTTTAATTTACCGCTTTGTTGGTTTAAGCAATAGCTAATATACCTGTCCAGTGACTTAAGTACAAACTGTATTGGGCCTTCTCTGATACCAACTGAACACATATCAAGAATTGATGCTTTTTCAAATACAGATTCTCTCTAGAAGAAAGCACCAGTTTCATACTATAGCTAACTTCTCACATGACTTCGCACAAGATGCACACCCTAGGCTTTTTGTCAAATGTCAAAAGAGTGAAATTCTTGCTCTGTGCATAAACTGACGGACTTGTCTCTCAGAAGTGACTGTGAAGGCAGAGAGTGTAGTATATACAATGTGATGATGGAGGGAAAGAGGGAGAGGATTAACTTTTTTGTTTAAACAACATCATCAACATCTGGCAGAAATGGGGAAATGACATCTGTCATAAAATATAAGAACAGAATCATTTGTGATTAAGTGATATAAAGGGAGCTGTATCTTGCAGCTATGGCAGTCTGCTACCCAGGGAACCTGCTTCAGTACTCCTTCAGGGCCATGGATACTATGCATGGTACAGCAGAGCTCACCAAGTGGAAAATAGTGATAGCATGCTAAAATACATTTGCAGAAGACATGAGATTGAGCATCAGAAATCTACAAAGATGGATTTTTAAGAAGAATGTGTCCCTGTCCAGAATAATAATTGATCTTCATCTAATAATATATAGAGCACAGTCAAGTATACATAAATCATTCCTTGTTTGTTCTATTTGTACTGTTGTTCTCCGGACACTGTTTATGTCAAAAAGAAGAAATACTGCAGTGCTAAGATAAAGAAAGAAGGAGAATGCTCCTGTGCTACAGGCAAAACATGCACTTCCACCACTCTGCAGTCAGGAACAAGCTTCAAATGACAAATATTGTCTGGAAGAGCAAAAATGCTATTTCTAGCCAAATAAGAGCATTCATGAACTTGGGCCTTTATTTAAAATCAGTATGCCTCAACTTTCAGATGTGCCTTACAGCATTTAATAGATAGGTCTAGCTTAAAACTTGTTACGTATTTTGTCCCTGTACTCCAGTTGGGTACGAGATCAAGGAAAAAAGTTTATAGGGTAAATATTATCATACTACTCATTGAGACATGAGGGAGACCAGTAGACTGAACAGTTAGATTCAGGAAACCTTCAAGCTTCTTAACATCTCATTGACCACAGCAAACCACTGTGTCTTTAAGACTGGAGCATATTTGACTGACTAGGGGGATTAGGCTTACCCATTTAACAGAATGATAAGCAGAGATGATCAGTAATCAGCCTCCAATATCACAGCATATAATGGTCAGAGAGCTGTATCTGAATTTTGTGTAAGTCCACTTCGATTTCTAGCTTCTGTCCCATAGAGTTCATACCTAGGAGAAGGCACAGTGTGTGGGGAGTGTGGTGCAAACTGGGAAAATAAAATGAAATGGTAAGTCTGACATTTGGGGCCATGCTGAAGCATCATTTTCTAGACACAATCCATAGTAAATTTCACAGGGGATTATATACAAAATTCATGGCATTATAAAGCATTATAATTCACTGCTATTATACGACCACCAGCTGCTGGCTTAAACCTACTACAATTTCTTCTCTAGTGCAACACAAGCTGAAAGGTAGAATTAAACTTATTGTGACAGAAGCCACCTTTTTCATGTATTTGCACAATATCTAATTCAATGAGGCACTAATAACAATAGGAAATTCCAGCTTTTAATGTTAATCTTCAGGCTTTCTGGGCAAGCATTTACCTTTAAGGTCACTTAACTTTTTGCATGTAATTACAGTCTCTGGGTCTTTGAAAAGAACTGTTTCTCTTGAGTTTTTTGAGTGGAGTAAAAAACTCTTATTAGCCTGTAACCTTCTTTAAAACCCTCTCCTATATGGTATTCATATGACATGGCATATTACAATATAGGATAATAACCTGGATAATATCTCCCATCATGAATATCTTTATTTAATGAAAAGGATAATTAAGATCTCTGAGCATGGTGCATGATTGCATATGGACAACCTATTGGCATAATTTGTTACAATTAAATCAAAATAATATATAACATAAATAAGAGTTCTATCAGCATATCTGATATCTGAATTCATGTTTGGGGAGACCTAAAATATTAATAAGCTAATTAAGTATTCAAATTAATTCTAGCAGGGAAAAAAACCATAACTGCAAGTTTTGCCTCTTTTTTCCTTTACCTGTTGACTTCTTGGACAGATGACAACCTGATACATTTCCCTGGAGGCTAACATCTTGTGTTCCAGAATACAAGCTTTCATTAAAAAATGATGACTTGGAAGGTGATGTTCATGTTCATGTGAATAGAATGCAGCTGCTCTTCTTTGCTACTTCCTACAGACAGCCTGAAACAATCAATGTGACAAACAAAACCATGCAGCTGTATCAGATGATAGCAACTTTAAATGTCAATGAGGAGGATTTATTGTCAGTGTTCTCATTGTTGTTGATACCACCACAATAAAAAATATAGAGTTGCTGATCGATAGGTTTCTTTATAGTCATCAAATCCAATCTAGCCCTCTGATGAATAATGTCCTATAGTCACTCCAGCTCTGTCTTAATGTTAGGTATGCTTTTTGCCCTCACTATTCACAGAATGAGTCTGCTTCACTCCGATGATTTAAAAGTTTGTAATTCCCAGCCTCTGGGCACAGTTTTTACCCCATCGTTTTTATGCTGAAAATCTCTCTTGACTTCAATACTTGTTAGCTACCATTGCATATTTATCTTTCCCCCTCATATGCAACAGCTACATCACCTCTCAACCTTCACCTTGCCTGTCCTACGAGAGGCTGAATTTTGCCCTGATCAAGGTGACAGCTCTTCTCTCCACCTTTTCCACTTTGAATCAGTTTCCCTGACTTTTAAACGGCATTCCAGGTGAGGACTTACCACAGCCTTATGCAACAGCATCAACACTTTCAATATTTTCACCTCTTCTTTTCCTCTGCAAGCACTGCATGTGGTATTTTCTAGACACATCACTTTGGCAGCTGACAGACATTCTCTAACTTTGACTAGTACCCACGTCCTTTCTCACTTCAGTGATTTCCAACTGATGAGCTCCCAGTTTATAGCAGACATTCATGGCATTGATCCTGCAGCGTGTTACCTTGCATTCTGAATAACTTCCCATTCCTGTGCAAGCTCCTCTGCTTATTACTCTTTGTTTGCTGCCTCCAAGGGCACAGGGAGGCTGGGTTGTGCTTTAGGTGTTGTACGTTCAGAGAGCAGAGAAGGCAGGAGAAATTTATTTGTATAGAAAAAAGGGAAGGGCATGAGGAAGTTGAGGGAATGGCTAAAGGATGCTTTTCTTAAAAAAAAAAAAAAAAAGCTAAATTTTCCTTGTTTTTCAGAGTTACTTTTGGTGACAGAAAGGGAAGATTAAATTAATGATGATTTTTCCAGTTAACAACATTCTACTTTGGGAAGAGTTTGGATTATTACTGGCCTGAAGAGCTGGGCATAGCAATTTCATTTTTTTCACCTTTGCAAGATTTTTTTAGAACTTTTTCTTTGTTATTGATGGAAAAATAAGTTGGTTATAGGGTAACAATGCAAGCGCTTCTTAGCTGAGAGTATGCCCCATTTTGTTAGATATCCTAAAATCAATTGAAGAGCGGTTTTAATTACATATTACTTTCTTTAAAAGGGAAATGGTGCTTTAGAGTGTTGATTGTGCTTATAGCAACTCGTTTTTTTTTTTAATTCTCCTCCATCCCCATTATCACTTTCCTGTAACCAATTTCAATATTAATAAGGAGCTTTCACTCAAATTGACATACATTCAAACCCACTAAGTAAAATTAATACATTCTGAATCTGTGCTGCTATATTTTTGAATATTTATTAACTGGAAACCTATGAACTTGATATAATGGGAAGAAAAAGTCTTTCCTCTCTTTTCATAAGCAAATTTCCTGGTGAATTGTGACAGAAAATACTCAGTCATCCTCATTAAGGAATCTATCTTACACTTCACATGGCATGTGACTTGAACACCAAGTGATGGTTTTGCAGCTTGGAACAGAAATAACTAATGATTTTTTTAAGCATCTTGAATTCCAGAGTTGGCCATTTGATCATTGTACAAAGTTGACAATTGTCTTGATACCCTGATTAAAGTGGAACAAAGCATATTTATAACAATAGTTTATTCTAAGCTTAGAGATAAAAATGCCTTCCTGCTGCCAAGTCACCATCACCTGCAGCATGTCATTAGCAACTTGCCTTCCACTGATTTGGAAGATTACTACAATGTATGCAGATAGTAGGATTTTTTAGGATAAGGTAATGAAAACTGAAAAATACTTCTATCTGAAAGCTAGTGACTTTTTAGAGAAAATGCCTAAGAATAACTGATTTCCCATATTGTTTGCTACGGAATAATCTTTAAACATGTCACAAATGAAGAGTATTGTAATAGGGTGGAAAAAACACAATACAATTATAAACTTGAACAGTGTTGGTTGGTTTTATTTCTTCTCTGAGACAGCCTCTTAGCAAATTACTTTTTGACCATATGTGTTTCTTATATCCTGGGCCACACTTTTATCTTCATTATGTAGATGAAACTTGAAAAGAAAGCTTTTCCAGTTTAACTAAGAGGAGAAATGAGGTCTTTGGCTTTTAACATGGAAGAGCATTCAGTGGCTTCTGACCATGTCTCTTCTAGTACAGTGTGATACAGTCCCATAGTCTGGACTCAGCCCTGAGTCAAGAACCTCTGACTTGTACTCATGAGTCATTGCCCTGATCTTTGGCAATTTCATGGACTAATATTCTATGTCAAGTATGTGGAAAGCAATACTAATATTAATACCCATGACAAAAATACCCTTTAAGGACTCATTAATTAGTATTTGCATAGTATTTAAAAGATGAATATGTTAAGCACTGTTAATACTGTGTATTTATTAGATTTATTTTAAAATGTAGTTTCTGATTAATCTAAAGAGCATGAATCTACAGTAACTTTGTCTTTTGGCTAGTAGTGCTTGTAATACCTTTTCAAAAAGTAACAATGAAATAGCTAAAAACAGGCAATTGCCTAGATGCTCCTTGATTTCAAATACCTAGATTACTGTAATGGCTCCTTGTGAGAAAATGTCAACAAAAACAACACATAATAATAATAAAAATTAGTGTTTGTTTAAAAGATGTATCTAATCTTTGAAATGGCAGGACTAGATTAAGTATTTCATTCTTAACTGAAAGCTGTTATAATTACATGTAACTCTCCAACTAATAACCTTTCCTTGACATGTGGAATGATGCCCAAGGTAGTCACCTGTCTATCTTAGAGATACAAATTGTGGTGGGAGTTGTAATAACAACCACCAGAACAAAAATGCTTAATTTTTCACAGATTTTAGCAGGACTTGGAAGGACCAAGAGTTCATTTGCAGATTTAGAACCATGCAATGGTTAGAATTATTTCTTGCAGTAATAGCCTGAAAGAGATAAGACCACAAGCCAAGATAGGATTTGGTTCATTTGAGACAGATAGAAAGCTTGCTGAATATGCACAAGGAAGAAGCACTATGTGAAGACTTGAATTTGAAAAAAAATTGTCAGGGAGAAAGAGAGCATTCCTGCATAGAGGCCAGCAGTAAAAAAGGTAAAAAGCTGAGGCTATCACCAGGGAAGGTAGGCGACCTTTTTTTTTTAAGTCTGTGTTTCTTGCAAAAAGCCCCATGTTTGAACATGCTTGAGACAGAAGAAAATTAAAAAGCCAAGCTGATCTGAAATGGAACTATTGCTGGAAGTCACACACAACACACTGAAACACATTTTTAAATCTGTTTTTCACAGTAGTGTTCCAGAAGAAAGAGCATAATCAGAATTAACTAGCTTGTGTGTAAGTGTGCACACATAGCTATGTATATGTATAAGGGCAGAAGTAGTCAGCAGTGCTGTCAGAACACAATGTTATTTATATAGATAGGAACTCATTAAGGTACAATTTTCAAAGTAATTAGCTTGAAAATAACCAATTTCTCAGAAACCAAGCAGATACTCAAAGCAAGGATTCAAGGCCAGATACTGAATGGCGTTTCAGTGCCTAAGCTACACATTTTGGTAAAGAGTTCTGTGTACAAAGCATTTCATTTTTCCCATGTTTAGGCCATCACGCAGAAGTGATCTGTGTTCATATAAACTGCAATGAGGTTGTTTCCTTGGCAAACATTCCCAGGCATGGATCGGAGGACAGTTTGCATCAGTGTATATTCTCCACTAAATACATAAGGACACAGATCAGCACGTACATCTGGGAACTAGGATTTAGTCCCTGTCTCACATAACAACAGCAGTGGCATAGGTGATGCCTTAGTTTATTGCATAGACTAGCAGTTCCATTCAGTTCTCAGGTGGTGCACACTAGATGTGATCTCAGATGTTGTAAAAGCCACAGTGATGCCATTGGCAGTAGCACTCTAATTACGCAACACCACATTACTATCTTGGCCAGAAGCACCTTCAGTAGTGTCTTAAGATGTATTGCTAAGACAACGTGCCCAGTTCAACCTCCAATGACAGCTCAAGAGCAAAAAACTGAAAAGTAACACAAGGAAAGATCAAAGCTGTTAATATTCCTGCCAGAACTGCTTGGTACTGCAGCTGCTGACTTGCAGTGCTGAAGCCCTTAGCTGTGAGATGTCTAGCACATCTCTGTGGGTATCCAAGTGCTTATGAGGACAAGCAGTATGTAACACTTCCGTCCATGTTGGCCAGTAATAACTTAGAACCAGTGCCAGTGACTCAGAAAGAATGGTAGGAGGGAAACCATACACACTTGTGAGTCTCAACTCACATCCAAGAATTTCTGTTACTTCTGGCTGTCTTCCGCCCCATACCTCATAGTGTGTTGTAGGAAAAAGTCCTTCATAACAGAGAGGCCCCAAAACAAGGTTGTATCAGGATATCCTCCAAGTTGAGAAGCTTAATATGGAACAAAATCCCTTCATGTAGAATATTGAAAGGGCAGTAGAATTTCAGATGGACTCTCTACTCCATGGGCTAATAAACTCAGAGTAAGCCCTCAACAAGTCCTGGAAGTCTAGCTCATGGGTCCTGAGACCTTGCACTGCTTTTTAGTTCAGAAGACATTAAAATTTGGGAAGTTCCTTCAGAATGTGCCACAAGAATGAAAGGGATAAAAAAAAAAGAGGAGAAAATCATAAATAACAATAGTTCCGAATCAAGAGCTATAAATTCTGCTGATGAATGGAAAAGGAACATTCAGATAACTTTAGCTTTTTTCCTTTAATTTTCTGTCTTGAGTGAGTCACAGAAAGAAGGATTTGTACAGACAACTGCCAGTGATGGAGCTAATCTAGTATATTGAAGTATCAGCCATTAGGTGAGCTAACAATCACTACACAATTGTGAAGTAAATTAGCTAGATCAAGAGGGCACTTGTAAAATTTATTAATTTTATTTCCTGTTTGTGAAGGCTAGAAGTCAGCTAATGTGGTTCAGACAGAGAATCCTTACTCCCTAACCCACTGTAATGGAATAGTCCCATCTCTGGAGTGAGGGATGCAGAGCATCAGTGAAAATACAGAGGGACTAACTGTTTAAGATGGGGTTAGAAAATTCAATAAAGAAAAGCAGTGAGGCTGCAAACACTTGGCACTCTTTCAAGATTTTAACCCGAAATTCGCTTGAGAAAATATAACTGACCTTAGGGAATTTCCACCATTGTGCCTGATGTTTAAAATGATTAAACGAGAAAATTGTGGGGGGAAATCGGTCAGATTCTGAACCTGCACAAACAGCAATAGGTTTGACAAGCAGATTTGACTAAGCTTCTCCTCAGCACTATAGTAGAAGGGGCTTGATTCATTTTATTGGGAGAAGCAATAAAAAATAATCATACTTCATGTAAAAAGAGAGTAAAAAAAACCTCAACAGAGGGCGTTTGCGTTGTGCTGGAGGTCTCAGGGAGTTGCCATGGGCAGGAGCCCCAGCCCTCGCTCCTCCGTACAGGAGGTGCCGCAGGTGCTGCGTGCCTGCGGGTGCGGCCAGCGCGGTTCGCCCAGGGATCGGCCTCCACCTTCTCGCCGCCCCCGGTACGGCCCGGACGAGCCTCCCAAGGAGGCGGCACTGAACAGGGAGCNCCGGTGAAGGGGCGAAGTCTCGCAACTCGCTGGGCAGGCAGTGCACGCTGGTCTCCTGCCGTCCGCCCGGCGGTATCCACCGCTCCCCCTGCAAAGTTTTCTGAGCCCAGCAAGGCGGTGACCCAGCCGCTCCGGAGGCTCCTGCGCCACCGCGGGCACCGGGAGCGCAGCCGGGCGAGGCAGCGGCGCCGCTGGCTTTCGTCCCGCAGCACAAGGACCCGTCGCTAGCGTCCCGCGGCGTGGGGGAGCCTTTTCGGGTCTGTTTTGTGATGTTTCTTCGGGGTTTGTTTTGTTTTTCTTCTTTACTGGCTCACTTAGCATCTGCTTGCTGGTGTGGTACCCGCACCAGTCCTTCCGCTGGTTGGGGATTTTCCCTTTCTCGGCTCCTGCCGGACTTGTTCTGTGAGATGCTGTTGCCCTCTAGTGTTTGCGGACGCTGGTTGGTTGCTGTGTTGGGGAACAAAATTAGTCATCGTAGAGCAGTAATCATTAATTTCAGGTGTTCATAGCTACTTGGATCCCCAAAATCCCATGCAGAAATTAATGTGTTACTGCTCGTTTCAGCTATCACACGCAACCTTTGGGAGATGACAGAAAACTTTCATATTATTTAATTCACTTCTTGATGTGCTAGAGAATTGCTGCAGGTTTTGCTGTGGGGAGGTTTTTTTTTGTTGGGGTTTTGGTGATGGTGATATTTCTTTTCTTTTTAATAATGTAAAGTGGAAGAAATAGGGCTTCTCTCCCTGTCAGCATCACCATGCAGGAGTAGTGATGATCTATGCCATGTTAACCCTTTACACTTGGCTTGTGCTTGGCAGTTGTGGAAGAAAAGAGAGGGGGAAGTAATGGTATGGCTACAGTGCCATACGTGTAGCTTAAAGATCTTGAGCAAATCGTTTAGTCTTTTTATAGTGATATTTCTGCAAGGGTTGACAGATTGTTGGGTTTGTCTCAGAAAAATTGTATGAGGTGTAATGATCTTTTGGTAGAAACTATCGTGTTATGGTAAAGTAGTAATTTGAAGGTCATACCTAACTTCTGTACTCAGCTAAAGTCTTCCACGCTTTCTTTAAAAGTACTTTAAAGTATCATATACTCAATCTTTATAAATATCTTTTAATGACAAGTCCTGATGCATGAATTTCTATCCCGTAAGGTTCTCTAGGAATGCAGCATGAAGCAATACAGCATGGAACTGACAGTAACATAGGTACAATAGGAAGAGAAAATGACTTGACCAAAGGACTCAAAAAAGCTTATCTGCCTACCAGAAATTTTTTTTTCTGCCTAAGCTATTCTTGTTTGTTTGTAACATCTATGAGAGAATGTAAGCCCTTCAGTATTCATACATTACAGGGTTTGTTATGTCATACTGAAGAGTCCTAGTGGCTTCCCTTGACAGTTCATGTCTCATATCACCATCTTTCCAAGTTGAAATATCTCATTTTCAGCCTGGATTTGGTTGTCTTGAGTTATTGTGGCTTGAATACTTCAGTCAGTAGAGTAATGCTGTAAGTTGGGTTGCTCAGTGTTTGGAGATCAGTTCCAAATTTTTGTAGTTGATTTAAAAATCTGAGCACTTCTGCCCATCCCAGGGTTGGATGTTTTCAGAAGTACTTTGCTGCTTCCTACCACGTCATTCATATATCCAGAGATTTCCATTTTAGTAACGCTAACGTAATGACTTTAGAATACTTCCTTTAAGGCCATATTTCAGAGTGGCTGGCCAAAGCAGGCTTTCATGTTCAAAGCAATTAAAAAATGTTTTCATCAGTGGAGATTTCAATGCCTGTGTTAACATGCTGAACAATATGTCTGGTTTTTATCTTTTCTTCATTTAAAACTCATATTTAATTTATCAGGAGCATGTCAATCTGGTAAAGAACAGAAGCAGAATGTAATGATGGGGATTATTAGGAAAGGAAAAGGGTACTTAAAAATATGGCCAGGTACATGTAACCAGACAAATGTAATATAGCTGAATAATACTGATGACAAATCAATCCTGAACTAGCTCCGGTTTTTTGGCAGATAGTGATGAAAAGGGTTTTTGTTTCCCTTTAGCAGCATTTTTTCTGTCTGTAAGTAAATATGACACAAATTTATTGTTTCTCATCAAGGGTCACAATAAACAGTTGCCCTTGCACAGACCTGAGGTAGGACTAAACCAGGGACTTTTTTTATTGGTCTTTGGAAACTGTGATTTGAGAGCAATTTCTCATTTGCTTGCAGATATTTTAGCTCAACCCATTGCTTTAATTTTGATAGCTTTTAACACAACTGAATTGAATAAAAATGTCATTTTAAGAATCTTATTGATATTCATGACACAACTTTAATAGATACCTGTATTAAAATTGCAGGCAGTTTTAAGTGTCTGTCTTTATGTGGTTACCTAGTTTCCTATTTGAGCATCTATTCATTACTCTATGATGATGTGAACCTGAAATTGTTACCATTTTTATTATTATTATTCATTTCTAGAAAATATCAATACCAATTATCAAATTAAATGGTCAGAACCATTTTTCTTTTCAGCTACTGAGTCTGGAAAATGGCATGTTTCTGCTGTGAAGACAAGCCAGTCACACAAAGCCCATGGAAAGGAACTGTGTGCACTGTGAAAGTCTGTGCCCTCCTTGGTGTGGTTTTTGCACTATGTTCATGGGATTGCCATGACATTCACAGAGCAGACACTGTCAGCAGCTGCAGAGGAGTCTGAGCCTGGGGACTGGATTCCAGGCTGAATGCAAAGACTTCTGGGGAGGCTGCTGTGGTATTGGTTATATACATTTTGCTGCCAGAAAACATAAAAATCAGGACTTAGGATTTCATGTTCTTTATGCTCACTTATTGCATCTTGTAAATAGGCTAAGTTCTCAGCCAGCGTTGTCTCCTATAAGTATTTTTGTTAGGGTTATTGTGCTGAAATGATTTATAGAGGCCAACAATTTTGTCATTTATGCTTAGCAAAGAAGCAATTAAAGAAAGCTTCAAATGGTAGGGACCTGCCAGACTCTTTATGGTGCAGTTCAGCTCTTTTGAGTTCATTGCAGTATTTGTTCTCTCATCAGTACTACCTTGTTAGTGAATTAAAAAAAAACAACCAAACAAATAAAAAAGCCCAAGCAAAACAAATTTAAAAAACCCCAACAAATGAACTCAACACTTGAAGATCTCTATTCTAAAGCATCTGTTTCATGCTAGCTGTCTGAAGACACCTGTAATTAGGACTACCCAACAGTACTGCTTAGAATTTTAAGTCTTCCAATTAATAAAGTGATACTTACTTCCTATACCCACAAGATTTTCATGTGATCTACTCTTGGGCTAGAGAAATTGTGTCTACAGTGGATGAGAATGATATTGAGCCTTATTGTATTCAGAATAAAACGAAACTTACTTCCGTGACTCATCTTCCTCTTAGCAAGTTCTCCTCCATTGTGAGGCCACAAGTTGAAAACAAAATTCTGAATATTCAGAGATGCTGATTTTCACATTAAGCAGGCATTTTGATTCCTCATACTTGGAACAACACAGGTAAAAGATTCTGGTCTGAATTTTTAGATGGTGGCATGAAAAATGCCAAATTGTGTAGTAGATCAAATGCAGATTCTTCTAAAATAATAAGAGTCTAGATAAAGAACAGTGTGGCAGCTTCTGTTGCTCTGACACTGGCGAAATATCATACCAATTATTTTCTAGGTAAAATTTATTTCAAAATCACCTTTGTGGAACATTGGATTTGTATAATGCCTGACACCTATTTTCAGGTGTTTTGAGAGGTAGATGGGGTCATAGCCTCCTTTCATTGAACTCCACATGACTCTCTAATATCTAACAAAAACCCAATAAACCTTAGAAAGTACAAAACATGGGATAGAGCTTGAGTACATATCATTTGTTACCATGCTCTCTCAAGGCAATGTAATTATTTCTATCAATCAGTACAGAAAAGTTCATCTTTTGTATTGGTTATACTTCTGGAGCTTGCTGTTATTTACTTTTTAAGCCCCTACTTTGTTTTTTTGAAAAAACATGAGCATGGAAGTATTAAGCACTGAGTCAGGAAATGATCA
Organism: Bucco capensis; assembly: GCA_013396975.1. Taxonomy (NCBI): domain Eukaryota; kingdom Metazoa; phylum Chordata; class Aves; order Piciformes; family Bucconidae; genus Bucco; species Bucco capensis. The sequence goes on along the minus strand of VWZO01008998.1, from coordinate 1,523,272 downwards.
TGTTAACACTGCAGACACAGTGTACCTGAGTGCCATTGACAAGTGCGACTGGACATGTGCTACATTGTGGAGCTACAACAGCATGTTCTAGATCTTCACAGGTTTAGTGTTTTTCAAAATCTGCTCTTAGCCCTCCTTTATAACTTATGGTACTTAATTATTTTATGCTTGTTACATCATTCAGTTGTTTTACTAGAAAGTTTTGACAGTAATTGTACTGTTGGTTGAAAAATGACTGCTTCCCTTAGGTACCAGTTGAAGCATAAGTATATCCTTAGGTGATCTTCCTCGTAAGTTAGCTTTTGATTTATTGCTCTCTTTTCCTAAATTTAGGAGCTGGATTATTTTATGCTTTTTTAAAATAAAAACAAATACAAAGTGCTTCTATCAATTAGTAAAACCCTACACAGTCCAGTAAAATGCTATTTGTTTATGTTTAATGTTGCAGGAAAGAGTGTAGTTTTGTTTTAAAAATACTCCTGTAATACATGTAATGTAGAGTATATCAGTATACAACAGCTAAAATGTGCATGTTTTATTAAGAACTTCTTTGTTCCTCAAAAATAATATATGACAGAATTTGTTTAAACATAGACTGATGTTCCCCCAGCTTCTTGGAGGTGGAAGGAAGAAGGTTATAAATTTTATTCAGTGTTTAGGTTGCCAGGAATTGTCTACTTGGAGTTAACTTTTATCTTTGGGTAAAGAATTTTCAGAAAAACAGTAAGTTCTTTGCCACTGTATCTTGCTTCTCAGTGCCTCCTGTGCATACCTTGTTTTACTTCATCCTCTGGGGTGAGGAGCCTCTGAGATTTAGAGACATTCAAATGCACATGACAACTAGAAAGAGCTGGAAGAAATTATACTACTAATGCAAATTTCACAAAGAAACTGTCACAAAGTTTTGAGCTGTTTTCTCACAAATCTCTGTTTGGCAGTGATTTCTTTGCTCACCATTACTTTAAGAGTGATGCTACTTCACAAGAGTGATAATGCCTCAGTTAAATCTCTGATTTTCTTTTCTTCTAGACTATACCTTCTGTAAAGCCTTGTGGAAGATAGATGTGTGTGCTGCAATGGTGACATAAATATTTCAGAGGACTGGAAAAAATTCTTGAGAATCTGTGTTTGTTTTTAATGCTGCTGTCAAGAACAATCTAAGGCAAGTAAACAACATGAGTTTTATCATGAAACTTCATAGACATTTTCAAAGAACAGTTATTTTGCTGGCCACTTTTTGTATGGTGAGCATAGTTATTTCTGCATACTACTTGTATAATGGCTACAAACAGGAAAATGAACTTCCTGAAATCTCTTCAGAAGTGGAGTGTGGTGATCCTCAACTGCTGCCATACAAGCTGATGGAGATGAAGACCATGAAGCCTATTGATCCTCTGAGGACAGATCTTGTAGTCCTGGTGTTTGTGGAAAGTCAGTACTCAACATTAGGCCAGGATATAATAACTATTTTAGAATCAAGCAGGTTTCAGTTTCACATTGAGATTGCACCTGGGAAAGGTGACCTCCCAGTGCTTATAGACAAAAATAAAGGCAAATATGCTCTCATAGTATATGAAAATATTCTGAAGTATGTGAATATGGACTCTTGGAACAGAGGTCTTCTAGATAAGTACTGCATAGAATATGGTGTAGGTGTTATTGGATTTCATAAAGGCAATGAGAACAGCTTGCAGAGCTTTCAGTTGAAGGGCTTTCCTTTCCATGTCCACAGCAATCTGGGTATTAAGGACTGTTGCATTAATCCTCATTCTCCATTGCTTCATGTGACTAAATCTTCTAAGCTTGAGAAAGGTCCCTTGCTTGGAAATGACTGGGCAGTTTTCCAGATTAATCATACAGCTTATCAACCAGTGATATTTGCAAAAGTAAAGACACCAGAAAACCTTTCGCCACCTGCTGCTCTAAGTACTCTTTATGCCACAGTAATTCATGACCTGGGACTCCATGATGGGATTCAACGAGTCCTGTTCGGCAATAATTTGAATTTTTGGCTGCACAAGCTGATTTTCATAGATGCCATCTCTTTCCTGTCTGGAAAGAAGCTCAGACTCTCCTTGGATAGGTACATTCTGGTTGACATAGATGACATCTTCGTTGGGAAGGAGGGAACAAGAATGAACACCAACGATGTGCAGGTAAAGTATGTACACAACTAATGGTCATTACAGCAAAGTGCCTTTTTCATTTTAATCTTAAAATGAATAGTTACTAATAGGTGGAACTCACAGAGGATGTAGATCAGTAAGTACCAATGCAAACTATTTGAGCTTTGAGATAAAAACCAGATTCTCTGTCTTTTGAGTAGTCACTGATTCCAGGTGTAGCAGTTCCTTTAACCTCCAGGCTGGAGGAGAGTCTGTGCAGTGTTACTTATGCCTATGCTAGAAAAGAACACAAGATAAACAACTCACTGGTAACTATCACTTGTTTTCTCTCAAGTGACACACAAGTCCCTGTTGAGCTAAGCTCTATAAATGGGTTGGTGGGCACCTTTAAATTCCATTCTGCTTGCTATGTATGGAAAATAGTCTCCCCAAAGGAAATAAAAGACAACTAATTTCTAAGTAAAGCAACTGGTAAAGAAAAGGAGGTAAGCACAGTAGTGTTTTGACACCGAGCACAACCCACCCAGCATACACAATTCTAAACATAATTGCAGAATGTTTAACTCCCTAGTCTGATGACAGCTTTTATCTAAGCATGTCTTTCAGTGGTATTTGAAAACAGCACAGGACTTGAGGGCTGGACCCAAGAGCTGTTCAGATGTAATGTGTGTGTTTCTAGTCTTACAAGCCAGGAGGTAAATGTGGAGAGCAAAAATAAATGTCAACATAAATTTTGATGAATAGACTGGATTGGTAGCTGTTGAAATAGGTTTCAGATGTCAGGAGTTGCAGCATTTTGCCTTTGTTATCTCTGTTTTATGGCTATTCCTTGCAGGCAAGGCTTGTATTAATATTGGTCTTAAATCCTTGTAGTGTCGCCAAATGACTTGTACAACTTAAAATGTTAAAATTGTCATTCCTGAAGGTCATTTTTCACTCTATTGTGCTGCTCAAGTGAGGTGGTAGTTATGGGTCAGGAGGAGTAACATCTTAACATTATTTCTTGCTGTATACCTCGCTTTCTTTTTGTATAGTGTTGTTACAAGTCAGAGGTCACCTTGCACAACTGTACTTGGTCCAGAAGCTAAAAATCTGTAACATGCTGATTGTTGCCCTGTTTGTGCTGAAAATAAGGGAGAATGTTTTGTTAGAACTTTCAGAATGGAAAGGAGAACTGGGAAAAGGAAAGGTAACAACAGCACTGTGTGTAGCTGATCATTTTTGTTTGATTTTTAATTAAGTTTTTGGATTTTCAGTGTTATTATATTTATCAAGCTGCAGTAACTGTGCATATATTGCTTCCTTAAACAAAAGATTTGGACTTGTAGTTACGCTTTAACTTGCTTTGAAATTACAGCATACTCTCTTTTCCACAACATTCTATGCATGTGCAATTATAAATAGGATATTCTTCCATGATAAGTAGGTGTTTTCCTTCTGCAACTGATTTGCATGGGAGAGTGCTGGAATAAAGGTAGAACTCAGTAAATGACATTTCTGTGCAGAAGGTGGTGGCAGAATTCGAGTTAGGTGGATGAGCATGCTTTGAGAATCTCCTAAGTGCAAACTCAAATTGCAGGAAAGAAACGAGCTCTGCCCAACATCATGGGCAAAGGTCCTGTTGTTCTGCTGGAGCAGCAGTTTCTGGTAACAAAATGTGTAAAATAAAGCCTGAATAAATCACTTATTGGGTTGTACAGTAGCAGCTTGAAACAGTATGTTTTGTATTGTTTCTCTTTGTGAGTGACACCTTAGAATTGTCATTTTAGGATAAGTTAGGATGATTAATTGCCAGAATTACTTACCAGAAACAGGAGGCTGTTGAGACAAATTTAATTAAAGCAGATACAAAAGGATAAACTGTATTGTTTGGGGACAATAATTTGCAGTATGTTAGAATGTTATCTTCCCAAAATAAAACTGTCAAATTATATAGAAATAATATCAAAGTGGAAATAACTTTTAAGTAGGATAATTTCATTTATCCAGAACTGTGTTTTGAAAAAGTGTTCCCTTCTGATTCTTCATCTCCTCAAAGTTAAAATGTTCTATTAAACATATTGTTAGGGCTGTCAGATGCAATGCGTCTTCATTACAATTAATATCAAAGGAGTTATCCTCTGTGGCAAAATGACATGTGGAAGGAATGAAATAAAATCAATTTTTGGTAGTTGAAAATCTGTTACTGTAAAGTATATTTGGGGATAAATGACATCCTATTAAACAGGAGTGTTTTACTGAGTTCTGCAGTATTGACTGTGACAGAGATTGTGCGCTGCAAGTGGGAAAGTAGGTTGCTGTATAATTTCAGTACTCAAGATTAATTCATTTCTACTAAGCTTACATTTTAAATACCAGTAGTAGAGAATTTGGTATAATGCTTTTTTGTGATTTCATTTTGTTTGACATCTCCTATTTAATATTTTCTGGATATACTCACATCTAGTAGGACTGTAAGCTTGCCGAGAGTAAGGTGAGTGTTTCTCCGTGTGTTCTATTAATGCAAAGTAAGCTAAAACACTTCAGAAAGCTCCCAACATCCAGAGAACTTCTAGGACTGGTCCTGCCTGTTCTTTTGAATAAGACTGAGTTCAGAAAATGATTCATAAAGAACTGGTAGCAAAAATAATCACTCACATTTAACTGTCTAACTCAAGAAGGCAGCGTTTGCTGCCTTCTCTGGTGTGTACGTAGAGAACCTAGATTCACTTTAGCAGGGCTGATTCATTAAGCCCCTAAAGTTCTGGCAGAAATTAGGTGAGCAAGTTGAAAGCTGTATCTGTACTGTTCTTTCTTTGTAAGAGTTAAAATAGAGCGCCATCATCACAAAAGATATCCTGTGGGATTGCAAAAGTTCAGGGCAGTTGTTCCACTGCAATTCACAGAGGGACAGAATGGCTGAGCTTGGAAGGCACCTCTGGATATCATGGGGTCCAATCCCCACATTCAAGCTGAGCCATATCCAAGTGCCTTTTGACTGTCTCCAAGGAGGGATGTCCTAATTGTATGTAAGATCATGTTTTCAAGAGAATTTCTTCTTCAGAAACCTAAATGAGATTTGCAAAGTGACCAGAATAGTTAATATTTGGATGTTGGGCTGAACTAGCTGCTTCTTCAAAGTTCATGAATTGGAGTTGAGCACTTAGGAAAATTGATATCAGAAGATTAAGTGATAGTTTTTATCAGTATTATATATTGACCTCAGAAGAGGTCAAGTCAAAAGCAAGCCTTCTAAAATGAGTGTCTTCTGCACCTCTAAAGATGAGGCAGAGTGGTGGTACTTCAGCTTGAGTTTTTACAGTGTCAGGGACACAAGTGTAAAGAGCCCTTCTGAAAATCTTTGGACATAGTCTAAATCATGTGAAACTAGTAAAATGTGGGGTTCTTTAAACAACAGATGATTTTTATTCTAGTTTCATCACAACTCCAATTAAATAAAAATTAAAAAGGACCCAAAACTTGAAACTGTACTTCAGACTTTTAGACTACTTGATTGTTAGAGATTTGCCTGTCGCTGTGTAAAATCAGGACTGATAGAACATAGTTCTTTAGTGTAGTATACTGAGTGGCTGTCACTGTATCTTCAAAAACCATCCATCTTCATATTTATTTACTTTATCTTCCTCTAGTATAACCGAAATAAGGGAAGAGAACATTTTCATAGTTTAATTGCCTCACACTTTGAAAATAAGCTTTGTAATGTGATCTCGACATTCATTTTCCAGTAACGTTTTTTTTCTCTCCTAATGTCTGTCAGGCAGGAGGAACCATTATGCTGTGACAATGTTATATTTTATTTTCCTTATGTCTTTTAGAAGACTAAGAGCCTGTGCAATGCAAATAACTCATTTAAATGGACATACAGAGAAAATCTATCTAGATATCCACAGAGTTAGTTTATCTTAATAGACTGTGATTGTCCTGGATAACAGTCTACTAATTTAGTATCTTTTTTTGTTACAGTTACTCTTTGTGAAATTTTTATGACTAAAACATTGAGATTTTTCCAAGGGAAAGCCAGCTGATAATAGGGGAGAAATTAAATGTTATGTTTTTTTCTGTTGACAATTTGTCCAGTATTGGTGATCTTGGCAGTAATTTGGTACCTTTCCCTTCATTTCCCCAATATTTGCACCTTCTGTATTCCCTTGAGAGTTTATTACATTTTCTAAATAAAAATCAGTACACTCTGAAATCATTTTTTCCAAATAATTATCTGTGTGATCTCCTCTTGACTGTCTTGTCCTTTGTGTGCTTTTCAAGAGAGACATGTTGAATTGAAGTCAGGATGGGTATCTCTTCACTTTCTTCATGTCAGCCTAATCTTTTTCTACACTTGTAGAAAAAGTGAGTGTTCTCACTTTTTTATTATTTCCTTAGTGCATTGATGGCCTAATCCTTTGTTTAATATAATTTTGTTTAACAACAAATTTCTCCCTGAAGAACTAATTGTTTATTCACTATATTACAAATTCACCCACATTAGTCAGCACAGCTTAAATTACTACAATGGTTTAAAACCCACGGAGCGTTTTCTCTCTGTGTAGCATATATGGAAAGAAATCAGAACTTCCCATAGTAAAGCACACCACTTGGATATACATTTAAAAAACACAGTGATGTATGTATCTTTTCAGTTTCTCTTACACAGGAGTGACCTAAATACTTACTGCAGAAGAGAGGCTTAGATATATTTTGTGTTAAGGCAGAATGGCTAAAAGGTGCAGAAAGCCTGAACTGTCATAAGAGGAAGTCTAATTCTGTAAGTTAATTGTTGCTTTATCTATGGGATCATGCAGAAGGTTATCAGTAAAATGATAAAAGTGTCAACAAGTGTGTGAGTTAAAGAACCACCAGAGGTACTCATGTCTATTTGGTTGCACTGAGCTGTAAATCTTTCCTTTGGGGAGATTCAAAAAATATTTTTAATCACCTCTTTAAATGACCTAAGAAATTCACTATGAAGAATTTCTGTTCTACTTAGTCATTTTACATTCCAAATCCATTAGCTGTAGTATCTTATGCCATTGTTCAGTGTGCTTACTGTGTGTGTTACATGTATTTTTTCTTAATTTGACCTGAAGCCATTGGCTGAAATAAATGAAAAGTACATTCTGTCCTTAAAAAGAGTCAAAGAAAAGGACTATTATTAACTATAGTATTTCGGTAGCTGTCTGATGTCTGAGGAAGACTGAGTTGACTTCTTGAGTGTATTGTTTCAGATTTTGTGGTGTGGAATATTATGCATGTGAGGCAGCAGAGAATTAGAATTAGATCTCAGAGCTAAAATACAACTTTAAAGGAATTCTTATATATTTTATGGGCTGCTATCAGCATGTAGGAGGCTTTACTAGTCACTCATCTTAACATTTAACTTCTGAAAGCAATTTGGTTTGTGTACCAACTTCTGTGGATTTTAATCTAGTAAGATGGATACAACTGCTATTTAGTACAGCCTGGCATTTGCTCTTAAAATAGAGTACTGATGTTTGAAACAGCAAGCTGGATATAAGTCCTCCCTCAGAAGTGAGTGGCTGCAGGGATCCAGATGGTGATGCGGATGCAGGTGAGCTGGATCTGCCCTGGGTATGACACTTCTGGGGCTGCCAGGGCAGTGCTGGGTATTCCACATGTGCTTCCTCCTCCTGTTCTGCACCTGTGTAGAGTTGGATACAACTAAGCCATGTAGAACAGACTTGGCACCAAGATGAATTCTGCAGGTTATCCATGGTGTGTGAGGACAAAAACCTTGCATGGCCTAGCACAGGAAATCTGTAAAGAAAGCACGTATGTTGGATAGCAGCACTGGCATACTCTGTAGCTTTACAAGAAGCCATACTGGTACCAAAATGGTAGCTACATTTACTACCTCTCACTAGTTGGCTCAACTATCCACTTCATTCATTTATATTTCTCAGGCACAGCAACTGTGGAAACGATGCTATATGTCAAAGCCATCTTGTTCTACATTGAAAAATGTGAAAGTTAACACTGATTGACCAGTGGATGTTCTTTCTAGCGCCAAGTCGATTCTTCTTTGCAGTTTTAAGTGTGAGGAGGCTTATAGTTCTAGTGCAGTGTCTGTTAAGAGGAAACCAAATTTCAGTCTTCATTCCTGTTAGTTCATTTCAGTCTTCATTCCTGTTAGTTCAGGGGTTTTCATTAGTTCTGTGTTTGCTGAAATTCATGGCTTGTCTTGCTTCTTTTGTTGATGGTATTTTAGAGTTACTTTTCTGAAAGATCAATGTTTGCAAAAATAAAACAATTGGATGTTGTAGTCTTTAACTCCCTTGAACCTAGGATAGAGTCATCAGCTCCTAGACATAGAATTTTACATCTCAGAAATAATGGGCTGCAGCCTTTGAGACCTTTATCAAAGCAGTGTAAGTTTTAGCATTATATTCTATGTATTTGTTTTCCTACCTGATTTTGCACCTGGGCCTAAAAGATGCAAGTATTTTCTATTCCAAAGGAATCCTGTGGAAGTTCTGCACATTTGCAAGTGTGCACAGTCTGCACTTCAGGAATGTCTCATGTGGGAGGGGGGGTCAGGAGAGCAATTCTGTCCCATGCTCCTTCATTTGTATTTATCAACTGTGAAGAAACTTAACTGCTGAGTGCAATGTCCTCTGGAGCATTAAGACAAAAGAGATCTCAGTAGGACAAGGCAGATCACTAATCATAAAGTTGTTTATAGTGACTTTTTTTTCTGCTTAGTTTTGCAATGCTGCAGTAACCATATCTGTTTCATTTATGGGTTTTTTTTGTTTCTGCTGAAAGATATCCCTTAGACTAGGTGCTACGTAGGAGTCAGTGAAACTGTTTAAATTTTTGCTAACTTGAAGTAAGTTCTTATGTCTTTCCTGTGTTGACTACCTATAATCATAAAAAACATGGCTTGAGAAAAGATTTATATCTGTTATTTTATGCAAACTTGTCTTGCTTGTTTTCTCTTTTTCTGTCATTTCTTTGAGACTGATACTGATGTAGCAGGGGAATTTCATTCAGCAACTTTAAAACTACTTATAAAGAGAAGAAAAAAAATAAATATTTGTGACCCTTAGCTAGTGGGCAAGCTGAAGCCTGAATTCCCAGCTGTTTCTGACATGGAGCTTCCAGGCAGAAATGAAAAGCTTTTTAGTTAAAAAATCTTTTTCCTGTCTATAACTGTGGAGGATAGAAAGAAAAAGAGCTGTCAGTATGCCTCAGCTCATCCCAAATACAGAGACAGAGGGAGAGAGTTATTTTTAATCAGATACAGTGTTAAGAGAAGCACAGGAACCTTTTTGGCTTTTTCAGGGCAAAAAATCTTGTCAGAGATTTGAACAACCCTGAGATATGGCCTGTCGTGCTCAGAGCTGAGGCTGTGTGTAAGAAGTGTGACTTTGCAGTACAGGTGCTTGAGCACTTACATTGTGGCTAACAAACCTGTTTCTCAACTTACTGGCTCATCAACAACCACCAGAACACTTAACTGGATAAATATGAAAAGATTTTAACTGCATTTTAGAGTTTTTGCCTTGAGCTGTTATACTCTGAGAACTTAGTTCTTCATGCTTGGTGTTTCATAAGCAGATAAAGCGTTAGGCAAAAATGCAAGAACCAACAAGTTTTCTGTTGATTTGTGTCTGACCAAAATGCAGGGGAAAATATCATAGGCAGCAGTAAGGTGTTTGTTAGTTTTATTTCAAATGACCTGAGGTTTTTTTGACCTTCAATAAAAAGAAAAGCAGGATTTTTTTCTGTTAACTGCAGAATAACAAGCTCATTTAGCTGTTTAGCAATAGTAACCTCTTTCATCAAAGTACAGTTTTATTAAGAGCTAATAATGCAGAATTTCATATAAAATCCTGGAAACAGGATGCTAATTACTTTGTTAAATAGTATTGGCACCAAGTGTTTAAAACCTTCAACGAGCCTTGCCATAATTAGCTTATTCTCATTAGCTGCTATCTTAGCCTCCAAGAATCTAGAAGCTGATGAAGGAAGTTAGAAATTTCTTAAATCTCTTGGTTGAGCAAATGATTTACCTAGATGAAAAAGCCTAATTGCTTGAAAATATATAATTGGACCATCATCAAGATTATTATTGTGTGTGATATAAAACATCTCCAAAGGAAAACTCAGTAACATTAAAGCAGTGTGTTCTGATGAAAAAACTTTTGCCCAAAATAATTTGAGACAATGTTTTCTAAAGTGGCTACTTTTATCTTTCCTTTAGTGGGCCTCAAATTCAGATACTTTGTTACAGCATTGCTGCCCACGAAATAAAGTTGTGGCTCCTGAAGTCTTTTAGAATCAGGTCCAGCGTGTCTTGTACTGGACACTGAAAAACCAAAATGGACATAGTTGAGCTCCAGCCTGAGAACTCACCTTACTGACATTTTGAAGAGAAGCTGGCTTACCCAGTTAATAGTGCTTATTGAACTTATTGAAAAGTCTCACACTGACTTCTACAACTGGGGAGTATGGGCCTTAATATGGAAGGAGATCAAGTAAGACACTCAGGTGAATGGATCTGGCAAACCATCCAAAGACGCCATCAATGGGAGCTTTTCCTGACCTGCACATTGAAGAGTTGGGCTCCAAGGCATCCCTGCTCAATAATTTAAAAACACAATTGCTGCAGGTAGGATCTAGCAGTCAGTAAACTACAATCATTTTTATGTAACTGAAACCAGGGACTTTGTTTCATCTCCAAGGAATTTTTGGCACATTTTCTACTTTAAATTCTACCATGCTACGTGGTCCTTTGCAAACAGGCATCCTGCTGGCGAGTGGTACTTCTGAACTGGTACATATTTTGAAGGATGTTTATAATTGGAAGACTAATTTTTTTCTTGAAGCTACTGTGTCTTAATAAATAGTTTCCGCCCCACATTTTAATTGTGTTGTACAAAGTAGCAGGAATCGTTGTCTTCAGCTCACATGAAGTCTGATGTTTTATAAACTTGAATATATGTATTGTCATGACTTTAAATTTTCCATCCCTGTTTCTTCAGTCTTTCTGTTTTTGCTGGCTTGTGTCCTTTTGAACACCTTGCTTCCACCAAACTGTAGAGCAGTGTCCTTTCCCCACTCACATGGTTTAGTGTCTATTTATAATTTATGGTCTCTGCCAGAAAAACACTTTACAGAAAAAGCTGAAGATTTTCTTTTCTTCTCTTGCCCTCTCTGTAGTGTCAGCTCTGTTAAGAGAGTATACAGTCAAAAAAAATTTAAAGGTTCTTCTCCTTTTGTCTGAAGGATATTCAAAATATTTTTTCAGATAGATCCAGTATACCCAAAGCAATTATTCTTTCTTCTGCATAGTTTAAAATGTTTATGGTAATGGGTGTCAAAATGCTAATCGTGGAAATCCAGAAAGAATAGACATTGAATTTTAATGATGTTCCAAAATACATAATTTATCATGAGGGAAACACTTTTTCCTCAGAAGCAAGATAGTCTGTCTAATAAAATAATGATTCTCAGCCATTTGGGATGGACTTTCATTGAGGTTGCCTTCTGTTTCTTATTGCCATGCCGCATCTCACTGCCTCCAAACACCCCAAATTCTTGCCTACTGCCATCTCACCTCTGATTGCTGCCACAGTTTTCTGAACGCCTGCCATCACAATCTCAGCACTTCTTACTTTCAGACCCTACCACACTGCTGCTACCACATTTCTGATGGATCCCCATTGCTCCCTCTCGTTCATCTCTTATTTCTTCAGGCAGTGTGTGCCCTATCCTCCCTTTTCTGCTATCAACCTGAGCAGTACCAGGGCAAACCTGGGGCTCATATCAGGCACTGCTTGTTAGCCTGGCCTCTGTTCTGTGCCATCTATTGCTTCTGATATTGGCCACTTGGCATGTCAGTTTAGTAACTGGTGTATAAAACATGATAAAGCAAATTTAGAAATATGTAGATGTGGTGCTTAGTGACATGGTTTAGTGGTAGATTCAATGACCTTTCCTGTTGCCTTTTTGTTGCCTGTTTGCGCTATGAGTTTTATCCTGCTGATTCACTTGAGGAAGACAAGTAAGCATCTCATGTCATCTCTCTGTGTCTCTGTCCTTTCTATCTGTAAGATAAAGCAAATAAAACTGTTTCCTTTGTAAACAACGTTGATACTTCTGAATGAAAAGTGATAAAAAGAGCTAATGGTTATGGTTGACAGGAAAGGAAGAGGCCATCTATACAAAGGCAGGAATTGTCATATATTTCCATTGTTTCAACTGAAGAATAATTTTTGTGGTTCCTTCTGTTCCTTTTGTGATCTTACAGTCCATTTTCTCCAAAAATCTCAGTTAATTTGAATCTCATTGGCAATTACAGCAGTTTAGTTTTGCTCTGAGGTTTCATCAGAGATTATATAGAAATAGCTTAATTGGGATGATACTGATTAATCATCTGAGAGTCTGGCTTTATTTACAACATACACGGTTTATTATATTCCTTTCATTATACTATAAACTTGCTAGATTCAAGAATTGAAAGACCTCTGTTGTTTGGCTGTTGAGATAACTTTTGTCTATTCCTTGGATTGTAGCCGGGCCTTTTTCTGAAATTATTTTGGACTGTTAGTGAAGAAGGGGGCCCTTCATCATATATTGAATTCTCATATTTGATTTCTGGCACAAGGAATTTCTTAAACGTAGTATGTGAGCTCAGGAAAAATTGAAGAGAAAACACTCCATTGTAGCCATATACATGAAAGTGATTATGCAGAGTGTGATTTATTTTCCTTACAGTACCAGTGGAACTATGACATACATAATAAGCAGTTATATATAGACATATGAAGGCTTTACTAAACAGTTTTTAAACTATAATCTATAGTGCTAGAGTATTTATTTAACATCTCATGCTGTTCATAAGCTAATCATAAAATATACAGAAAATATCACCAACTTACCTTCAGCCTATAAACCAACATTTAGAAATGAAACTTCAGGTTTTTTTGTTCCACTTACTTTTCTCTCTTTCTGTGTTTCTGATAGAAGCTCACAGTAATAGGCCATCTGCTACTATATATTTTTCATGAGTTTTAACATTTGTTTTTAGAACCTGAAAGATGAGTAAAATGTCAAGTCACGCAGAAAATAATCACAGGCGTGACAACTCAAATGTTATCTCAGCTTGTCTGTACAAAAAGTGGTTCACAGCAGGTCTGTGCCCTCCCTCTTTGCAGATTGAGCAGGGGAGCAGGTACACTGTTGGCATTAACTGATACATTCTCAAACACAAGGCTTTAGCAGAAGATCTCTTGTTGGTTTTAACGAGAGTAACCAGGCCAGAAAATGCAACAACATCGCTTTCAAAGTTTGTTCTGTAGAAGGTGAGCTTCAGATTTCCTTTAGAGATTTGTGTTCTTTGAGTGGTGTTTGGAGTGTGTTACTGTGACTGCTGGCCTAAAGAAAATGCAGCCACCAGGCAGTCATAGAGGCAAGAAGGTGGTAACTACAGTAGCAAAATGAATCCCTAGCCAGGAAGTAAACTTTATGTTGCATTATCATAAAAATGCCCTGGGCTTTTTGCTACTCTTCTCCATTTTCCCATTTGAAAGGCTGGGTTTGCAATTCTCCTGTTGACATGTAACTGTGGTGTGCCAGGGAGGTATGGCAGGGATTTCCTTCCAGGTCATATTTCTGTGGTGTTTCCAACTTCTCTTCATTCTTCCCCTTCTGTTTTTCTATTGTGCTGAGACTAGACTGGAGATGACAAGCTGAAAAGGTGTTAGAAAGGAAGAGGATAAGACCTTCAGCTCAAAAAATGCTCACAATTCTTAACTTAGTTTGGAAGGAAAGAACTGTGAAGCCCATTCATGCCACCATGCTGTGCAGCTGCACTCAGGATCTCTTTCATTTAACAGTATCTACTGCTAGCATAAGAAATGTATAGCTGTATCATTTGCCTCCTACATTTTTAACCATATAAAGATAAAATTATTTCATTGCATAGGTTCCCAGCAGCTCAAGGATAGTTTTCATAATAAATCCTCTACAGATTTGCTACCTTTCATTAGAAAAAGTAGTCACCTTGGTGATCTTTGCACTCTCAGCCTATGCAAAAGAGCTTTTTCAGAGTGTTGCAAGATTTTTCTCTTAATATTCCACTTCAGAATTCTCAAGCTTGTTTTCCATTATCTCTATTCTATACTTCATTTTGCTCATTCCTTTAGAAAGTCCCTTGTTCACAGAGCAGTTTTCAGGCTTTCCAGTGAAAGGAGGTGATCTTGGCAACTGCCTATACTGTTGTTGATGGAGCTACACTGCTGAAGATAGCAGTGGGAGAGGCACCTTACCTCCAGATCTGAGTGGAACTTAAGAAACAGGAAGCAGAATAGTGATGGTTCTTTCACACAATTAATTTTGTGATTAATATATATTTAATTAATATGCTTAGGCATAATGTTCAATTCCACTGAAATGGTGAACAAGGCAAGTACTTCTGATGACTTGGAACTGAAACCACTCATATTTCGTCAGCCATGTCAGCAAAACTAATTTGCAACCCCCCCAGGACAGGGAGAGATGAGTGTCAGTGCTATTGCTGCAGATAAGTTTAGTGAGCTCACCGAGGCCTCAAATACAGGAGAGTAGAGGACCAGAGAGCAGCTGTGCTCCCACTTTGGACAGTGCTGCAGTCTCTCAGTAGGGCCAGGTGAAAATGCTCAGCTCTGGAAAGGGAGTTCTGGGAAAGGCAAGCACAGAGCAGGGATGGATGCACTAGCTGTGGTGTGTGGCCATCTCCTACTGGGAATGGGAGTTCCACTGGGCCTGCTGTCTTGGGCATGTCTTGAGATTGATGAACAGGAGAGCCCCTGCTATTGTCACTCTTTGTCTGATCTTGTCACTGCAATGTTGTAGGTATGATAGTGTAAAGAAACAGGCTTGACAGAGTTTGCAGATGGAGATTGTACTTTTAGTAGAACCAATACAGCTGAGCCTTGAAAAAGTCCTGAAGAAGAGCTTGTATGCCCCAAAGTTTCTCTGATAAGGTGGATATCACCTCCATCTATCAAATGCTTTTCTGTTTTGTTCTTGCTTTGCAAAGTTTTATTTTGTGTTGAAAAGCTAGGTTTCTTTGTTACACCTGGAAAATGACAAGAGTGGACAATGGCAGAGTGTAAGCATTTGGGAGATAACTCCTGAAAGTATATGTAAATCTTGGGAGTAACAAATCAAGAAGAGCTTGTTGAAATCAAAGAGTGAAGCTGTATCTGATGAGTAATAGCTTTCCTCTTTCTTCCTGCATGCTGATTTTTTGTTTGTACTAATTTAGTGCAAGTACATGTGTGCTGACAGCCAGTATGCTTCAGTATGCTAACTGTCTGAGAAATGAGTCAGAATTTGGGGAAATTTAGGATTAAGTTCTTTGATGTGGAATAGGCTTCATCTAGCTTCTTCATGGATGTTTTTTTTTTCATTGCCAGTAATTTTGAAACATGACTAAAATGCTGTGTATATACCTGACCTGATATAGAGTAATTCTGTAATGGTGTTCACCCTAGTGAATGGAGCACTAGTTGGGGACATGAGATCTGAATTTCATTTGTAGCTGTGTTTACTGAGTAATCAGTGGAAGGTCTTTTCTCTGCTATATGCCCCTGTTTTCCCATCTCATGATTCAGGGATTTAAACAGTATTTAATTGCTGGTCATCTTTATGGGGAAAATGATGGCGTTTGCATGCTGTCTTTACTCTTTAAATAGTAATGAAAATATCTGTTACTTCTGTGTTATATAGAGAGAGCTATTTTTAAATAGCAAAACCAATAGAAAAAACATATACCTGTAAAAGTATTTATATTGCTAATTAAATTTCTGTGCCATGTGTGTTTTCTACAGATATGTTTATATGGTGGGTTGTTCTTTTTCAGGCTCTGCTTGACACTCAGAATCTTCTGAGAGCTCAGATTACAAATTTTACATTCAACCTGGGATTTTCAGGGAAATTTTATCACACAGGTAAGGATGAAATACTAACGTCACTTTCATTTTGATGGTGTTCTTTCTAGTATGAGGATATTCTTTTCTTTTCTTTTTGTTTTTAGGCACTGAAGAGGAAGATGAAGGTGATGACCTGTTGTTGAGGTCTGTAGATGAGTTTTGGTGGTTTCCCCATATGTGGAGTCACATGCAGCCTCACCTCTTCCACAATGAGTCCTCACTGGTGGAGCAGATGATCCTCAACAAAAAGTTTGCTTTAGTGAGTTGTTTTTTTTATTTTATATTGAATTCAGACATTAAGAAATCATTATTCCTATTCTACTGGAAAATCAGTCCTTGTAGAATTTGGTTTAATCTCAGTGAATTGAAAAAAGTAGTTTTGGTAAAGTGAAAATCCAAGTTTCAACCAACTCTTGGCTTTCCACACAAAGTATGATTAGAAATTGTGGTGAAGATGACCTTACAAACACAAATAATTTTTAAAAACTCTTTGACAGAATTAAAGGTTGAGCAAAGGCAATTTTCCTCAATCATTGCCAAACTACAGTGTCTTATGGACAGTGTAGTATATTCTGCTAATCAAACCACCAAAGAAATTTCTGCTATATGCTTTTCCTTGGAAAAGTAACCTGAAATAAAGGAGAAAAGGTGTCAAAATTCATTTGAGTATGTTGGAAACCAGAAAATGGAAAGAAAAATATATTGAATGTCAAGAGATGGTAATACCGGCAAGGTCAGTATGTAAACAAGATAAATGCCAGGAGTCTGCAAAAATAGATGATGTACTACAAAAGGGGTTAGTCTGCAACATCTGACTATTATCCTCAGTATTTTACAAGTGGTTATCTTTTCTCCTCTTCTAAAATGATGCTAAAATGGTTAAGCTGTTTTTTGAAGATGGTTTTATGTTTCGAGTGTACTGAAGGGGAAATGCATTGACTGTGAAATTCAGCTAACAATCCAAGTAATTGTGTAAGGACATGTAGTGGAAATCACACTTTTGTTATTGTAACTGCCAAATGCTACCTGTTCTGTTGAATATGTGCAGTAATTTTCTCCCTGAATTCATAGTTTCTGAGCAAGAACATTGCAAGAACTAGGAAGAGTTTGGCTTTCTGTTTAAAGCAGATTGAAGAAATCAACAAATACATCTACATCACTCTTCCCTATATACTTATAAAAATATTATTAAAAAGGCTTTTGTATTAAAATCTTGTGTTTCATCTTCAACATGCTGCCTTCTGCCTCCCTTACTTATCAGCATATTTTCATATCACTATTATTTGCATTTTAGACTTGTTCTTGATCTCTCACAAACAAAGGATTTGAGAAATGCCAAAACATCAGGTTTCTTAACATTTTGAAAGCAGTCATTATTCTGTTGCATTTTAGGAGCATGGTATTCCAACTGATTTGGGCTATGCAGTGGCTCCACACCATTCTGGAGTCTATCCAGTACACGTTCAGCTTTATGATGCCTGGAAAAAGGTCTGGAATATCAGAGTTACCAGCACAGAAGAGTACCCCCATCTGAAGCCTGCAAGGTATAGACGAGGCTTCATCCACAAGAATATCATGGTGAGTTTGTATTTGTGAGGTTAATATTACAACCTCTCTACCACTGTTTGAACAATTTAAGTGGGAAAGCTTGGTATCCTGAAAGTTCACATTGTGAGAAGTACATATTGCTGTGCATAAGTAGCAAGATATATTTGACAATATCTTGTTAATTAAAATCAGTCTGTTACTGATGATGTTACTGCTGATGAAAGTGGCCTCCAGGCACCCTGCTGTTAACAGTTAACAGGCTGTTAACTGTTTTAGTCATAGTGTTAATACTGGTTCAGAGATCTCAAGGAAAGAGTCAGCTTTGCATCTTTGAACAGAGTATTATGGGTTAGATTTCTAGCAAGTTTTAAATTTGCATAGTACCATTAACTGCGAAATAGTTCTGCCAGTTTACGACATCTGAGAATCTGGCTCTTGATGCATAAATTCTTTTTTCTTCCATTTGAACAGTGCACAGTTGCCCTCATTTTGCTTCCTGCCATACAGAAATGTGAACTGTGCTTTGTGCTGTGGCTTAACCCCACAGCTATTAGTCTGGATGCAGGGCAAACACTCAGAAGGATGGAGGGAAGGAAGACACACACATCACCACCCTTCTCCAGGCTATGAAACTGCTTTGTTGAGGCAGCCACAAGTCAAATCACACCATTTTTCTGTATTATTTAATTCACAGCAATGTTTGCCAAAAGGCTTATATACAACTGACATGGGAGGTGTTATGCTAATACCATCTGGTCACTGGGGTGTAGGCTAGTTCTGATCCCCGTATTGCTATCATTATTGGCGGAGTGTTTCAGAACACTTTCCAAAATACTGAAGTTCTGGAGTAGCTTCCTTTTGACCATGAAGGAGAAAGAAAAACACCCTAACATGTGTACTGCATTATGCCTCTGGCTGCACCAAGCAAGTTTGGATGGTCAAGGACCTTCCCACAAGGCTGCCACTTAGCTTATAACAGAGTTTTGGTATTGTCCTTGAGTTACTGTGGGTGCCACTTTTCTAAGCAAAATGATAATATTTAAAAGTTTTGATCTTTTTTGGATGAAGCAAACCAGACATTCAGGAAAAAAATTGACACCATACAGATTGGAGCTACAGTTTGTTCTCCTCCAAGCAATAGCTGCATGTAAAAGAATAGGTTTGTGTTGGTGCTCAGGGGATGTGAAGCATTTGAGGAAGACTGATTGCCTCCGAATCTCCAGAAATCTCTTCCATAAATTTTTGTAAGAACATGTCATTTGAAGACACATAATGAGATTTAACAGAAGGATGCTGGGGCCAAAAAATCCTATTTCCAAGAACAGTCATATAAACCCACCTGTTTGGGGAGTTTCAGGCTTTCAGTTCTCCAGGGCAAATGCATTAATATTTTACATCTGCAGGCTTATCATGATAAATACATTCAGTAATAACATCATTTTGTAAGATTTGCCAGAGCATTTCCCATCCGGTACAGATTCATGGCCTGCCTCTGTGAAGAATTGTTCTCATATTTTATCAGTGAAATACAAAGCTTTTTAAAAAGTATGTGGAAGTTTATAGCAAGTATAGAAATTCCATACATTTTCTGACAACACGGAAATTACCATCTGTGGTTACAGTATCCTGTACCTTACAGAAAGCATGCTGAGAAATGAAACAACAAGAAATAAAGAATATTTTACAAAACTGCAGCCTATGTCAAATAAGGGATTCTGTATGCTTTGAAATGTTAAGCTATCATCTAACAAATCTTCTAAATTGGACTGAAGTGTTTGACAGCAATCCTGGTTTAAGAATTACAGATGAACATCAATATTCAGCTGTTGATTTTCCATGAAAAATAGACATAACTGAAATACTTTACAGTGAATTATTTTCTGAAGGTGATAGAAAATATTTTGTAGTTTTACTGGAAAACCTAATTGTATTTATTAGTTCTTCCTATTCAAAAGATTTGTTCTTTGCGTGTTTTTAAGAGTACTTTTGTTTATGCTTCTTTTTATTGCAACTGGTCTGACAAAACTAGCACAGTTGAACGAGAAGCAAATCTTTCTTATGACGTGAAAATTAGTGGCAAAATTCATCATATGTCAGTGTAGAATTAATGTGGATGGTGATGGTTAAACCAAAGCAAAATTGACTTTCAAATGGAAGTTTAAATTTAAGTAAAGTCATCATACAAATAGAAAGTGGAACTAATTAATACAGTGTAGGTTGATAATATTTCATGTGACCAGACTTCGAATACTTGGGTTTAGGATCAGGTGTTAGGGGCAAAATTAAATTTGAAAAGGTTGCTGAATCATAACTTAGTGTTTAAGATCAATCTCCAGTTTCAAAAAAGTTTTATGAATTTTGGGATGTTATGATTTTACTGAGAATAAAAATATTGTTTCTTTCAGTAAGTGCTGTTTGTTGATCCTCAAGTGTATTGATTCAACTAGGTCATTATTGACTTCTGGCACAGTTTTAATGCCAAATCTACCCCGCAATTTTCACAAAGGAACATGATCAGTTTTGTGTTACTTATCTGGCATTTATTATCTTATTGAAAGTATAAATATTTTTGGTTTGTGAATTTCTCCTGATTTTTTTCTTTTTTTTAATAAATTCAGGTGCTTCCTAGACAAACCTGTGGCTTATTCACCCACACAATTTTCTATAAAGAGTATCCTGGAGGCCCAAAGGAGCTAGACAAAAGTATTCAAGGAGGAGAGTTGTTCTTCACAGTGGTTCTCAATCCAGTAAGTACTGTGAAATTTTGAAAAGTTTTTTAAAAATTAGGTAAGGGAGAAGTTACTGAATGCTTCAAGGCTAAGCAGCTGGGTATGCTAAAGAGTAATGGTTGGTCACAGTGAGCTCTTCTGCTTTTTCAGTTAATTTAAGATCTAATATGTATCTTCTTTTAGTTGTACAACTATCTACTAGTAATGCAGTGGTAGCAACCTGTCTTGTTCTTTATTTTTGCATGAAATAGATCCTGAGATTTGAAAGAATAGAAATGTTAAAACCTGAAATTACTGTGACACAAGTACCTCAGGTCCATTTTCCTACTCTGTCAAATTCATAATCAGAAATGTTGGGAACACTCACTGGTTTGAGAAAGTTGCAAGCAAGGAGTGCTTGTGCTTGAATCTGTTTGATGAATCAGCAGCTGTAGATTTCATAAGCTTTCTTGATTTTTCATTTAAATTGCTGGGATTTCTTAATGCGAAACACCCAGCTTTTCAGAGGATCTAAAAATTCTATTATGAGGCATTTTCTAAATATTATTTTTCAGTGATGAAAGACCATAAAGAAGAAACATTACCTAGGAATCATGACGGTGCCAGCTAAATAATATTCTCAACAAGAAGTACCTAAATATTTTTTTCCAAAAAGTGGAAAATGTAGATGTGAATTAAATGTAAATCTTAACAAAGGCCTTCATTTCATCTCCTGGTTTAATTTGGATAACTGATCTTAAGTGAGTGTGGTTTCTGAGGTGTAAGTTACTAGGCTGAGGCTTTAGAAAATGAATACCCTACACTGAAATAAATGCCCTTAAGAGTAAAGCCCAGAATTTCTTTGTGCTTTGGCTGTGTAATGGTGGCTATTGACAAAAGAGGCTTTGCTTCCTTATGGTATGCTAGATCAACCACAATTTGTGGAATAAACTACAAAAAAACACAGGACCATATGTGCATCTGTAAGCTTTTGACATGAGAACCAGCATTATTGCCCTGTTCCCAGGTCATTGTACAGTCAGAAGTCCTGCAGGTAAGAAAAGCATCAGGAAATCCTGCTCTGCTAGTTCTAGTTTATACGGGAACTGAGTTAGTTTGTTGGAGTAGCTAATCTTGTGGTTGGCAAGCTGTATTTATGTGGTGTGCATTTACATCCCCACACTGCTGGGTCAATTGTAATCTGATGGTGGTTTTAAAGTGATCTTGACAGCTATGCTCGTGTTCATAAGGCATCTAGAATGCTAAAGTGCCACCAAGCTGAAAAAGAGCCTAAGTAGTAATATAACACACTATCTACTCTTCCAAGGATATTTTGTATGTCTGCTTTCTGTTAAAGGTCTTGCTGACTTCAGCAGCACTTAGGCATGGTTGTGCTAGATCAGGATCTTACACAAAATGTTTTACAGAAAAAAAGAAAAAAGATAAAAAACCCTTCAGTAGCCCCATGTTATTAATACACTGGCATTATTTTCCCTGCAATATTGATTGGATAATTGACTTAGAGGGATATTTTGTGTTTACACTAATTTAACCAGGGAATTCTGTAACAAAGCCACAAGGAAAAAATGGATTGTGGTCTAAAACAATATTGTGTGCTTCTCCGTTTCCAGTAGCATCAGTAAAAGTTAAGGTGTCTCAGTGTAACTTTGTAGAAGGCAACATAACCCAGTCCTAAAATATCCTTTGAACTATGGAAGATACAGATCAGGAGCTTTGCTATCCTACAAGTTGGATGTTTAAGGGAAAACAACGGTTCATGAAATCTTCTGTGCTTTTTCTGCCCCAAAGAAAAACAAACAGAACAGGATACAGTAATTGCATTACATGCACTTCCTTACAAAGTACTGTGTGTCTGCAGATCTGAAGAAAAGGAGAAGTGCCATGTGGAGAGGAATTTGATGAGAGCTATCAAATGGTTGACAGCTCAACAATGAAACTAATGTGTAGCCAGCTGTGTGTTCTCTGTATGGCTGCAGCAGTACTGATCAAGAGGGAAGACTGTTAACAGTTTAGGCCCTGCATCTGATTGATCTTAAAATATTTGTAATCTTTGTAGCATTCAGCTCTAGGTATTATTTTCCTCTAATTTTTACCTCTCCCAAGTTACAGTGAGTAGAGCTGTTATTAAGCTAATTGACTTACAGCAGGGGAGAAATCATCTCCTTTAGCGCTGAAAATGAGGGGATTTATATGAGCATCAGCAGAACCTACTGTATCTTAATGTGACCCTGAACAAGCTCAGTAGTTGGGCTGTGGGACTATAGAGGAAAATGGAAAAAAAAAAAAAGGCATTCAGGCTCCAATCTTCCTTTCCTGCCTCTCCTGTTTGCACAAGCTCATATTTAATCATACCGAGTGTGAGAAGCAGGAAGGATGTATTGAGAAGAGCACTGCTGTGCAGGTACCTCCCTGAGCTCTGATGTGTGGGGTTCATTGTCAGCATCACACAGTAGCATTGTTGGGAGCAGAGCCAAGGCCTCTTGGGTGGGCTGCTTCAGTTTGGCAGGCTTGGCCCTTTTCATGGGTGAGTGAAAACGTTCTATCTCTTCCCTGTCCTCTCATGCCTGTTTTAGGAACTCTTGGGAACTCAACACTAGTTTGGGGAGTTGCCATGATTTGGGGCAGGGGATGATGTCACTTTTGCCTAGCATTTTGGTTCACTGCAAAATACAAGCATTCCTCAACTTCTCTGGTAGCACACAGGCCTAAAAGGAATAGCTTTCAACTATTAAAAATACATATTCAAGCACAGACCGCAATCTAATTTATTATTCTATCACTTTGTTAGTCTAATGGAGCAAAACCAGCTGTTACTGAGTCTCTGAATACCTGAAACAAAACTGTTCTGAGTAATATGGAGACAATATCAGAACTGCAAACAGAGTGTGCACAATGCCAAATTAATTGGAATATAGGTGTTCTGAGAGTTAGACACACTCTTGTGGCCTGTAAACATTTGTTCAGTAGCTAAACTATCAGCAATATACTGATTTGGTAATGCATCTGCTTGTAGTGCCTAGCAGAGATCACCTAATTCATTGTCAATCATGATTTAACTTCATTTTAAAGTAGTGTGCTTAACTTCACTGAGTTAGGTGACCTCAATGTTGCTTTTTAATGTGATTGCACAGATTGGAGGATGATGCAGTGCCCATAACAGAAGTACCTTGATGATTGGTTTAATAGTATAAATATTTAACTCGCATTGCCTGTAAGAGATTTATGTATGGTAAAAAAAATTGAAAGGTGTGCCCAGTCTGTAAGAAATTATTACCCATTTGTTCTTATACCAGCTCTCCTAGTTCCAGATTTAAAATACCAAAATACTTATAAATCTGTTTAACAGCAGCATTGTCACTGTAAGTCTCAGTCCTCCCTCCCCATCTCTGATGCTTGCCAAAGAGGATACAGCTAACCTCTAAAAAAGGAGATTTCTCTCTGCTCATGGTTTGCAGTCTGACAGCTTAGTGCTGTGGTCTCCAGAGTGGGGTACACGTACCCCAGGGGGTGTGCAATGTGATCTCTTGGGGTTTGTGAAGAAAATATTGGAAATGAAGTATTAGAAGTATAAAATTATAAATAAATGTACATAGATTGGAGAGCACTGGCTTACTGGAGTAATGTTCTACAGGCTCTTTACTTAGTTTTTGTGCTTGGTTTCACTCTGATGTAGACATCGCCATTACTTTTCTTTCTTGTGTTGTTACTGTAAGTGAAACCAAATTGAAAAGTTGTAGAATCAGAATGCTTTGGCTTGAAAGGGACCTTTAAAAGTCATCTAGTCCAACCCCACTGCACTGAGCAGGGACATCTTCAACTAGACAAGGTTGCTCAGAGCCCTGTCCAGCCTGACCTGGAATGTTTTCAGGGATGGGGCATCTGCTACCTCTCTGGGCAATCTGTGCCAGTGCTTCACCATCCTCATTATAAAATTAGTCCTCCTGGGGGAAGAGGTCTAAAGAGAAAAGGAGTATGAAGAATAATAATAATGAGATGTAATCATGTCCTACTCATCTGCAAAATTTTTGTGTAAAAAGGAGTTTGAATATGAAGCAAGGGACATTTGTTTATTAGGATACGGAATGGAGTCGGAATATTTGCAGGTTGCCCGGCACAAAGATAGCCACTCTGCTGCTTTCCAGCAGAGCAGTTATTCTTGCTCACCATGTTTTTTTGTTTTACATTGTTTGCCATGTATTTATTGTTTTCTCTGTTCTTGATGCATAAATTAGATTGTGCTGGTTTGTCTTTTGCTGATACATGTGATTGAATAGCAGTAGCTCAGTCTCAGTCTCAGCTCTAATTTGTTGACCTAGAAGCTGTTGCCTCTAATTGTAGTAAGCAAACGTGCAGCACAGAATGAGCATTCAAAAAGATAAAAACTGTTTCTCCTCAGTGCTTGTCCTCATTTCACTGCATCTCTGCAGTACTAGTCAGAATCCCAAATAAAATCAGGGACTGGGAAGGAGAGCAAAACTGAAATAGCCTGCTGCCCATTCATTCTGGGAAAGGAGGAGTGCAGAAATGCTGAGGAGAAGCTGAAAGGAGCATGTCATACAGCTCCTAAGGCGCTCTGAGAAAGCAGAGTAAAGCACCTTTGATGCTGTGATCCAAAGATGGGCAGCAGCAAGAATGGAGCTGCTACCCAGAGGCCAGATTTAGTCCCAAACCATCATTTTAACAATTGTCTGCATTCCATTTCAGTTCCTTTGTGGAGGATACTAAATCCTGTGGAGAATGTGCATTGATGTGCAACCAAGATGATAGTTTGTTTATGAGGAACAGCTAAACAGAATGATCCTTCTTGCACTGAGATAAAGAAAATGCTGAGATGCCCTGTAAAAAATTGTTTTACAAGAGGGCTGGAAATAATAAAATCAAGTAAGCTCTTTTTAAATGAAAGGGAGGCTGAAATGCTTGTTAGAATAAATATAAATCCATTCACAGCTGCTCCCCTTTTGAAAAAGCAATAGACAAATGTATGAAGCTCTATTTTACTGCATTTCCCAGAGATGCAAAATTATTGAAGAAATAGTGTTGTTTACTAGATTTAGTCTTCTGAGATGCCCACAAAGGATTCTTTTTATATAACTTGATCTCTGGTTTTAAGAGAACAAATCTTTAATACCATAGTGTGCTTGTTGTTAGTTGATGCAGAAAGAGTGATCATCCCTAGTAGTTAGAATTGTTTGAATGAAACAGAATGTGGCATGATAGAGAAGAGCACAGCATCAGAACTCAATGTGGAAGGCAAAAAGTAATGATTTTATTTTGTCTTAGTGTGAAAGCACACCGCTGCAGATGGGAGGGTAGCAGTAGCAGTTTGCATCCTTCTGCACAGCTTGGTGGGCAAGCAGGGAAATTGGTAGCAACACACCATCCCCTGCAGCTGGGCCAGTGCCAAGTTGAAGTCCCTCAAAATGGCAGTTGGATGGAACATTTTCTCCTTGTAGCCAGGGAGACTGGGGGATCAGCATGTATCTCTCTCTCAGTGCCGTGGCTGCATAGTTGTTGTCAACAAACTTGCAGGAGTGCCCCTGGAGTAGGAGGCAGTGGTGGGCACATTGGCATTCCAGACAGTAAGACACCTTTCATTGGGATCTCTGAGGTG
Source organism: Bucco capensis (assembly GCA_013396975.1). Lineage (NCBI taxonomy): Eukaryota > Metazoa > Chordata > Aves > Piciformes > Bucconidae > Bucco > Bucco capensis. The sequence continues at coordinate 1,497,321 of VWZO01008998.1, read as the reverse complement.
CAGAGTGGTCCAGGTTCCTTCTTGGAGAAATATGAGTGTGACCATTGCAACATCATGCTCCTGTTCATTACACAGGCTGCTAGCTTAGCCTAGAAAGACCTTCTGCAGCTGAATGCAAGAGTAAGTAGTTCTTAGGTCAGATCAGCAATATTTCATTGTTCTGTGAAGCACAGGATTGTAGTTAGCTGATTTTATACAGGTACTAAAATCCTAGTGATTTTACTAGGATTTGTTTGTACAGTATCAGAAAGTGGGGAAAGCCCTTTGTTTGGATTTTCCTGAAAGTAATCTTGGCTAATCTGTAATATTTTTGATGCCATATGGAAGTAAAGAGACCTTTTCTAGAATGGGAAGTTGTATATTAGATCATGTATTCAGTTGCACTAAGTATGGACTTCTTTACAAGATGTAGTCATTTATGTTTTAAACCAGCATTTGATTTTCTTTCTTTTTGTTGCAAATAATTAACCATCAAGTATTTGATATAAAAAAAAAACCTGTAAAATGGGAACTAAGGTTTCTGATATAGTTTTCCCTTCATTGACACAGTTCCATATGCTGGAAAGTATTTATGATGGTAAATCCAATCAATTTTTCATCCTCCACTCTGACATTCTTAAAATTATACTCTCTTCAAGGAAAGAAGATATATATATTTCCCCTGAACTAGCAATCTCTTCAAGTTCTCTTGCTTTTTTCTTCCAGTGCAGTGCTGAAGTTGTTGGTAGGTATCTTTGTTAAGAACAACATAGTCCTATGGTTGGTCTGTTCCTTCTCTGAGAACCATGTTAAAAAAGGAAACTTGATAAGTTACACATTTGGCAAAATGGTTATTACTTGCCTAAAAAGGAAGGGTAGTTTCTTTCAATCTCACACCTATCTGAAAACAAAGATTGTGCCTAATGATTTAACAGTGTATATATTCTAATTTTACTTAAGTCAGACAAGCTGAAGCCCTCAGCTTACTTTATAAGCCAAGAGATGTCACCAAATGATACTATTAAACACATTTTCTCTCTCCATTCACTGCAAGTACTTTTTAGTGTTACAGTTAGGTGTTCCAAAATAGAAGCTCAATAGCTTTGAATGTTTTATATCAAAGGAAGCCAATGTTTTAAATGCTCTGAAACAAAAGATACAGCTGTAGATTCCAGTTTTTCTTTCTTATCTTTTTCCTTTTTTAAATTGAAGGCTGGAATTCATTTACAGAAGATTAACTTGAGTTCCTGAACTAATTTCAGAATTATGGCCATGCTATGTCTTTTTCTTCTTAAAGTGGTTTACATCAGGTTTTACTTTAAATAGAAATTGCCTATTCCTGGCATTAGCAGATTTATTTATAAAAAGAGTAATGTTTCTAATTTTTTAATGGAAATTAGACTAGAGAATTTATCTTAGGAGAGTGCTTCTATTTAAATAAATAAATAAAAAACTTAGAAAAAAATCCCTGCTAGAGAGGCAAAAGGATTTAGTGTAAGAACAGACTGTTTCATCAGTGAAAAATGACTTTGAAAAGGGATCATTTTGCAAAACAGAGGTTTCAGTCTTAAGCCCTTCCTCAGTCCCTGAGACATCTGCTCTGCTCATCAGCGGGGTTTAGGTGCATCCAAAGATGCCCTTCCTGGGAGAAACCTTCCTGGCAAGCATTGCTTCCACTAGAAGTGTGAGAGTGCCATTAGGGCAAGGGATGTGGCAGGGAGGTTATATCTGAGTAACAGTTTCACAATAAGGCATTGGAAGTGCAAAATATAAGTAACCTTATAACTGATGGGATATTGAGCTTTCTTTATTATTATTTGGAGTATTTTATGCACAATTATTGGAAAGTACACAATCAGGTTTTAGATTTTGTGTGTGTGTTTCTGTGTATGACTGTACTGCCTGCCCAGTGCTTGCAGAATAGCTTTGTAGAAGAGACGAGCTACTTATCCTACAAAACTTGCAGTTGGAGCAACAGGGTTTAAATCAGCAACAGAGATCAGCTATCCTTTCAGTCTCTGACTTTTTTACTCTTCCATGGAAAGAGAATTCACATTTTTAGTACTGTATTTGTATTCCACTTGAAGTAGAACTGTGGGTATTGGTTTTGCTGTATTCTCCATTAAGTAAATTGGCATAAATATTATGTAAATATTGTACAACCCCAGGATAGGGTTGCTTGTCCTAGGTCACACAGAGCTCATAGTACCTATTCCATTATTTTATTCATTGCTTGCCCTGAGTTGACTTGAGAAGGAGGACGTATTTCAATGAAGAGCAACAATAGTAAGATCTAGGCGAATGTGATCAAAGTCTGGCAGCTCTATGTAACAGCAAAATGCAACTTAAATTTATATTATATGTGGTTACACTGCCATCTAGTGAAGTAAAGAGTCAATGTCTGCTTGCTTTATTTTGTGTTCTAAAGATCAGCATCTTCATGACCCATTTGTCTAATTATGGAAACGACCGCCTGGGGTTATACACCTTTGTGAATCTAGCCAACTTTGTTCATACCTGGACAAACCTGAAACTGCAAACTCTTCCTCCAGTTCAACTGGCTCACAAGTATTTTGAACTATTCCCTGAGCAAAAGGACCCTCTCTGGCAGGTAGGCAGGCTTGCTGATGAAGAGATCAGAAAAACATCCTCTTAATGGTGTGTTTTGTGAAGTTCTTTGTTTCAATTTCTTGTCGAGAAAAGCAGTTTTATTTTTAGATTTGCTGGTTGGCTCCATAAAAGAGCTTACTGAAGCTTCAGCGTGTATGACTGTGTTCCCTGTTGCTTAGAAGTATGTGAAATTAATATGTTTGAATATGTGTAATTAAAATTATTTTATTTGTGACTTTACTTGCATTAGAAATTTGGGAAGTGCAAGGAACTGTGTTATTTCTCTTCCTCTTTTGAAACTAACAGACAAGAGAGATCTATGTGTGGTTTTGAGCAGTTGGCCATTAAAGAAATGGACATTTTTCCAAGTGTGCGAGGACATCCAAGAAGAGAAAAGAGCATTGAGATCATGGCTACCTTACTGCTTAAACTGACAAGCCAAGTAGAAATAGATAGATTAGAAAACACCTCAAGCAAAGGTTACCAGCACTTTACACATTGAGTTATCAACTCTGTTGCTTGATTATCCCACTCTTATGAGCAAATAGAAAGCATCAGAAATGTGAAGACCTGCTAAGGCAGAAGCCTACACTGACCTTGCAGCTGACATGTTTTCAGCCACCACCCAGTGCTAAGAGCACAGTCCCAAGCAGACAACACTGTCATGTTCTTAACACACACTGGGCAATGGTTCAGCTGACTCAGTGCAATGTGTGTGTGCTGTACATACTTGTGTCCCTACAGTGATAGTGTGTGTCCCAAATATCATCCCATTGAGGTGACTTGGTAGAAACTTTACTAAGTCTAACATAAAAATGTATTTAAGGTTGTTTACTCAAATGTTTTCTAGCATTGGATACTGAATTGCTAACTTAAAAATTGAGTATGAGAGTGCAAATTTGAATGTAAATATACATCTTGAAATTCATGCTGTTATTGAATAAAACATTGAACTAGGGGAAAATATGTCAAGAATTTTGCATATTGTTAAGAGAGAATGAATTTTAAGAATGGAAATTAGCCTGTAGCCAAATGACTTGGAATATTATAATTTCTTAGAAAAGATATGGTTGAATCACTGGAATGGTTCTTTAATACATAACACGGTTTTCTGTCATAAGAGAAAATAATAGAGATATTTGTACATTGGCAAAAAACTGGTAATTTATATGAACAAATCTGAGAACTTTGTCAGGTATGATTACCAATGAAATTCTTAGTTGTTCTTCTGTGGTTTAGAATCCCTGTGATGACAAGCGGCACAGAGATATTTGGTCTAAAGAAAAAACGTGTGATCGATTACCAAAATTCTTGGTTGTGGGACCCCAGAAAACGGGTGAGTATTTCAACAAGATGGCTATGTGTAAGTTCAGATAATTATACCAATTAATTATTTTTTACTCAGACTGCTTTGTAAAGATCTAGATCATCTAATAGCTTAACCCAAGTATACTTAAATAATGTAAGTTACAACAACAGACAGTGTATATATTGAAAATGCAGGGTTCAGATGTGTGTCAGAGATCAACAAATTAGACAAGATGTTGTCAAAGCCAGAGGAGGAGAGGACAGCAATATTTCAAATGGTGTAGATTCTTAACTGCAATTTCTTGTCTGTCCTGCAAGTGTCATCTTTATCAAAACTTGTTATTTCATGGCATTTATTTCAAGTCAGGAAGTTCCTAATGGACAGTCTGAATTGCAAGATTGAAGTAGTTTGTGAATTAGCTTAATGGTTAATTTTCTTCTTTGTAATGAGAAAACTGCGTGCGTGCTTCCTTTTGTCTTCCCCAATCACCAATAGCTACTGAGTGCAAGATTTTAAAAACATTTCTGTGCCAGTCTTACAAAAAAATTATTTTTAAAACAGACTTACCAAAAGTGTGAAAAACAAATTTCAGCACTGACACTCCAGTTTGTGTTAACTATTTGCAGTTTGGTAGATGTCTTCCAATTTAAAAGCACAGAAAGCACAGATTCTTAGGCAAATTAAATCAGCATTGCCTTGCTGAAATGAAATGGGATAAAGCTGGTTTAGTCCACCCGTGGGTATGACCTCCCCAAAAATGTGTGTGTGTGTATATTTTTTAATCCTGGACTTTTATCCTATTTGCAGGTACCACAGCCTTGTATTTGTTCCTGATTATGCATCCTTCAATCATTAGTAACTCCCCCAGCCCAAAAACCTTTGAGGAGGTACAGTTCTTTAATAGAAATAACTACCACAGGGGGATTGATTGGTAAGATGGGTTATTAGTATAAATATAAAAGCTTTTATGTTGTGAACAAAACAAAAATGACATCACTGTTGGCAATGGTCACTGTTTATATATAGGGTGAGGTAAAAAATAACCTTCAGTGTCCTTCTAAAATGCTAAATAAATGCAAGTAAATAGTAATCTTACTACAGAACATCATAAATGCACTAACGTTTGTGAGGCTTTCCTGTAAATACCCATATATTAATATGTGCAAAACAGTAATAAAATAAGAATTTCTCATTATACATGCCTTTGAAGTTGGGACAGTAATGGTTGTTAGTTGGTTATATGGAGATAAAAAATACATTCCTTTTGGAACTCTTATTTAAGAGGGGAAAAAAGGTAATAAAAGGGAAAGGCATTTTTTCCTTTATTAGGATTTTAAAATAGCAATCAGGTGCAAGGAGGACAGGGGAAGCCTCTCAAAATGTTTTTCAAAGATGAGGTAATTAGGACATCATTAGTGTTTTTGTAGAGTTAGTAAGTGGTGCCAAAAAAGGGCATGTATCACTGCTGCCATGTTCACTATGGCTACCAGGGAGTCACTGGACACAGCTATACCCAGAAGGTCATTTTTGATTTCTTTTGCTTTCAGAAAGTGCTGCAGTATAAAGCACTACAAGATGAAAAGCAATAACGTGCTGTAGTGACTGGGGAGCACCAGTAAAAGATTATTGATATTTTGTCTTGTTTCTTTTTTTATTCCCAGTTTAAGGGAAATAGTTTTATTGTCTTTGACTTTGTATTCATCCATAAAATTAACAGGGTGAACACTGTTGTACAGCTTTAGTGCAGATACATCAGATTCAATTTCTTTTTAAGTCATTTATTTTTTACAGAGTTATAATTGTTACAGCAAATTCTTATTACAATGTGTGTCGAGTCAGCCAGTGATTAACAATAGAGAGATGCTGGCTGAATGATTGGAAATTAGAAAGCTAACTCATTATTGTCAAGACTTTTAAAGTCAATGAAGATGACATGCAAGAGAGGTATAGTGGGTCCACACTGATGGAGACAGCTGGAGTACTGAGCCAGTTCTTCCACAAAGTCATGATGCTAGAAGGCCATCTTACTGCTTCTCTCATTTCTCCTGCCGTATCCACTTCCCTGACGTGCAGATCCAATTTTCCTGCTAGCCATCTGCCAAATTACTTTCATCTTAACACAGTACTGGTGCATAAGGCTCCCAGTGGTCAGCCTGTATAGACCAGGCACATCCATTTGACAAGTTCTCCCTCTACAGCACACATTTGGCTATTTGTACCTCTGTGCTACATGTACTCACCCTTGCCAGCTTCTCACAGTTCTTGGATATGCAGAGCTACTCGTTGGTATAGTTGCCTAACATGCTTTCATGTAGATGCTGTCACTGTTTAGAAACCTTTTACCTAGTGAAGCTGGGGGTGGGATTTTTTCAGTGCATCTTCCCCACACAAGTGAGCTCTTTTGAGTAAAAGCAGTTCTGGTACTGAATATCTTTTTCTTACAGTATTGCATTGTAATTGATGTCAGAAAAAGGCCAAATTTGAAAAACTCATTTTCTCCTTTTGACTTTGATAGAAATTTGTTCTGACTGGAAAATGAGAATTTGCTAATTTTAAGAAGATACATGAATATCATAGCATTTTCATCTAGTTACCAAAAAATAGCTGCCATCTCCAGTTGTATGTAGTGAGAAGAAGAAACCTAGTACCAAGTAAAATATGATCTAAAATACAGTGTAAATGTCTGTTTGCTTGTATTTGACAATTAGGCTATTATTTTAATTGATTATTCTAGAATAAAATGTTTAACAGATTTGTCAATCTTTGTGTGACTTTTTAAGTAATTCTGAGAATGACGTTGCTTTCCTAGGTACATGGATTTCTTTCCCACTCCTTCTAATGTCACCACTGACTTCCTCTTTGAGAAAAGTGCCAACTATTTCCATTCTGAGGAAGCTCCTAAGCGAGCTGCTTCCCTCATCCCCAAGGCCAAGATCATCACCATCCTCATCGACCCATCTGATCGGGCCTACTCCTGGTACCAGGTATGCACACTGAAGAACACAGGCAAGCACAAATCAAGGTTTTCAACTTGAATTCTCTCTATATATTCTTTCAGTCTATATATAAAGGGGCTGGATAATACAAGGTTTTGTTTGTTAGTTAGAGCACCATATATGGTCACCCAAGGGCTCAGGTATCTGTCAGTGTAAACCTAAAAATGTTTCAAGGGTTAAAATACCAGAAATTACCTTTTCAAAAGTCTGCCTGTAATATAAGCATGTAAAATGCTTACCTAGTCAATTAATTTATGTAACCAGTACATACAAGAACTAGTTTATAGACACAGTTATCTAGTTCATGCTTAAAATACAAACTGGATCAAGAAACTTTTGTTCTTCTGGTCTGCTGATTTCAACAGGTATTTGGTGAATAAAGATATTTAAAAAAAAATCCAAAGAGAACAAATTCTTAGAACTTCTGTGACATACTTTATGTTATGTTTTTTTGTCATGAGAAATAATCAAAGCCCTGAGTCTGATCCCATAGCCTACCCTGCTTTGGACAGAGTAATTGACTAGAAACCTACTGAGATCACTTGTGACCTGAATTTTCCAATGATCCTCATAAATACCAGTGTTCAAATTTGCCTTTCTATGTATTCACCTTATGTAAGCTAGAAAAACAAAGTTATGAAACTACTAGAAACAGAGCTTCTTAGTATTTTTGTTTATTATGCCCAATTACTTTGTACAAAACCAACCACTGAGTTCATTGAAAACATGCATTTATAAATTGTTCTGTTATTACTGTTTTATTTTGATACAAAAGTGTTTATTCTGTCATTTTCAGCATATTGATACAGGTGAGGACTTCTTTAAGTAACTTTTAGTGTAAATAATCACTCATGGTAAGGCCAGTAAGGCCAGGTCAGTAAGACCAAACAGTTTTGTCTTATTTTCCCAACTTTTGTGGTAAAGTTCCAGCAATGTAACTTCTTTTACAGCATCAGCGATCACATGAAGATCCTGCAGCTCTAAAATTCAGCTTCTATCAGGTGATCACAGCTGGACCTCGAGCCCCATTTGAGCTTAGAGCTCTCCAGAAGAGATGTCTAGCACCTGGATGGTATGCTACCCATATTGAAAGATGGCTAACTTACTTCCCACCATATCAGGTGAATAATACTGCAACTTGATAGATTACCTTTGTAAAAGCCTTGCCTGCTGAATACTATTCCATCAAGAGCATCCTAAATATACTAGATAATATACAAGACCAGGCAGACAGCATCACATGATCAGTATCTCCTTGGTAGATTTATTTCTGGAATGGATTCTGTGTGACATTCACAGTGTAACTGGCACTGTTCCCTAACATTTAGAGATTACTTTAGTTGAGGGAGGTTGGCTGCAATCTGAACCTTCTGTTTATCCAGGACTCACTTAGCTGAAAAAAGTTGGCTGGAGTCTGCACCTTCTGTTTTCCCAGAGTGTGCCAAGGAAGCTCTGAAACATCTAGTTGGTGCTATTCTCCACATATTCTCTTTTGGGCCAGCCTTGCAGACTTCATGAGATGTTATATGATACTTGTATGAACTTGCTATATTATGTTTTCATTAGCTTTTCTCCAAACGTAACCCATGAATATTGAACAATATGCTTCATCATACAGATTTTTGCCAGGTTTTCCATCCCACAGTGACAACGAAGAACCAGCTCTGATAGCTTTACTCTGTGTAAAAGTATCAGAGATTAACTTGCATTGCAAAAACAACAATATACAGTAGGATGTATCCAAACTAGTTAGCAATTTTCTGCACTGCCAGTTTGTCATTTGGGCATGATATCACATTTGATAGGATTATCAAGTGGTGTTTGTTTCTGTGAAGAATCACCTCCAGGTAAAAGGGTGGCCCTGTCTGAAGTAGCCTACAGTGAATGTGTATATGGTCAAGCATTTGAAAAGAAGAAGAAATGACCTACCAGTACCTGGCTTTCTTAGAGATGTGTTTCGCATTCTCTGTCTATCTACATCCATGCCTTAAGGAGCTCATAACATCTGCCTTTGTTCATATTTTCAAATAAGTTTTTTTCATACAATCATGTATTGTTGTATGGGTTTAGAGGTAAGGTGTTTCATTTAACATCTACCTACTGCTGTCTGTCTCTCTGATAATTCCCAGTGACAAGCTTTTCAACATTACTGTAACATAGGTATATGTTTGTGTCTATGACAATCACAGGTTCTTTCTCTAGGTATTAATACCTTTTTTACTTGGCTGAACAAATCCCACTCATCTTCCTGCCAATATTTCTTATCTTTCTAGATCCTTCACTGCTATTTGTCTGTTGTCACAACAGCTTCCAATTTAATATCATTTCAGATTTAATTAACATGCCATTTACCTTGTTCCCAGGACATTAATGATGATGACAATTAAAACTGGACCAATTATCATTCTCTGGGGCAGTACTCTCCATATAATGAATGAGATTGACAGAGGTGGAAGTTTCAGTTTGAAGCCTGAAATAATGAATTTTAAAGTAAACATTCATTTCTTTTATTTGTTGTAGTTACTAATTATTGATGGCCAGCAGCTGAGAAGTGACCCATCTACTGTAATGGATGAAGTACAGAAATTTCTGGGAGTCTCTCCTCATTATAATTACTCTGAAGCCCTAACGTGAGTCAGTTTAATCATCATTTTCACATGTTCCTACATTCCTAAAATATGAGTTAGTCTGCAAGGAAGCTCATGGCAAAATAAAGCCTCCACTGAGCTGTCAGTAGGATGTATTCTTCCGTGCCTGCAAAGAACACAATTCAGAGTTAGGTTTTCTGTGAATCATCCACTGAGCCACTCAATGTGGAGTTTGAGCTGACCTCTGACAAATGGGCAGAGTAAATACTGCTTTGTGAGAATTGCATATGATTTTGGATTAATCAAAAGAAGTTTTATTTCCATAAATGGAACATGGAACACTGACTTGCATGAACAGAAAGGAAAGCAAACTAGTTTCTTTTTAATTTTGACATTAACTGCAAGACAGATTCAGCAGTATCAGTCAAGAACATAATATCCACTCTATACCTCATAAATACACATGTACATAAACCCCTTGGATTATGACATTTGGATTTAGGGTTCCTGACTGATAACCTTAGGTTTACTTTTTTTGAGTCTTCAGTCTAAACTTGGGAGCCTTTACACTGCAAAATACTTGTTTCAGGTTCGATTCACATAAGGGTTTCTGGTGTCAGCTTCTGGAAGAAGGAAAAACAAAGTGTCTTGGAAAGAGCAAAGGTAGAAAATACCCTCCTATGGATTCTGAGGTAAACCATTATGCTCATTGGCATTATACAGGGATTCAGCTGCCACATTTGTGGCCCAAGCAAAATCATAAGAAGGGAGAGAAGACAAAATTAAACAGACATGTATTATTTGACTACCTTTCCCTATAAAGCGAACGTTTAAGATAGCTGTGGAGTGCGTAAACCTTTTCAATTATTTATTTCAAATGTGAAAAATTTAAGTCATTCTAAAACCAGCTTTTAACACTTGGCACCTCTGAAATTCACTTGGAAACCTGTCCCCTTTACCTAAGTGACTTCAGCAGCAGAGGCTCCACAGTGCGTGTTTTTTTCTCAGTCATGATCAAATATATGGATTTGTGACTGGTCCCTTGAAATTACCTCTTACAGGTCAGCTCCTAGCTAAACAGCTTAGCATAAAACAATATAAATTGCATAAGAGAAATTGAAGTTTAGACACAGGTAAAACAAACTTTGAAATCTAGAATTCACAGCAACTGCAGTACATGTTAGTAAAGTATCTCCTTTTATATCCATCAGTGCAGGGCTTTTCTATCAAGTTACTACAGAGATCACAATGTGGAACTGTCAAAACTCCTACACAAATTGGGACAACCCCTGCCATCGTGGCTGAGACAGGAGCTACAGAAAGTGAGATAGCATTGAAAGAAGGCTTTTTGAAATTTCTCTTCCACGCTTCAGTCATCATACCTGAAGTTTCCAATAGCTACAGAAGGTCTTGTAAGATATACCTCTCATAAAAGAGTAAAAGATAGAAATTATGTCCATGTGCTGGCACGTGGATTGTGAAAATACATGTGTTTCTTAGAGCTCTGGCGAGCCAAATCTTTCTCATAAACGTTTTTGGGCCTGTGGACTTGTGAACTACTGTGCACGTATGTGGAAGTTATTTGCAACTGGCTTAAGCTTCAGAGATACGTGACCTGTCCAACTTCATGGTAAATATTTGCATTTTTATATATCAGTTTAAAAGTATTGTGTCTCAAGTAGGTTTTGTTGTCCCATTGTTAGACCACAGACAGTTTTTCTTACTGTTTGATTATTGTCTTGCATAAAATAAGAAAATTTAATGTAGCACGAAATGCAAAGTGTACTTCTGCCTTTGGAATCAGCTTGCTAATACCTAAAGTATACACTAACAAGGGTGAGAAGTACAGTTATCATATATGATTTAGCAGTGCACAGGAACAGAATAAATGGAGCAAAATCTGGAAGCCACAGGCAAAAGTGGTGTAGCAAGAAACAAACACACATACACAAAACACTGTGTATGATTATGATTATAGCCTGAAACAACGAATGCTTACGATGTGGTAAGGCCTTTGTCCATAATCACTATGTCTGATTTTGTATTGACTGAATGGAAGAATACTGAATGTAGCCATTTTCTGAACAGAAATTTAATTGGACATGTGAAGCACAAAAGTTGCAGTATAATCCTTATGAGCAGTATTATATTTTAACAGTCGTCAATCAAACAGAAGCAGTGCAATGAACAGAATTTCACTCCTGGCTTCTATGAGCAGCCAGATCCCAATACAGCATTCTGAACTTACATTGCTGTGAATCAGAAATGACTCCAATGAATGAATGAATGAAAAACTCATGAAGAGCAGAAACAGATCCAAACTTAGATTGCCTTAATTTGCACCACTGTTTTTTCCTGAATTTATTTGCCTTCAGTCTGTGCTTTTGTATTGCAAAATCCCTTAACCTGATCAAAATTGTAGCATCTTTCAGTAACCTTCAGTTTACATCAGCTGCAAAAATCTATCAGATTTTCAGATGAAAATGGGATGGTTCTGATTCCAGACATTTTAAACATGTTTGGTATTATGTATTAGGGATAAACTTAAGGGGATTACATTTTGTAATCATAGAAAATGACACTCTATAAAAGAAAAACACAAATATATGGCCTTACATTTATGTGATACATTATCTCACATCTCAACTGATGCATTGTGAGATGTAAAGTCTAATTAATAGCACTTAAAAGTTGAGAAAGGAGATCAATTAAAACTTCAGCTGAGTATGGCCTAATGCTTCTCTGCTGAACTTTGGCTCTGAGTCTTTCTAAAGGCATCAAAAGATAGTGAAAAAAAAAGAGAACTACAGTACTAAATACAATGCTTTTTACTGCAGCTCTGTAATGTTATCATAATTTGGTTTAGGGTAAATAGTTGAAAACATGCATCAAATGGTAAAAAACTTCATATGTCTCAGTGTTTGGTTTACAACATTTATGTAATCATATAATTTAACTTTGAAGGTAATGTAATGGAAACTGGTCTGTTATTCCCTAAACAGAAAACAGATGTTGAGATCCTTATTGTACTTCTAACTGGTAATCTTTATTATTTATTGGTTTTGTCTATGTAATATGTGGGTTTGATAGGCCTGTAAAGAAAAAAATCTAGACGAATTTGCTGTATATAACAATATTCTTTACGCAGCACATTTTTGCTAAGGGAATATGCATGATTAATGATGAGGACCTACTAGAGTAGACATTTTTTAAGATGAACATCTTTATTATTTATTAGAATGAGATTTTTTCATTTCACTTTAAATATTCATTGTCGAACTGCTTCGTCCCAAAAGCCAACTTGTCTTAAAATACTTCTCATTTGATAAAAGAAACACTTTGGATTCTGAATGTCTGTAAAAGCAAATACTCTGCAAGCTATGGACAGCTCATGTGTCCTGCAAGCATCTATATGAATTTGTCACAACTAAATTGAATAACTGGAGAAAATACCTGGTTTCATACTGCCATGATTGATTTTGCCCTTGCTATAACCTGATATAACATCACTCAAACATTTTTTAAAAATCCACAGTGATTGTGGAGCTCCTGTCTTGTGCACTGCTGCCTCAGTTACTCCATGTTCTTCAGTGCAGCAATTATAAAATAGAAGAAAATAGGAAAAACCTTGGGTACTAACAAGAGCCTGAAGTTTTCCTGGTGAGAGGACCCTCGGCACGCGTGCAAGAGGAAAGGGCTTCAGCCACACTCATAGTTCATTCTTTGTTTTCAAGAGCTCCCTTACGCTATTCTTTCTCTGGGAAATCAAGGTTCCCCCAGAATGAGAGAGTGGGCAGTCAAGGACAGAGTGGTGATGGGGACTTGCACATGGGTCATGGTGTCCCTCCAGACAATGTGATATGTATCACATCTATGGACTACTACTGTGGGTTTTTTCTCCAGAACTATTCTATTAAATATGTTCTTGCATTTAACAGGAGACTTTCAAAAGCAGAATAACTTTTAATGTGCAGTCAGCTTGGTGAAGAATTAAGAGTCTGAGCAAAGCATGCAGACAACAGCTAACAGCTAGATGGGTTATTCCCAGATCATAGGATGCACATGAATACAGCTCAGTAAGCAAGTCATACAACATGAATTATGTGACAGAGTAACCTCTTCTATTCACAGCTTACCTACAATCCGTGTTTGATTTCCAGAAATAGACTATCAATATTAAGACTTTTAAAAAGTACTGATTCATTGCAATGAATTTGTATTTGCTAGTCCAAGTCGGGTGTTTTATTGTGGTTAGTAACACAGCCATGATTTTTCTTCCCCTGGTACATAACTGCACAAGCAATTATTTTAACAAATGTTTGATTATGTGAGCTTCACATTTGCTTTCATAAGTATGATTCTGAAATTTGCTTTCTGCAGACATCTGTGCCATTAAAAGTCCATGTGTGATTATGAGCAGAAAGTGACCATTTAGAGGACGTGTAAACACAGAGCCTGATATGAAATCACTTAATTATTTGAGCAAACATTCCTGAAAATACTGTGATATTTTCCCAGTTCTACTTGTGCAGAAAGAATTAGTTCAGTGATTTGCAGACTATCTTGTACAGAGTATCCTTTTTCATTGCTTAAAAATGTGAAACTTCCTCAGGAAGAAATTAAATAGATATTTCAATGTTTATAGATGTAATATTCTTGTCATTCACATTGAATGAAAATTGCTGGAAACATTTTTCTCAAAGTTTTTTAAAATAAGAAATAGATATTATTCTGATAGTGGCATGGTATCTGAAGTGCAACAATAAACTCTGATAAGAAAATGTAGTACTGTGTGGAAGTGATTTTTATGTTCAGAAAAGCTGTCCTTTTCCAGGTTTGCTATTGCAGCTTGACACTGAGCTACAGCACAAGCCAGGAGCACAGGAGCAGCACGAAATGTTTTCAGAAATGAAAAATATTGCTTACTCGCTCTGTGAGTGAATATTACTGCTTGATGCAGATGCTCGTTTTACTGCCTTTGCTTCCTGCTTACTTTTTAATTTTTGTGCCAGTAATTGCTAATGTGCTATAGAAACGCTTCCCAGAGCTTTCTGTTTTTAAGATAATAGGTAGACTTTATTCAATTTATTTGCCTTGGGGATTCAGTAGTTGTACCAATGCATCAGCCTACACAGCACAGAGAAAACCTTTCTTAGGAGAAACCTCTGAAGACTCCATGAATGTCCAAAAGAAATTTCACTATTAACAAATTCAGAAGAGAATGGAAAAGTGTACTGTCTAGCTGGCCAAAAGCTGCTTAGTATTTTCCTAGAGGTATAGAAAATAGGAAACCTATGTTAACAAAATAGTCTGTTCATTACTGAGAATTGATGCAACCTATAATTTAGAAGTCTAAGTTTCTTTTATAATACCCATCTCTGTAATCTCTAAGAATAAGGAAAGTGGAACAGTAAAGTAGTAAGAGAAAGGTTACTATTAAGCAAAGGGAAAGATCCTTGCTACAAATAACACTTGCCTCTCCTCTGTCTCCAATTTATCTGCTTTCATTTAATGTTTCTTTTCAGTTGTTCCAATCCCCAAATCCTTAGAGCTTAAAGACAAAAGACTCTCTTTTTTGTGTGTGTGTGTGTTGGTCGACCACATGGATGAAGCAAGCAGAACAGTCAGCATCAAAGGAAAAGTCACAGGAACAGTAAAGTAATTTAGAGCTGAAACTAAGGGCTAGGGAATTTAAACAAATTAAGGGTGATGGATTTAAAAAGCGTATCATGAGCTTGAGACTTCACTACGGCGTACAGAACACCTGCTTCGGTGTGAGGAGTAACTGCAGCCATGTATCCATTCCATGGATCCATTAATCCATTTTCTGCTGTGGATGCCACTCAGTAGCTTCAGAAAAGTAAAATAAAAGGTTTTGATCCCGTATGCAGTTAGCCCTCACTCCCGTGCCCCCGACACTAGAGCACAACACGGCTCAGGCTCCGCCCGGAGGAGGCTCCACCCGGAGGCGGCCCCGCCACGCCCCGGCCTCTGAAGACCGGTCTGGCGGTTCCTGTTTGGCGGTTCCTGTTTCCCGGCGGTACGCGCGGAGGTGGCGTCGCGACGTGAGGGTTCCGAGCTGCGGCCTGTGTGTGCTGCTGGCGGGCGCGGGAGGCTGAGTGTGGGAGTCTGGCTGTGTATGAGGCTGAGGGCCTGGCTGCGGGACTGGCGGGCCGAGTGCGGGGGCAACCATTTAGGCACTGTGGCGCGGTCTGCTACCCAGGCGCTGTAGGGCCCGGACGGAGCAGCCGCGGCAAAAGAGGGGAGCGGAGCGGAACGGAGCGAGCAGCAGGTGGGCCTCGTGGCGAGGTGGGCGGCGAGTAGGGCGCCGTGAGGCGGCGTGGCTGTGGTCGGGGTGAGGGAGGAAAGATGGCGGCCGCCACGTGGTGGGGAAAATGATCCATGACTCCATGGGGGCTGCCGCTTGTGGCTGTCTCCCTTCCTAGGCATGGAAGAGTAGTTCCTTGCTAATTGGCAAAACTTTTACCCTCTCGTGGGTATCAGTCGTTGACTGTAGCAAGTAACAAGCCGAGTCTCACGATATGTGCAGTGCGTGGGATTGGCCCCATCCCCACTTTGGTGTTCTTTGGTTGGTTGTTCTACCGTTTCCTCTATTTTTATTCTACGGTAAGCCTCTAGAGCCCACTTTTGAAACGTGTATTTTTTTTCTTTCCTTAGTAGAAACTACGGAGACGCATCTTTTGATATTGAAGATTCTCCCCTCCCAAAAAAAGGTATCTGATTGGCTTTGTGATACGTAATAAACTCTTAGAACTGGGTTTTTGAGCGGGAATAATACCGATTTGATAATTTATATTTAGTGACTAAACTGAGACTTGTGTGTTGAAATACAGATATAGGCTTGGTGTTTTGTTTTTAAGGCATGCTTCGTTTCTGAGTTTGTTTTTTATTGACAGAAAAATATAACCAAGTGTGTGTAAGTTTCTGTGACTGGGAAGAATTGGGCTTGGGTATCGACATGTTAGACATACTAGAAGTAGTGGATTATGATAAAACACGTGTTGCCAGTACTTTTTGCAGCCCAACTGGAAGTATCTGAATCCATGGGTTTCTTGGGGGTGTCTGTGCAGGGGAAATGTCGTTTTCAGTAACCGTGTTTCTGACTTGAGTACGAAGGGTACAATTGCAGGAGCAGAGAGAGATGTAAAGTTGGTACTGATAGTCACTTGATACTTTGTTTCAGAGTTCATAACTCATAGGAGAGCACCCTGCTGTTGAGTGATGTTTGCTGTCTTGTATGTGTTTCTGGTAGCAATATTAAAATGCCTCAAACTTGTTTTTACAGGGGAAAACACTCTTGAGTTGTGATGACAGAAGAAGATGGGGCTAAGTTCCACATGCGAATTCTAGGAGTAGCTGTGACTAGAACTTTTAATTTTTACGTAGAGTAGGGATTGATCTCTCTGATCTTCTGGAATTGATGCCTTTAGCAAGCAATAATATTTCTGGTTATCAGGCAAAGCTAGCAAAACCTAATTTTAGGCTAGATCATCATTTTGCTTTATACTTAATAGAAATAATAAAGTTTAGACTTGGAGCCTAAATAAGATATTCTGCAGTCTGGTCCCTTTACAGAGAGGGACTGGAATGCCAGCATAGTGTGGCTAAAATTAGCCTTAACTGCTCCTATAAAAATACAGTAAAGATAACTAGTTCATTTTGTGCTGCTTTCAGGGATCTTCTGCTGCTATCTTTGGGCTGTCACCAAATCTTAAGCAATTCTAATAATGCTGTCAGTAGTTTAGTGGCTGTGTTGCATTCTGTCATGTGACTGACCATACTGCAGTGTTGCTACATCTGATGACATGCACTTTTAGTGGTGGCTTTGCTGCTATTCAGGTGTATTAAAAAGGTTGCTAGGAATGGATGTGTACTGCATAAACTGAAGGTAAGTTTGTGAAGTCTAGAAAATACTTGTGGAATACAGTCGTAATTTTAGTTTGTATGCCAATGTAAAGCATTCAAATGTATGAATAAGTCAATAAAGAGACATCAACTTTCACTGCAAGTGTCGATTCTTCCTTACAAGATGACTGCAGACTGTAATGAAGACTAGACCTTTGGAATTACTGGCACATGCTGAATCTGCCTGTTGTGAGGATACAGCTGTTGGTAGCTGGGCCTTATGTTTGTGACTCTGTGGTTTCAGGGCAAAGCTGTGACTGTGGCTGATGAGCCAATCCAGAAGTAACATGATTTTAATTAGAGGTTACTGCTATGGGGAAAAAACAGTGACTTTGAAAGTAGCTGCTTTTTCAGTTTCAGTTGCTGAAGGATCTTCTAGTTAATCTTTATTAAGAAATGAATATATGGAGCTCCAGTAGATGGTGAATCATGACAGTATCACAAAAGTTACTGTGTTAGCTAATACTAGTTGTGCTGATGCAGCCTCTTGTAGAATATCTTCCAGTTAATAAGGAAGGTTTTTTTTCCAAGTCAAAACCTGAAAAGTTTGTGGGGAAGATAGGCTCAGCAAGGACCAGGAAACAAAAGCTGTGAAGCTAGAACTGAGATCAGTAGGCAGGGCAATAAGTATGTGGCAGCTGAGGTGGGGTTTCCTGTTTTAAGTGGGTGAGGGTGAAAGTGTGGACATTAATTACAACACGGATTAGATCTGAGGAAGTTACTTCCGATGATCATGTTAGTCACACTATAGAATAGACTGGGAGAGAGATTAGGGACCTGTCATAGGAAACGTTATTTTTTAGGCATGTACATTTACAGCCATTGCCAAAGTATAGCTGAATGTATGTTCTGTGTGGAGCTATAGTAAGTGGTACTACACCTGTTTCACTAGGGAGTGTAATTACTCTTTTTAAACAGCTGTGTGCAACTCTTATCATATGATGTCTTTACTGCTCAGCATTCCAAGTTTGTTGCTGCCAAGCCTGGTAGCCAACTGTCATGAACATGTGACTATCCTTTTTTTCCAAGAAGAGTGAACTTCTGTAGTAGCCTTAGTTTACAAAAAAAAAAGTTAACATCTATTCTACAAGGGTAGTTACTTGCTTATCTTGCAGAAGAAAATGCTAGACAGACAGCAGCCATGACAGAGATGCTCCTGCCACTTCGCAGGGACAGGGTGTGGACATGAGAGTGCTATCACTGCATGTGGATGTGGTTGCTGTTCTGGCAGGCACCCTAATGCAAAGTGGCTCCCTCAGTTTCTGCACCTGTTTCCATCTGCAGTTATATCCAGTGTCTCACACCTCTGCAATTTTCATCCAACTTAGTCTTTTTTTTCCTCTACATTGCTGCAAATGCAGATACTTACTTTCAAACTATCATCTTTTCCCTGTGTGGGTTTCTTGGTGTTGCATTTCCATGAAGTTTTCTGGTCTTTTTCTGTATTCCATGCTAAACAGATGGAATAGAAACTAATGCTTGTGAGCAGTGAGGTAGGTTTGATCTGCATTTGCTGTTACCCAGTAATTTGGAGCACAAACAAAATATTCTTTCCCCATACCACAAACTTGTTCTCTTGAGTAATTTCTTCTACTGGGTTCTGCTACTTCAGCTCTGTTGTTTTAGCCTTCTCATATGTTCTGCAGTTGCCACTCAAATTGTAACAGCATTAAAATCTTCAGTATAAACATTCTGGTACTTGAAATTGTGAAGTAGTTGCACTAGCATTAAAAAGATGGAGAACATTGTTTTAAGGACTGACTTTTTAATTATAACCTATTTTTCTGGAGGTAAGAGCAGAGGTTATAGGTGCATATAATGATCATAAAGTGGAATATCTTTGCTTAACTGTGGTTTACAGGTAAGGATCCCTTTGAAAGTGTTCAGGATTGTTCAGAGATAAATGCATGTTAAATACGAGTTTGTGTCAGTTGCAGTAATTCTTTTATTTTTGTTTATTCTCTAGAAAAGGGACAAAAACTTGGGAAGTTTGGGGGAGTACATCTAGCTATAAATCTTCACAGTGGTGAGGAACCTGGATAGACTACACATCAGTGTTTGAGATAGTCATGTAATCTGGTAGTAGAAGTGCTGAGTGTTTTCTTTATGTCGACACTGTGGCCAGCCTGCTTGATACTGAAAACCCTTAGCGTAGGCTGAAAAGCAGGTTTTCTACAACATGTTGAACAGAGGGGAGAAGCAGCAAGGGTCAAAAAAAACTTAAGCAATTTTAAAAGTGTAAGATAAACTTATTTATGACAACCTAACTAGTCTAAGTTAAAGCACACAAAGCACTAGGAATTCCATCACACAGAACAAACTTCCATCTCCGAGAAAATGGCCCAAAGCTTATATGCTTTGAAGAAAATACTTTCAAGAGCACCCTTTTCACTTAAGGAAAGCTCAAATGACATTTACCCAGCAGATGTTTGTGTAGCATCTGCTTGTACATTATTCATAGGATTAATGTATGCAAGTTGCAGTCAGTGTGGCAGTTTTTATTGTATATATGGTTACATCATCAGGCTCACTGAACAAAAATTAGAATAGCATAAAAATTTCATTTTATGTTGGAAAATGCAAAGGCATGCTCTCTGCATGAAAATGGTAGTGCAACATTTTAAAATCTAATAAAGCATCCATTAAAAGATTAAAACTAATGAACCACTGTACTAACTTAATACATTTAGTATACAGACTTGATTTCTCCCCTCCCTCTAAATATTGTATTTTTGTGGTGCAACTTCTAAAAGAAAATTATTTACCCTGTATACAACACATGTATTGCACTATCTAGTCTACTTCACCACAAGTCGCAAAGTAACAGGTCTTGTATAGCAAAGCTTTGATGGTACAAGTAGATATATTTTGACACACTTGCTTCCCCTTTAATTAAAGGGACTATGTATAAGTAAAAATGTAAATTATTTTAAAGTTCACTAGCAGAGTGTCACATAGATCTAACAGTAGGTGGTTACAGTACCACGATTTTTTACATAAACTTCACACTATTTCAAATAGTGTGGAATTACAGAAAACACATTAAAGCACCTTGTCTACTATTTTAGCACCGGTTCCAACAAGATATTTAAACTAGTCATGACCCTTGAAAACTTAAGTTTGAGGTCAGAAAAAAATTAAGGGCCAAAATTTCAACCACATGGGCTTCTGTAATATCATCACCATTTGTATGCAAAATGGAGTTGTTTTGGATATTTGTTACACCACCAGGGAGACATAGAACCACATAGAAATGAATGACTGCCCACTCACAACATGAATACAAGCATCCCACTGTTCACAAAAGGCCACACAACACTGTCATAGCTAGGAGGTTTGGGGATAGGAAACAGGAAGACAGTCACTGGTAGTCACAGAACAATCACTGTGTGGTGATACACATCTGACACACCAGTCTTGGAGTGTTCATGGCCCACAGCTTTTGTTTCATCTATTTAAGAATCACGTTTGTTAACATAATACTTGCAGCATGCTTACAGGTAGTCAGAAAGGCCTTCCACAGGGACTGCAGAGGTAGCACTGAACTTTCCTATCTCCCTTTTGACTGTAGTTAGTGACTTATTTTCAACACTGATACCTGTTAGGGTTGTATTAGGATGGTGATGACTCCCTGTGCTCTCTGGTAAGAATGTAAGTTGGTTTGTAGTTGTCTTGTACATCAAGAGTAACTTGATTAGTGCATTTTTATAATAAACCATTAAGGTTTTCATAGTACAGGAAACAGTATCTGTAGAAGGAATTAAATGGAGTCAAGATGTGCCATACCTCAAGTCACTGGAAACTAACCTTTCCTGTAAGATTAGTCTGAACCAGCATTGCAACTAAGCAGGAGAGTTGTATAAATATTATCTTGTAGAAAATATTTTAAGACTTTATAGGCCTTTTCAGACAGGTTTTTGACTCAACATCTCCAATATTTGCATTGTATGTACTTAAAACTTTCTCTTGTAGGATTAACAAAGGTTCTTAATGTAACTTGAGTAAAGCCCCTCCAAAACCAGCAATGAAGGATTGGGATGTCTGTTAGTCTGATACTGTACTGGTAGCAAGTGGTAAATAGGAAAAGTAAATTCTCTCTGAAATGCTGTATGTACTAAAAATTGTGAACTCCAAAAAGGAGACAAATGATATTTATCTAGAGGAAATTAAATAAGAGGTCATTTGTTTTTTATCTATTCATGCAACTGTGCAGCATGTTTGCAGGGAAACTAACTTCTAATATACTACCTATTTTACTTGGAAATGTACTTTATGCACACTAAGCTGTGAGAACATTTATCAGAGTAGCTGGGTATCTGATTATTGACAACAGAATTACTTACCAATCACCAACTTGCTGATGATCTCATTACCTAATGAAACATGAGTCAAAATTAGAGGACTGAGTGTAAGATCATAGGAATAATAAGATGACAGTCAAGAACTGATTAAATGAACTAGAGGATTAATTTTGAGATCTGTAATTAATTCTAGAGAAACCTGGAGCATAAATAGCTTGGAGCTACTATAGTCTTCCTGTGGGCAGTGGATCTCATGGTGAACTCTCCAGCTGTCCTGCTGCAGTGTTACTCTAAGCTGAATATCACTTTTCCCGTTTTCTTAGATACATGGTAACTTGTTCATGCAATATATAAACTTCGTTAACACAGAGAGATTTTGTTTGGATAGTAAACCCTGACTGGAAAGGTTGTGTGTATACAGCTTGGATTTCAAAAAACACAAGAAATGGAAAAATGTGTCTGTTTCCACCCACTGTGGGCCCAGCTGTGCACTGCATTGTGCTGTTCAAGTCGTCCTACCTCACTTCATTAACAAAGTTCGGTTTTCATTACAGACATTCATAGTTTGGTCACACTTTTTATCCATGGTACAAAAGATGATACTTTTGTGTAGACACCTGGAGAATCTTTCACTCCACAGCCATAACCCCAGGAGGTAACACCATAGACAACCCAGCTTTCCCCTGGACGTTCACACATCAGTGGTCCACCGCTGTCTCCTTGACAGCTGTCAACACGTTTCTGTTCCTGGATGTTTCCAGCACAGAGCATTCTTCCCGTGAATCTTCTTTTGTAACGTTCTTCACATACCCTCTTGGGAAGTAAGGGGATGGCAGCCTGTTGCAATGTTCTTGAATAAGCCCTTCCTGAAAAAAGAACCCAAATTATTGTCTTATTATGATGACTGGTCTTGGAATCATAAATGTGACTTAATCCAATTTTTGCTGCCAGCCCTTCACACTGTTTTGTCATTAAATCAAATGACTGAAAACAAGACTAAATACTCAAAAAATCTACTGTTCATTAAATGCCCTGTGAGTAAGTATGACAATGATATCATTTCTTACTGTAATTAATGTGTAATACTGAAGTGGTTAATGTTTCCTTAAATAGATGTCTTGAGTAAACAGTGTTGCAGAACTTTCAGTGAATTGTCTAAAAGCTACAGAGAGCTAAGCAATGAATTAGCAATTACTTTTAGCAGAAAAACCCACCCTACAAATCGTATGTCCTTTATTGTAGTACAGTGACCCAGACATCTGTGCACACAGATCAATGCATGTAAAGAGGAAGAACTGATACTCAGCCTTGCTGCCTTGTCTGCTTGCCTACTGGAATGAGTCAGGGGAACAAAGGCTCAAGTGTGATTGCTGTCTTGCAATGTATTCAGCACCATAAAGACATGAAAGTAAAACATGGTTATTGATTTGTCAAACATTTAAAGGGCAAAGACTCTTGAAGAGGAAGAATCTTGTACTGACCTAAAAAGTAACTAGTATGTTCCAGAAGTCTGGACTGCAGATTGCATTGTGGCTCTCATAAATTTAGGCAAGATGTTCACATATTTAAATCTTGACTGCTTATTGAAAATGTCAGTGGTAACAAGGGAGACTAAAAGTGTTATTTGAAGGTCTATAATGTGTGTATTTTCTATCCATTTTTCTACTGGAGTAGTGTGATTTAAAGAACCTTTCTAAAATATTCCTTGTACTTAACCTTAAAAACCTTCAATATATTGGAGCTGTTAGTTATGTTCTGAGGCAGGGAGTAATAAGCTGCTGCCCAGAGTGTGCCTGGCAGCAAATAAACATTTCATTCATGCTTGTCAATCTTAGGGAGGCCGTTTTACTGACTCTTTCTGTAGTTTAGAGTGACATGGTTTATCACCACTTTAAAAACATAAACAAAATTCAGAAAACAAAGTGTTGTCATTCCTGGTTAAGGATTGGGAGAGAAAATATTCCCCTCTGTAAGAAGAGTTTTGAGCATTTTCTTCAAGTATTTGAGATTTGGGATTTGTTGTTTTGGTTTTGTTGGGTTATTTGTTTGTTTGTTTTGTGGTTTTGTTTTTGGGTGTTTGTTTGTTTTAAATAAGCAGCCTTAGATAATGAGGTTAGTGGGTGGAAATCATCACAACATTTTTACCTGTGTCACCCCATCCAGTGATATAGCAGTTGGGAGCAGTTTTCTGTGGTCTCTCTCTCCTTAATGGCAAACAAGCAGGTAAGACGTGGGTACTGAACCTGGCACACTGCTCCTCTGGCCCCTGTAGCCTCACCAATGCAATGTCATAGTCACTGCTGTCAGGTCTGTATTCTTTATGTGTCACAATCTGTTGGACTCCAATTTCTTCCTCATACTCTTCTGGTACCAGTGTGTGATAGTCTCCAACTCGCACAGCATAGTTCCGAGTGTTGTTGCCATACCTAAGATTGAGGTGAGAACAGAGGGCTAGCTCATGCAGTCAAATCCTAATCTAAGCATGCAAACAGATTTGACCAGGGTCTTTATTGCTCATATAAATAATGATATCAGAAGGGGTTTTTTTTAAGACAAAAATGCTTTCTCAGATGTTCAGATTGACATTCGAGTGTATCCTGAAGAATATAAAAAAGCTTTTCCTGTAGTTTCAGGTTGGACTGTGTTCGGTTTTGTATATTTGCACAGGCAAGGTTTTCTTAGTCAGCTAGCATGACTGGCACTTATTTCAAAGGTGCAACTAGTGTGTGCATTATAAATGTATTTAGTAAGGGTATCACAAACTGCAATAATGAAAACCTGAATATTAACATTATTGTGATGCTCCAAATAATTACCAAAATGAAACAGTGTTCAAGCTTGCTTTCTAGATTAGTTGAGAAGTTCTTAGATAACTTGATAAAAACCTCTTAGATTAACTGAAGTTAATAATAAGGAAAACAAAGCATATGTGTATCTCAGGCACCTGCTGATAGAAGCCAATAATGCTGCGATACTACTGGTGAACAACTCTGATTATCATGCATAACATTGTAGTTAATTTTTATCCATAATACAGATGAGCCCACTTCTGTTACCTCAGCAGTAACAAATTTCAGTGTATGAGAAATGGTATACTGCCTCTCTCTTGTCTGTCCGTGGAAAGTATGTGAAGAAGGCGCTTGATCTATAGATAGCTCTTGGAAACCTAGCCCCCTAAAATCACTCTGATATCACTAGGAAGTTCAGTCCTGTCCATCCAATGCCAGCTTGGAGCTAAAGGTGCCTTCTCTTTTACAGTAAGCAGTAACGCATCCACAGGCTGTTGGAGCTGAATGATTAGATCTAGTTTTAAATGTGACATATGAGGCAAAACAATACTTTGGTCCCTGACAACACTTGTTTTAGAATAGCCTGTAGCAGAGCCTTGAGTGGCTGCCCCAATGTGGAGGTATCCCAGTGTATGGCACTCCAGCCATTGCTGCTGTCCATCATAGGGGTGTTCAGCAAAGCATCCAAACGGGGCACACTTCAGCAGCACATTTAGTAATGGAGCCCCAGCTATGTCAGCAAGCCGTTGGGAAGAGCAGGTCATGTGTTCTGTGGGGAGCATAAGTTGCAAAACAGTTGCTAAACATATGGAAAGGAGATGAATTTGGCATAGTTTGATTAGATGCCAGTGTCAGAATTATATCAGTGTGACAGCTTAGACAATTATTTATTTGTTAAAGGAGATGAGACCTTTGTTTAGATGGCTGCAAAAGAAAATTCTTTATGTACTGTGAGACAACAGAGCAAGGCAGTTGCTCCAGAAAGCTCTATTAAAATGTCAGAAGTATTGTGTGCATGGAAACGCTGAAGCTTGTGCATGATGACACCCAGGATAATACCAATGTTTTAGGGGTGGTTTCCTTGGTTTTATTTGGAGGGAAAGGAGGTTGGTTGATAGGGTTTTTTTAAACCAGAGGCTTACTCTTTGGAAAAGTATTCAGGGGGCTTGAACTGGAATGTTTTTGCCTATACCCAGAACAATAAAATAGCTTGAAAATAGACTTCACTGTTGAAGAGAGACCTACCTTTTAAAGCAATGTGCAGCAGTGAGGACCCAGCAGCTGCTGATGAGAGTAGCACCACACAAGAGTCTTCCATCACCATGGGAAGATTTCAGTCGGAGTGCAACCTGCCATGGCCATCCACCCCTACAGAGAACATAAGGCATTGCCTTTAGGGTGCAACAGTGGAAGAGTAAGGTAGCTTGTCAGTTACCCTGAATTTATATCCTGTCTAGTTTGACTGACATAGCTTGCGAACTGTGTTACTTGTTGAGTAACAGTTGAGAATACCTTAATATTCCTGCAGCATTCAGAATTCCATTTAACAGTGGTCAGGACTGCTGTACAGATTGTTTGGGCATTCAGCGCTCTCACAGCTTCCTCCCACTGTCAATTAATTTTCCCTTCTTTTTTTTGTGCCAAAAATACATTCTGTGTCCCTCACCAAATACTGTCCAAGTCAACAAACCAGAAAATTCCTGTCAACTAGAGAGGGGAAAGAAGAACATTTCTTGAAAAGCTTAGCCTAGCATCCTTTTCTGTCTGCATTCATTATCTTTCTTTGTCTGGTTTGAAAAGGGAAGCTGCTAAACCAGGAGGTCTAAAGGAACTGGATAAACCACAATAGCTTAGCACCTTTTTTCAGCCTGTGATCATCTGTTTCATAGAGTAGATCTAGGATACATATTTACAGGCTTATGAAGACAGAATGGATTATTTTTCAACAGTTTAACAGATTAGTAAAATACAGAATCAAAAAGAAGGGGGGAGAGAGATGCACCTGTGTTAAGTATGCTGGAGTACAAGTGCTGCCCAGGATCCTATCTCAGAGTTGCTAGAGTCGAATGTTTTAAAGTAAGATAGAGGAATGTACTTCCCATAAAGCATAAAATAATTCAGACATTTTTAGTTTTTGGAAGATGGGATTCAACTTTTCTTTTCAAAATGGGGTAATTCTGACAGTTTTGGATTTCCTGATATGTATGTAATTATCCAATTCCTTTTTGAACTTTGTCATATTCTTTGTCTTAATGACTTATTGTGACAATGAGTCCTTTTCTGATACTGGTCATATGTTCCTTTAATTGATTTTGAAGACTTTCTAAGTGCACTATTGGATTTCACTCCCCTTTTTGTTTTGTCTGATCTCTCTGTGCTTTTTTAATTATGAGATCCAAGTTTCTTACTCTTAATTGTGCAATCCATTATTTGTCACTGTCCTTTGTACACATATTGAGACAGTAATTCTTCATCTTCTTTTTCTGTACCATGCATTATTTTTCTCATTTGTCTCATTAAGGTAAGTAATCCTACTTCACTCTGATTGCATTTAGTGTTTTTCTGAGCTCCCTCTGGTTACTGTCCTTTGAAGGTCTTCCACTTAAGCAGTATCTGTTTTGAAATGGATTGATTGATGCTGTCCATGTGCTATGAAACAGGCTGCACAATGACATGTATTGATACTGTAAGTGTATTTTTTACAATCCCTTTTGTAAGGTTCTGTGGATATATATTTTTGTGGCTTCAGCTGTTAAGAAAATAAAGCTTGTACTTCTTATTGTAGCATTTAGTAGTAGTAGAAGTAGTATTTAGTTAATCTGTTTATATTAACTAAATGTAAACATGTCATTAAAAGCTAAGAACAAAGTGTTAACAAGAAGCCTGTATTTATAGCTGAGTCATCATCAGAAGGGCTTATTTTGTGAAGAAAAATCAGCTGTATATTCAAAATTAGTTGTTGTTACCAAGTATTTACCGTAAGGAATTTTTCCCACCAATTATTCGCTTTTGTCGACGATGTAGTAACCTCAATCCACAAACAGAAGAAAGAGAATCTGAAACAGAAGGGGAAATGTAGACAGCATTAAACTC
Organism: Bucco capensis; assembly: GCA_013396975.1. Taxonomy (NCBI): domain Eukaryota; kingdom Metazoa; phylum Chordata; class Aves; order Piciformes; family Bucconidae; genus Bucco; species Bucco capensis. The sequence goes on along the minus strand of VWZO01008998.1, from coordinate 1,469,730 downwards.
AAAATCAAAATTAGCCATTCTTATATGAAACTTAACTAAAAAAAACACAAAGACTTGAATTTATCCTGTGTTTCATGGTAGTTTTTAACAACCACATTTTGCTTATGGAAAATACATTGAATTCTCACAAATTCCTTTTAGGTAGGATCTGTTGATTTTAATCACAGAGCTACTGACACACTTGTGTTCTGCGTCTCAAGTGTAGGGGTTGTTCCTCACTTCTTGTAAGTGGAAGCAGAGCTTGGCATACCATACAGGTCTCAGTCCTCAGCTGAAGATAGCCTGTTATCTTGAAAAGCTGAAAGTAGCTGTCTAGGTTTTGGCATTTCTATGTCTCCCATACACATTAAGAAACATGGCTGCTGTAAACTATGGTAGACAAATACCCTGTGATTTGAATAGTTTTTGTGATTTGTGCAGGTGGCACAGCAGTAGCATCATGTAACGTATCAGAGAGGATTTCCCACCACTTTTGTTTCTATCATTGCTTTGATACAACTGCTTACTCTGCGAGGTGGGATTGTTTACATCTGCCTCTTCCAACCATGACAATTCCCCACCAGAACCTGTTGGTCTGTCATCCACAAAAGGGCTTCACCTTTATTGCTGTTGCCAGGGGCCTTCTTGCTTAGGTGGTCACAGATCACCCCTGCATCCTCGCTGTGCCGGCAGTTGTGCATCCCAATGTCCTGCTTAATGCAGTCTGCCAAGGATCTCTCATTTCCTGTGCATTTCACATTATCCACGTGGATTGGGCCTTTGCCCTCCCCAAAATATGCCATTGTCCTTGCTCTAGCCAGACCTCTGGAAACAGAGCATATTTATTTATTTATTCTTAAACATTTTGAGGCATTATTCTACATTTTACTCAACTGGAGTATTTCAGAGTCAGCAATGAAAGACACTGAGGTTTTATTCTGAGTCCTGTCACTGATTCACTTGATGACAACTTTTCTCCTCATGGCCTGTTACTTGTTATACAAAAAAAAGTAACAAAATTGCTACAGTTCATTAATGTTTAAAAAGTGCTTTTATGTATCTAATTGAAGGCACCATAAAAAGTATTTTACATTGTAACAGCATTACAAATAGCTATAAAGCAAAATATGTAAAAGCTGCTTTTTGATAATCTCTTTAATCCTCATATAAAATCAGCATCTGTGAATGCTAAAAATAATTTGCTCTGGTCTGGTTCCCTTAGAAGGAGAGGCCAGTTAAATACAGTGTACCTGTAGTGTAGCAGAAGCTGATTTACAGTAATTTCTAGCATTTATATACCAGATAATCCAAAGCCTTAACTGACTTTGAAACCAATATAGGACAATCTTTGCCTTATGAATTCAGTATGATTTAACTTGTCAGTCACAAGCAATGTGTCTCCTCTTGCTCCAAATATTTTTCTGTTGTGAGTGATACTCTGATTCAGCCTGGAGAAGAGGACACTGAGAGGAGACCTCATTAATGTTTACATATATGTTAAGGGTGAGTGTCAGGAGGAGAGAGCCAGGCTCTTCTCAATGGCATCCAATGGTAGGACAAGAGGGAATGGGAGCAAGCTGGACCACACGAGGTTTAGTATTAACCTGAGGAGAAACTTCTTTACAGTGAGGGTGATGGAGCACTGGACCAGGCTGCCCAGGAGGCTGTGGAGTCTCCTTCTCCTGGAGACATTCCAGAGCTGTCTGGATGCATTCCTGTGTGATCTCGTCTAAGTGATCCTGCTCTGGCAGGGGGGTTGGACTAGATGATCTTTCTAGGTCCCTTCCAACCCCTAACATTCTATGATTACAGATAACTACCAAAAAAAGTCCATCTCTCCAATATCTGTGGGCAGCTGGTGTGTCCATGTATGCTATTACAAAATAGTGAGACAGTACAGATGCTTGCTGCAGATTCTTACCTGACTTTAGTATCCCTGTTAAAAAATGAAGTTTCTGCCTTAGGGCATTGCTCTAAAACTCCTGAGAATATTGAAAACTACTTTGTTGTGAATCACCACAGGATTCTTAGCCTTTTCCAGAGAAGTAGTTTTTGCAGTTTAGTCTAGAATTGTGTCTGCAGGCTCTTACCATTTAAGTGGCAAAGAGCACACAGCAGATACACTAAATGTAAATTCTCTGTTGCATTAGTGCAACTAAGTGTGAAAAAAATGGTGTAGTATGTTTATATTGTATAGACATGTACCACCATATTTAGTCAATAGCTTAGTAATTAACTTCAAAAAATATTTAATAATGAACATGAACTTCATTTCAGTTGCCAGTCAGACTGTGATATGCCTTTCAATATTAAAATTCCTTTTCCCAGATATGCTAGTTAATAAATACTCCTTTTGAAGCCATAGCCTACTACTTCTTATATGAACAGTATAAATATGCTTTTTAAAAATAACTCCAAACAAGTTTTCAAAGGTATTATGTTATCAGACGTGTGTTGGTGATACTCAGTTGCAGAAACTTAACAGTTTTAGATACAGCAAACAGATAACTTAAGAAACAGCTTAATGAGTTTTCTTACTTGTAGCCAAGCTGTCGGCAGACTACAGCTGCATCCTTATCAGACCATCCATCATCACAAATTGTGCCCCACTGGCCATTGATAAAAATCTCTACACGTCCTTCCTTCTTATTCTCACCATCCATCAGCCTGATGGGAGGACCTGGGAATAAATTACTTCTGTCAACTCAAAACAACAGGAGAAAGAACTTTGCTTTAAGTCATTTTCATCACATTCAGTATATGGAGTCATTCAGCAAGCTGATCATTAGCTGTTATAGTAGTCATGTTTTTCCTGGTTGGCAAGAGGAGGCAGTTTATACAAATTACAAGACAAATATCAAGTATACTGTATTTTGAACTTCATAGTTCATCTGGTTCCTTCATTCCATGCAAGCATGTCACATAGCTCAGAATTTGACCACAGTGGGCACAGAACAATTCTCCCTTTCATGGCAGAAAACACCTGAGGTATCTTTGATATGATACCCATACAAGCTGGACACATCTTGTAGAAACTTTATGGGTGAATTTAACTATATCTCAATTCATATATCCATTCCCAAACTGGTTGCTACCACTGCTCTTAACTGCTATGTCAGTAAAAAAGGGCAGCCTTCTGTTGAAATTCAGCTATTACTTACCGTTATGCATGCTGGTTTGTAGCATGTAGTTGTATGACAGCATAGTGTTCTACAGCATGTTTTTTCTAGAAATTTAATTTGATAGCTTATTCAGATATGTTCATAATACAAAACATCACTTATGTAGATTGCTCCAACTTAAATTGTGATTCCTTCAGTTGCTTGGCCTGTAGTTAAATTCTGAATCATTAGGCAAAGTACATATTTGATTTTCATTTACATTAGAACTCCTTTATAGCATTAAAGCAATGCAAGTAGCCTTAAAACAGTAGTAAATTCCTCTAAGACCTCTTCATAATGTTTGAGAATCACCTTCTAAATCTTGAAATATGTCATACTTTGCAATCCTTAATACACTGATGAGGGTTTCTTTTTAGAATAATTGGAAAGACTGTTCCTCATCCTTCTAACCTATTCCTGATTTTTTTTCTATATCTGTAAGGATGAAAAATTACTTAATTATGCTCTTAAAGCATTATTTTGAGATATTTGCATTTGATTGTTAATTCAGGTTAATTTAGGTTATTAAAAATTTCTGTATACAAAACCTTATTCTGGATCAGAGCTAGTTAAATCTGGCCTAATTTATTAATTAAAAGAGGAAAGATTTGAAAACAAAACTAAAGTCTGTTCAAATGTCATTTAAAGTGTATTGTTTATACTGGAGTTCATAATGTCTGGGCAGTTACATGAGTTCATTTTCTGTTTAGCTACACTGTCATTATTTTGCGTACTAAACAAATGTTGTAGTTGCTTTAGTGTATTCTATCTTATTTTTAGTGTTCCTTAATGTCTGTATTTTCTCAACTCATATAATCTACTAATTTCTCATATTTTTCCACTGAATTCATCCTTTCAGGGAGCAAAAAGGTTTTTCAAATGCTAGGAATTGTAACAATAGAGTCTTTGTTCACTTTCCAATCAGAAATCTTGTAGGAAATGTCAGATATACTGTCTTCATTTTCGTGTTGAAACGAGGTGTTGTTCTGGAAGAATACAATTTAGGTGAAAGTGACTTATATTCCCAGCCAGAGGCATGAGATATTAATGATACAGTGTAGCTATTTTATTGTTATCTTCTCTTCCAGTGTTTTAGAAAAAAGAAATATATACATAAAGATATATATATTTATGAGCACAAAATTAATACAACTTTCTGGTAATGGAGGATGTGAGACTGTCGCCATATGGATGCATTTAACTGAACCAGACCTCCTTCAGCTAAGATTATATTTTATAGGAATTTGAGCAAAGCAGCACAGATGGTTTGCATCTGTAAAGACAGCAGCCATAATTTGAATTCCTGTTATTTTTGCTCTGAGAAAATACTGTCTACCAAATATGATTTGACATCTCCGCATAATGGAACTGTAGTGCAACATAAAACATTCACTGCTTTGTGAGAGGTCATAAGGCTATGAAGAAAGAGTCTGTAAAGAGGTAGAGACTAGAAAAGTACATGTGGAGGCACCGACAGTTGGTATAACAGGTAGCAACATCAGGCAGTAAATCCATTCCCTAGTTTGGAGGATAGACCTTCAGTCTATAATTTGCAGAGAACTTCAGGCACCCAGGCATAGAAATCCATTAGATTTCAGTACAGCCTCTGAATCTTAACTCCACTGGTTATAAATTCTAGTTTCAAAATCCACAAAAATATCCTTGCATAAACTAAAGAATATTGGCAACAGTTTTTTGTAAAAGGCTACATACTGACAAGCTACAAACTGCATATGTAGCAAATTTAAAAACAAGTACTTTTCAGAATTGCTGAGCAACCCATTGTTTCCCTCTAATTTTTCCTGTGCATATCTGATACAGGTTTTATTTGAGGGTGGTGAAGTACTGGAACAAACTGCCCAGGGAGGTAGTTGATTCTCCATCTCTGGAGATTTTCAAAACCCACCTGGACACCATCCTGTGCAACCTGCTGTAGGTAAACCTACCTGTTCTGTCAGGGGGGATGCACTAGATGATCTCCAGAGGTGCCTTCTAACCCCCTAACATTCTGTGATTCTTCTTTAATTATCTACATGAGGATTTATGAATCTTTGGAATTTATATGTATACATTTTGTTCTATAATGCCACTATGTAATTAGAATTTTTCTCTCATTTCTTTTCTTATCTGTCTTTTAATTCTTTTTTTTGTAGAAGTTTGTAGGCTTTTTGACATTGGTATTGGCTCTTACATCTGTGTTTGTAGTATCATCCTGTCCTGGTCAGCAAGTGGGGTCCATTCTCCCAAACACAATATAAATGATAGACATCAGTAATACAGAAATAATTCTGTGCTTCTCCCCCTTCCTTCTTGCTATATCTGAACTTCCCCTCTTCCTCCACATCTCCTTTTTCAGATTGTTTGAGTGTAAGGCTATAGGAGGATATACTTTTGGATTTATAATCCTCAGTACTTGGGTACGTCTCCAACTTTTGATAGCATAAGACAGTTACTTAGAACTTGTAAAGTACTGACTGAAAAGCAGTTTATCATGGGGAACTGCTGAATAGGCCTAACATCTGGGGAAGACTGAGAGAACAGGAACTCTGAAATCTGACTTGTTACCTTGCAAATTTGTGTTGATCTTTAATGTTTTGGCTGTTTATGTTCCTTTAAACAAAGCTTGATTACTTCCTATGATCTTCAGGAGAAAAGTGACCTTTTTTGCCCTTCCTGTTCCTTCTTTGCATACATCTGCCAAATATTAGGATTTTGAGCATCCTTACATATACAATACTTTGCTCAGATCTGCACTCACCACAGTACTACTTACACTGTGACTTCACCAAAGAGATGCCTTACCAAGTGAGAGTTTATGGCTGTCGTTATCTGGATAGCAAACAAGTCTGACATCCTCCTCATGGTTGCAGTCATGCTTTCCCCACTCTCTCCTTGAGCACTGCAGAATGTTTGTCTCCTTCCCTGAGCAGCTGACATCATCCAACCAGATGGGCCCAGAGCTTCCTTCTGAGTAGCTCTCAGGTGCACTTTTTCCATACCTGCATGACACATAGGTATACATAATGTTTTGGTACCCCTCAGAGATCAGAGGGCATATGATACTTAAGCACTAGAAAGGAAATAAATTATTTCTGAAGAAATAAAGGTTTCTTAACTAGTAACAGTAAAGAGTGTTAACTGCAACAGAGCAGGTTCAGTTAGCATTAAATTCAGTGAGAACACCATATGCTGCTGCTTTGGTAATGTTTTTTAAGGAATTACTGTTACATTAGCTTTGATTAAGGCCTCCCATTAACCAAGCATGTGGCTCTCTTACTGACTTTAAGACTTAAAGCATGTTCTTAGTATTGTATATACATACATTTGAACATTACAGTCTGGGGAAAAAATGAGCCAAAATTCTTTTTTGAATGTGAGCTGTTATAATCTGAATGCAAGACAACCATCACTCACTGAGAGTGTGTATTTGTAGCCACAGTCAGTAGGAAAAGCAGTGAAGAGTGATTGCATGAAACTCCAAAGGGATTTTTTCTAAAATATGCTTTTTCAATACATAGCAGTGTTCCAGGGCCAGACTGTGGGGTTTTCTGAGCTAGATCCAGAAGGACTCATGACAGTTACAAGCAAAGATTTTATCAAACTTTTATAGGCAAAATAGAATGCAACAGATCAGTTTTTCCTCTATAGCACATGCATGGATTTCAGTTAGCCAAAAAGATGGTTGGAAGGAACTCAGTGAATAAAGGTTGCTGAATCACATTATCAGTTGAAGCTTTTTCTTCTACCTAAACTGAGGCCATGAATATCTCTTCAAGACGGAGGGAAGCAGGTTTTAATGGATTTTAACTCAGTGGTTTCTATGCAGCACTCAGCTACTATTAAAAAACCCCAGACTCTTCAATAATGAAGGGTTCGTGTAAATGTTTGTCATCACTGCTAAGTCAAAGAGTCAGATATCAAGTTATCTTACTTAAATCCCAGCTGCCGGCAAACCACCTGTGTATTCAGCTCTGTCCACCCATCATCGCAGACTGTGCCCCACTGCCCAGTATAATAGACCTCCAGGCGGCCCTCGTGACTGCCTTTCCCACTGGTTAGTCTTAATGCACCATCTGTGTCATTAACAAGTAAGGAAAAACAAGAACAAGAATCAGTGTTTCTTAGGTCCAATTATTGTTCTAAACCAAAATTAATAACATTGCATATACTGCATCTGATCAGAATATTAGACTACTAAATCCAGTGCTGATCACTAGATTTCATTTAATGAGAAGATAAATGTCATAATGTCCCCAGTCAGCTGTGAAGTGTTGCATAATGCAGTTGCTTAAGTGCAAGAGAAATAGCATAAGCTATTGATCCCCCAAGCTTTATGACATGCCAAATCTGCAGGAGTGGGCTCTGATTACACAATTTCACTGTATATACACCTCATATTTGTCTATTCTGTTACATCTCATTGCTTTTATTTTCCCAGTGCTTTTTTGCTGCTCTGCATTGATAGATGTGATACACAGTTAAGCTATGCTCCACATAGTAAGTGGCAGCTAGCATGTTACTGAGGAACCAAAGGCTTTATGTTGAATAATGACATTTTCTGTACCTGCAAAATTTCTATAGCCAACAGCTGGTTCATTTTGGTACTGCCAAAACATTTTATTACTGCGGGGTTTTGTGCATCTGCAAACTTGAAAAACTCTCTTTCCAGAGCTGTGAACTCTGCATTTGTCACTGTTTTCCTGGGTGATTAATGGTAACTGAAGTACCTGTGAGAGGTGTGCAGGAAACACCAGCATCTTCTTTGTGGCCACAGTTGTGTTCTCGCCAGGAGCTTTTTGGACACTGTTCTATTGATAGTTCATTTCCCGTGCACCGCACTTCATCCAGCAGCACGGGGCCTGAGCCTTCTCCAAAGAAAGCCTGGCTCCATGCCTTGGCAACACCCCTGTTGAAATGTAACAAACACCCAGTCGAGAGCAAGCAAGCTGAGGAGCCTGGGACTCAGCAGGGAGAGCTGAAATATTGCATTGCCTAAGTAGCTGCTGTGCTGGTAACTGGCAAAGCAGCCCGTGGTATGTCGTGACCTGTAGTGTGGTTCCACAGTCAACTTCAGTCTCAACTGAGGCTACGGAGTGACTTAAACATACTATTTCCATGCTTCCAGGGTTCAAACTTACTTAGAACATGGATTTCTATTGTTTTGTATCTATGACATCTTCCTTTTCTGTCCCTTTTGATTTTTAAGCGTTACTTCCCTAGAAGAGATTATGTAGAGGTACAGCTTGGGTATGAGGATTCTCATTTAATTTTCAGCTAATGTTTATATCTAGTAAAAATAATCCGATATACATTTCTACAGTGACTTTCATCTGTTGTCCTCAAAGCACATTCATCAAATCTCAAATACCCAGATGAGGCAGATAAAAATGATTGTTCTCTATTTTGTCATGTAAAAGCAGCAAAGAGATCTTAAGTGACTTGACAATGTGATACCACCAATCAGTGCTGGAAATAAGAACAAAAACAGGCCAGTGACTAACCCTGCATGTATTATACTCTTTAGGCCAGCATAGAGGATTCACAGCACAAAAACCTCTGTAAATTGAAAATGCACCATTGTTTCAGCATTACAGAAATAATGCATTGTTTAACACTTGATGATCTATCAGGATGTTTCCAGTTCTTTTTAAGATATGTCTTTCATATGTAAATATTTTTCATGGTTTGGTTTCTTTCCACTTAATAGTTTCTCTGCTCCTATATCCATTCTAGTTTTTTTAAGATATCAGCCATATATTGTGATGTAACATCTAACACGAATGGTACATTCAATTTATGCTGAAAATTACAGGTCTTGACTATTTTGTTTCAGGATGTAACCATTCAGAATCTTAACTGGCTTTTGTGACTGTGTATCAGAATAGTACATTGCTATGATTTTTTTTTTAATGTAAGTTGCAGTAGTTTATGTTTTTAAGGCACTGACTTACTAATCCATGTATGGCTTTAGACAGATGTGGATTTCATTTCTAGTGTGTTGTATAAGTAAGTAACAATCCCTGTTCTTTTTTTCTGAAGGAAAACGGTACTAAATTTACAATTAGCAATCATACAAAGTCTTGATAAACAGTAAAGGGGCTTGGGAAAAATAACAACAGTAAGGGGCTTATAAAAAAATTAGGATCAGTAAAAAATTCTGTAAAAAGGAAGACTCTGGACATTCAGGGTAGTACTCAGTAAAACTCAGAGACTGTTTCTCCTTCAAAGTTATCAGTGCAACTTTAAAGGACTATCTCGTGACAACTCCAAGCTATGTGTCTGACTTTCTCTCTTGCTTTGCTACTGGAGTAGAAAATACATAGAAAAACAAACCCAAGGCCAAGCTGCCGACAGACAACTTCAGCATCTGCATCATCCCACTGGTCATCACAGACAGTCCCCCACTGGCCAGCGTGGTAGACTTCTACTCTTCCTTCATAAGCATTATTCCCACCAGCCAGCCGGATCGGGGTAAAGACAGGGGCTGTGATCAAACACAGAATACAGGAAAATGTAATTTCTTTCCCAAAATGGTAGCCTTATAGTAAGGAAAAAAGGTGGCTTAATGGTTTCGCTGACATCACTGAAGAACTACACTTTATGTTTTCTAATTAGATGGAAGAGCTGAAATTAAACTTCTTAGAAATGAGCTCGCCTAGGCTCCACTCTCAGTAGCTGAAGAATAGTGTACAGACAAGTAACCACACTGATAAAGTATTCACAGATACTTAAGGCTGAAAGGCCAAATACTACCATCAGTCAGTAGAGCTGCAATTCTACCAGAATTGGATTTATACAGGCTTTTAACCCCCAAAGGTAAAAACTGAAGAAAGAGGGAAAAATTCTTTCATTGCCACAGAAGTAGAAATTTGTCCTCGTGTTTTCTCATTACTTTGGTAATTCCAGTCAGAGCAGTGAAATCTCATTGATTGTGGAGCTTCACTTTAATTGTGTAAGTGCTGTATCATCCGTGTTCCCAGTAAGGAATATCATCCCGACACTTCTGTACCAAAGGAGAAGGCATAGCCTGTGAGTGAAATTGCTGCTCCTCCCTGCTGTTCAAGAAAAGCTAACAAATTGCAAATTGATATGTAGCATATGTAGCTATCAAAGACAACCTCTGAGTAAATAAATCTTTTTTTTTTTTTCAAAATATGTGGGAAACCCATCCTACTTTTACAGCCAGAGATTGCTGCTGCTTCACTCTTTCTCACAACCTACATCTCAAAGCAACAGTTTGCTTTTTGACTGTGGAAAGGTAAAAAGCAGCTAGTTGCTGCTTGGACAGTGCAGAGGGATTTGAAACAGTTAACGATGTGATGATTCAATCTATTTGATTTCCTGTTCCAAGAAGTCTTAATATTTTTATCAGATTTAATAATGAGTAATTGTTACTGCTTGTCTTTAAATAAGATAAGGAGTTAACCAAACTGTATGTTGTTGTTTTTTTTTTACCCAGAGAAGAGCTACATGTGACAGCAGCTGCCATTTTTTGAGGACATGTTCCATCCTGCCAGATGTCTTTTTCACACAGCAGTATATTTTCTTCATCGCCACGACAACGCACTTCACTCCAGTAAACAGGAATAAGGCCTGGTCCAGAAAATGGTATGTGTTTTGCTGTACCTTTTTCGCTGTAAGAAGAACAATTGGGATATGACATTAGAGTGGGAGGAGGAAGCGAAATATTTTCTCATATAAATTTTGAAGTAGAAAAGAAAGAGCTTTCTTAAGTGGTGTAAATTCATAATATTTTCATACAACTCAGCATTGTCTCCTGCACAAAAAAAAGTAACAGATGTGACCCAGTTCTCACCATTTTGTTGTGAAATATTTTAGTACAATGGCCTGTGTTGCTGCAAGGCCAGGTACACTCCTGCTCTCAGTGCTTAACTATAAAAATTAACACAAGAGTCCACAGTCTATAGGTGAATCCACAGTACCATCCCACTGCAGTTGTACTTCCAGGAGAGGTAATGCTTATGGACCTTTCACCCTTCTCCTCTCCTTTGCTTCTAGTACCAGTGCTGTGCCCATACATGTCATCTAATATGGTTTTGACCATGGGGCAGTGAAACCACTTCAAACTCCATTAGATCGGGCTCATGTCCTTTATTGTCTGTTCAGCCATTCCCAATCATCCAAAACATTTATAAGCAGCTTCCTTTCCTTCCCATACTGAATCTACAGTGACAATTACTGAGCTCTTTTCTCTCATATAATGGCCAACAAAATTAAATAAAAGCAATTTTAAAATAAAAAGCAAAGCCCAATTACTGTGAAATCAAAGGAACAGATAGATGGAAGCATGTGAAAAGCATCAGTAATACCTAGTGACTTCACCTTGTAGTCTATAGATCCAGATTTCTGCCAAACACTCAGGATAACAGAAACTTTCAACTACTGTTTGCTTGGGGCTTTTTGGCCTGGATTCAGATTTAAGCCATTTCTGTTGAAAAGACAAACCACTCACTCATATCACTGAAGTACTTTTGCTAATAGCAGTCTTGTTTAGCTGAAATGTTTAGGGTATGGAAAGCAAAAAGAATGAGGAAAGGAGACATTGCACGTAGACAGCTGAAGTCATAAGCAAAATCACAGCCTCCAGATGGCTGAACTTTTATCTCATCTAATCCTCATATTTTTGTAAGTTGGCATGGTGTGTCCAGATTGGTATTGAACATTATAGAACAGCTTAGATTTAGTCCTGGCTAGCAGTCTTTTTAAAAAGTGGAATAATCATTAGGAATGTCACAGTGCAAGTATGCTACAAAAGCCCCTTACTGCTTATAGCAAACAAAATCACTACTTTGGTACGTAACTAAAAGAAACCCAGCCATACTTTGAGGCTTATTGAGAAAGTGAAATCTGAATGGGGTTTTATAAGGGGGGATATTCGAGTAATTTGGTTGCTAACCTGAGCAGCATTGATTTTTTTAGAAGCTGGAATTGCATTTTATTTTTAAAACTCCCTTTTGATATGGGCATTTTCTTCCTTACTGCAGTTTCATCCTAGTATTGCAATAGCAGTATCACTGTAGGTATTATCTAGAGTTTAATGATCAAATTACATTAAATGGTCCTGTTGATGAACTCCATTCTGACAGCAGTGGGAAGTAGTGGTCAATGAGGACACTGCAGGGACTTTCAGCCTGTCCAATAATAACTGTAAAAGATTTGCATCAAAATGCAAAGCTGCCAAACTTGTCTGGTTTTGGGTTCTGTTATCAACATGCATCTCTGAAAGTAAACCATACAGACTATCTAGCTAGATGAAGATGTGCACAACAAAAATACCACTTTTTTCAAAAAGTAAGGATGAGTCCCAGCTAGTTTTTGGCAGGATAGAATAGGTGTTACCAGGGTGACCCCGTGCTCCTGAGAACTAGGAATTTTTGTATGATTAGGAGCCTATGTAGACTCTAATTCTGGCCATATCTACATTTTTATAGATTCAGTAACCTCACTGGGGCTGTTCTTGTCATTTACATAAGTGAGATCAGGATCAGACCTCGTATTTCTGCCCTTTTGGACATCTCCTGGATGTCTACTAAAGCAGTTTTTGTTTGCCCTAAGCTTTTCTGACCTGTTCACACTTTTCACTCTGAAAGCAAAGCATCTACCCTGGTCTGCTCCTCTCCAGATCCCATATGCAACTTTCAGATGAAATACTGATGCTCACAGCAACCTCTTTGAAGTACAATGCAATTGAAGGAAGCAAAGGATTCTGGGAAGAGCAACTTCAGCATTCAGCAACTTTCAAACAGAAAAAACAATCATCAAACACAAAAAGCCCTCAGGATTTGCAAAACAGATTGTCCTTTAAACTGAAACATCAATAAAATAAGTTGGTTGATTTTTACTCACACTGAAACTTACCCAAGTGCAAGCTGTCGACATACCACTGTTGCATCATTATTGTCCCAATGGCTCCCACAGATTTTCCCCCAGATTCCATTCAAATAAACCTCCACTGTACCTTCAAATTCATTCTTGCCACCCTGGAGTCTCAGTGACCCTAGTTTAAAAAAAATTTAAAAAATAAGCCTCCAAGAAACTCCATTGCTCAATTACTGAATCCCACACAAAAGATTCCAAATGTGGTTTTCCCTCTGCAGAGCAAGTTTCTGTACTTGTGCACTTTGAGAGAGCTGCTTCTAAGAATCTAATGTTTTTATACAGTGATATACAAAAGCTTATAACATTTTTACATGAGGAAAACATTTTGTTTATACTGAAATGACATCACGTTTCTGATCCTGCTGATGCTACAAGGATGTATAGACTACACAGAAATATTTCAATGTGGTTACTTCTACCCAAAGGAGCAAAAAGTGTGTATATATATATATATATATATATGAGTGCTAGACTTTTATCTTCCACCTACTTCCATGCAACATAAAGGAATTGGAAAACAACCAGATGGATTGCATGACTTTTGCTCTGACCCATGTAACATTATGCATATCATGGATGTCATCAGTTTATTTTAGACAAAGAATGCATTTGTTCATACTTGTTCTCAGACAGGAAAACACTGGATCTAGTTCTATTAATTCATGAGAGGTCTTTACCAAATTCTCAGACAAAAGAATCTAAGTGAAAAGTGTGCTTCTGGAGAGATGCAGAACACAGAAATTCAAGAAAATGATCAGATTTTGCATTTTTTGTAACAGTAGTTTTACTTGAATGGCTAGATGCATCTGCTGTTGAAGGTAGCCAAGTGCCAGTGGTAAAGGTGGGGAAAAGTTGGTCATAATTATGACTACAGAAGTAGAGCAGAGTCATAACAGAGCAGTAATTCAACAAGAAAGAGTACATTTCTGTTAAATTATCAAATGAAGGCTAATTTTATGCATTAGTATTGCCTGAAATCTCAGTTAATCCATCTGCATCTGTTCTGTCATCTAGCTGAAATCAGAAGCTACACCATTATCCAGTTTGCAGGGGCTTTAGCAACGTGAGAAAACAGTCAATGTTTGGCTTGTGTTTCACTGTATATGTTTTTGTATGTATATATAATAATAATAATAATAATAATAATAATAATAGGTAGATCCACTTTTTCTTCTCAGCTTTCGCTCAGGTTGTGTGCTAGTTTTAATCTTGTCCAGTGTATTTTATAAAACCACAAAGCTAAATGAGTGCCAAATAGCTCAAGGAATTAATTAACCTCAAACTTGGTTTTGTGTGTTCCTTTTTGCCTCCTGTGTACTTTCTCAGCAGTAACTTACTGTGGAGTAAATTACAAACAAAATTTATGCAACTCATATTACAGAGTGAGCTATCATTGCCAACAGAGGATCCTTAATGAGTTATTTATAGCAATACTGTAGACATGTTGCACATGGTTTATCTGTCTTTATAATTTTTCTCTTTGTGTTTTTCTGTCACATATAGACAGTCTGGAATTTTGTTTATTTCTGCTCTCTGCCAGTCTTCTGTATAGACTATTATTTTCACTTGAAACATCAACTGCAGTCATAGCAAAGTGATTGCTGGCATACCAGAAAGCAATGCTGAAGATGTCATCTTCAAAAATAAGTTTATTTTAGTGCATGATTGCTTACAGTCTTGCATGACACCTACTGAAATCAATACAGTGTTTCCTGAGTACACGTTATGCAATATTTCTGTTCAAATATTTGAATAAGGGAGTACTTGAAGAATAAAATTCTCCTTTAAGATCTCTGTGGCAGAATTTGCCTCCCTCTTTCTGTATTTACAGAATCACCAGTGACAAGAGTGGAAGAATTTGTTTGCATACACAGAGCAAAAGATAGCACAGGAGATAACTTTTGCACATCAGCCACTCTTTTCCCCACAAGTACAAACAGAAGAAATCTGAAATATTTTTTTTTAAAGAAAAGTCAGAACTGAAAACTCTCTGAAAGGTTAATATCTGTAACATACTTTGTCTTAGTCCAGTCTAAGTGTTTCTAGTCAGTATTTCAGTACTGTATCCAACAAGGGTAAAATGATACCACACTTTTGGTTTCATATGCACTTTGAAGTATGTATCAACCTGTATCATATGACAAGTCATATATATGTAACAAACAAATCAAAGAGCACACTAATGAGGAAATGATTTTCCTGTTGTTTACTCAAACTGCTGTGGTATTCTTGCCTTTGGTAGTTATGTTACTGGATCAAGAGCTACGTTAGTTACAGTAATGTGGATACCTCGTAAAACATAACAGAATTTTAAAACACAGGCTTTCATTTCAGTAGCTTATTTTTTCTTTTCAGTAGATAAACCTTACTTCACAATGAAACACAGATCTGTTTCACATGTAAATTGATCACGGGGAACTGCAAGATGACCAACATTCTCTACCATCATGTAAGTTTATGCTGTATTACCAAGTGTCTATTTATTACTCATTATTCAATCTTTGTTATGAAGAATGTGTTAATACCTTAATTGCAAGATAATCAGGGTTTGCATTGTTAAAATGACCAGGAAGCAGTCTTTCATTTCTTAGGTAGCAAGAAAACTAGTATTTATCATGATTAAAATGATAGTGGTTAATTCTTAATTTCACTGGTTAGGTTAAATCTTCTACAGCTACATTTCAACACTTCAAGCCCCTATTGCACCACAATACCTGCCTAACAGGCTTCCTTCTGTGGTCCCCCTAGGGCACAAGAAGCTCTGGAAAAGAACATCTGACTTACTTCCTAGAAAACAGGTCTGGGTTAAGAATATGTATCGAAGGCTCTGGGTTCTTGTAGTCATAGATACGGTAGCATCTCTAGTTTTTTAAGCTATAAGTTTTCAGCTCTTTTAGTTGCTGAAGAAAACGTTGAAAGTAGAGCTAATGCAGCAATACCTTCTCTGGCTGTTATTGAGTGTTCTGAGAAACTCACACTCTCTCTCCTCTCCACCAACTCAATAATGTGTCGAGCCTCTGATTAAAGTGCTTATCAAACCTTCACTGCTTCAACACCATGAACATGAGGGAAAATGAGTACAGGGATCCTGCCCATGGCTCTCAATGCCATCCTCAGCACAGGTCAGGAAGAGGAAGGATGAGGAGAGGTGAACTGACCCCACGAGAGTTAGAAATGGGCACAGGACCACAAAGCAGGTCTACTAGGCAGCTCTAGGACACCTATGCTAGTCTTAGGACAGACTTCATTCAGCCCTGTAGTGAAAAATACAAATGTTCTGTCTTGACAGAAACTCCTTTGTTTATATACACTCAAAAAATATGTATGTTTTTTTCTAATTATGTTCTAGTCAAGGTTACTGATGGTCAATTCATGTTGTTTGCATACACTTGGATAATTTTAGTTGCCCTGGTATCTGCCCAAGTCAGTGTTTCACATCTGCTATCACTGTTTAAAAGAGATTAAGTTATACTTGCAAAGGCAAGGAAGTAAGGGTATCCAGTGGGTGCTGCTGAGACTTGCTCAGCAACACCTGCCATATAGGCTCAAGATGAGACATACAGGAAGAAAGAGAGAGGAAAACCTCTCAGCCAACTTTTAATTAACTCCAAAAAGCAGAAGGGCTTCAAAGAAACTGTGCTGTTGTGCTTGGCCTCTTTTCCTATACCATTGTCATGTCCAGAGATGCTGGGTAACTTCAAACCCTGGTTTATTTTCCACATTTCAGTGAGAACAATCTTTGTTACTGTGTGTGGCTGAATTGCAAACAGAATGGGAATCACTTCTTCTGTAGGTGTAAGTGCTGCAGCAGTGGGGTTTATGGTGTTGGCTAAAGGTGTAGCAGTAGGAGTTCCTTGGTAAACACTTGTGTCCAAAAAGTTTGTAATTTGGCTGTTAATGAAGATTTGGAAAAGAGAGATCCAGAAGTAGTAGTTGCCTGTGCTGGGTGCTCTAAAACTGGAGGTTTAAAGCAAAGCAAAAGAATTATTGTGAATTTTGGAAATCTGTAAAAATAACAAAAGTTTTTATTTCTGCTTTCATTTTCAAGGTGTTCCAACATGCGATAGTGCTGCAGAAAGGCCCTGCACCAACTCATCTCTATAGCCTTGAAGTCAGTTAGGTAAGTCCAAATTGACAGAGAGTGTGAGGGTCTCCCACTGAGACATATTGTATATCCCATGTAAACATTGTAGCTCTCATAGTACTTCAGAACATCAGTTAATAACTCATGTCATACCTATAAGAGTCAGCCCAGTTTCAGAGTGACATTAGTTTGCATGAGGTAATTTTAAAGAGTCAAATCTAACAAGTCAAATCTAACACCAGATCAAATCAAGGGAAACTTTTCTACCCTTCCAGGATCAGGCCTGTCTAAAATCAAAGAAATTAATCCTGTTGACTTCAGCAGAACTATGGATGATGTTCACCATCACTCTCTTGAGCACTGCTCTTAGTCTAAAAATATAATTATTTCCTTGTGGTATTTTAACCTTGAAAAAAAAGAGCATCCATCAGAATGACTTTTTAAGAACTATCTAGGTAGCTTTAGCAGATTGCATACCCAAGGATCCTTCTATTAGAAGTTTCATAAATATTGCATACACTGAGCATGTAATGTGCTGAATTGGTTCCTCTGTAGCAGTGAGATTCATCATGTCAACGAGCAGTGGTTTAAGGCTCTGAAAAAATAAACTGAAGCATTAGGAATGTAACAGGCTCTAAAGGTCTGCAGTTGTCATATGTGGTACAGAGCTGTAGAAAATGAGGTCTCATGCTGGGCAGCTGTATTAAGAATGGTTCCAGAGGAGCTTAGAAGGCTTTCTCTTCCTTAGAAGGAGAATACAGACATTCATGTTTAATTTTTCATCATATTTTTCTTCTTTAACCCTATGCTATTAAAAAAACCTCAGTCCCCAAAAGATCTTCCAGCAACTTCGTGGACTCCAGTATAACAGGTGGGGAGAATAATCCAGTGTTCAGCCTGTGAGCCTGAGGTTTGATTCTTCTATCCCAAAAGTTTAGTGAAGCATTATTTGATTGGCATTAGTGGAATTACCTTGTGATAAAAGCAATGTAAAAGGAAAGACTCTACAATCTAGCCATTCTGGAGATGGGCATTTTTATTTCCAGTTCTGCCACTGATTGGTGGTGTGACCTCTGGCAGACACTTACCCTCTCGTGTATTGTTTTCCCCTTTGTAAAATAAAGAAAAATAGTTCACCCACTTTACTTTAAGAGCTTTAAATTAGATGTGTAATGCCAGAGCATGAACAACATATCATGCAGAATACTGTAACTACATGCCACATAAACATTGTGTGGCAGCAATTGCTTCTAGGTACTGAGGTAGGCCTCTTTTGAAGCATGAGTACATTACAGGTAAGTTGTTATTAGAAGTAACTAAAATACTCAATTCTGCTGGATTTATTCTGGCTCTCTGTGCAGAGTACTCCTGAACTCATTCATTTTCCTCTATGACTTCCTTGGTTAATCATGATAATTTATATATATTTGTATTTGGTTTACTTGCTTTCAAGGCCTGAATAAATAACATTACCCAGATGTCTCTCATTTTAGAAGAAAGGAAATGAAACACCAAAATCTATTATTTTCAAATATAAAACTAATTTTAGACTGGTATCACAGAGCATAATTGGAAAGGCACTTTTTCTTCACTTTTTCATCATTAATGTTTAAATATGAAGCAGCTTAACATACAGACATGCACAAAGTGTAGCAAATTAACTTTGCAGATAAGTCTTAATATTTAAGCTAGAAAAATACAAGATTTACAGTTAAGGCTTTGAACATGGTATTGTATTTAGTTATTGCAGATGCTTAATAAGTACCTGGCCTAAGGAAGCCCAACTGAGTATGGGCTTCCTTAGCGCATATAGTAAAGCAAGAGGTGGAGTGAGTTTATCTCTGAATAGTCTGTCCTTCCCTAGCTATAACCTACAAGAAAGGAACATACTTCAGGAAGAATGTTATAATGATGTTTATTTCTGGGCTTGATTTATTTCTGTGTTCCACCTTAAGCCATCTCACATATTCTCTAATACTTTTCCCTTGCCTCCACAAAGTCTTTTGGACAGACTTTTGCCCTGTTGATGTCACTGAGGGTTACCACTGAGTCCAACAGAAGCAAATGACCATTCAATTACAAAGTGTTGGCTGTTGTTCAGTAGCTGTGTCCTCCCTCTGAACAGGGGGTAACTTGGATTTCATTTTTCTGGGGAGAAGTACCCCAGCATTTGAAAAGACTAAAGAAACTAGCTCAACCCAATGTTCTAGTGGTTTTGGTGGGTTTTTTAACTTAAATCACATTAGTGCAGAACTTACAGGGGATTCTGCAAGATTGGGTTCTTAGCGATAAAATGCATGTTCCTCTTCACTGTAACACATTAGACCAAGTCCTCACAAAGTATTTGGGGAACCAGACTGAAGAATTATGGGGGGAAAAAAGCTATAAATATGATAGGCTAAATCAAAGAAGCAACTGTAGGACCCTTTCCCAAACTGAGACCAGTTAAAGGGCATGAAGTCTTCTGGATTTTTTTCATCTGTATCTAGTTATCTGTTTTCTCCTCTATGGGATCAGCTGCCTAGTATTCTTTCCATGAAAACATCTGTAATGCATAACATCATCCTATCTTCTTGAAGGAGTGCAACATTTGACTCAGAACACAGCTTTAGATGCTGCATATTTTATACTGCATTAATGATCAATATGGACCTTAGTGCCTCCATATGCTCTTCATGTGGTATTTTATGTGCATATGTATGATCACATTGTTCAAATTCTAATCTGTTTTGCACACACCTCCTAAGGCTGTTTTTGGAAGAGAAAGATAACCTTTTTCAGAGATCTGAAAGTAATTTCATTTTTTAACAAATCCACAAAACCAAAATTATTATTAATAATATTAATTATATTAATATTAATGCTGACCTTGTGATATTACAAAATATGTAAAAGGAAGGGCAACAAAGAAGGGATTTTATATTTTGTTGCAATAATTATGCTTGATCATTTTCAGTACTGATATAGATAGGACATAGTTCTTATTTAGGTAGGAAATAATACCAGAGCAATGGAAGAGAACATGTGAAGTCGTTTCAAACCAGACTTAGGTATACATAAGTATACCTAATGTCAACACTGATGAAGTGTAAAGCTGATCAGCTGCTCAAGGGCTGAATGATGAAATTGCTGTTCAGCCCTTGTGCACTGAAAACTTCACTGAAGTCACAGAGAGTTTAGCTCGGAGTATGTTTGAGGGAGCCCAGGTCTCTTGGCTGGGTTCACAGATGTCCTCAAGCACCAGCGCTAACTTGCAAACCCCGTTATCC
>VWZO01008998.1:1397247-1448625 GCA_013396975.1 Bucco capensis | reverse complement strand
GGCCGGGAGGCTGGCGGAGACCTGCCCCAGCCCGCGGGCTCCGGGGATCGTCCCTATCACCAGCGCCACCAAGAACCCGGCGAATGTCATGGTGCCAGTCCCGCCGGCTCGGGTCCATCTCCCCTTCTCATCGCGCCTGGGATGCGAATGGGGAAGGCGGGGCCGCGCCGTCCCACTCGTCCCTCACGCCGCACACCCCTGCCGCCCTCCCCCCAGCTCCCCTGCCTGCGGGGGCAGGGCCAGCGGGGCGCCGAGGGGCGCGCAGACCCCGCGGCACGGAGTTCATGGCTACCTGTCGCAGCCTTGCCCAGCACGGGGGACGGAGAGCGGTGCCGCCGCCCGACCCCATACAGCAGCCACTCCGGGAACCCTGGAGGGGGCTGCGCATCGACCTTGCCACCGCGCCCCCCTGGAGCCGGGCCCAGGGACTCCCGAGTGCATCGCTGCGGTCCCACCGCAGTCACGCAGGCTTTCCTCACCCCTCTTCTTCCTCGCGCTTTGGGGCTTCCCTACCAGCTACCACCTTTTCTGCCCTCATTCCCGCGGCTGAGCGTCCCCCGAACCCTCCGACAGCATCACAAAAGAGCAGAAAGAGCCTGGGCAAAGCCTAGCCCGGGGCAGGGCGCGCAGCTTCGGGGAGAGAGGGACAAAACGGACCCGCAAGGCGAGCGGAGAGGCAGGGGGATGGAGAGAGCCCCAGACGTGTCTGCGGGGAACAAAGGGACTGGAAACAAACGCCGTGAAGAGAAATGTCTTCGAGGGTTTAGCTTTATCCCAGCGCCATGTGCTCTGAATAGTAATCTGCTTATTTCCCCAGCTGCTGCAGAGTTTTGCATGACCTGATCATCTCTGATTTCATTTTTCTACCAGGATGGCTGTCAGTTAGTTTTGCTTCTTTGTCTCATATTGTTCAGTTGTTACTTTGGGCTAGTTACTTTTTTTTAATATACCACTGGTTTCTAGTTTGCTAAGTCCAGCTCTGTCTGATAAGGCATGCACCCTTTACTTGGCAGTTAGTCTGTAGCATGAGTCTTTAAATTCACCTCTCCATAGGCTCTTCTTTCCCTGTTATTTTTTGGCTGAAAAGTGTTAATCTGGTCTCCAGGTGAGCACATTAGTATTTCCACAACCTTGCACTGTAACAAGTATCTAAGAGAGACTGTGATTTCTGCTTTCCGTGCAGCATACCCTGTATCTCCAGTAAACAGTGGTCTTCCTTTAGCAGCCTTCCATCTGTTCAAAAGGTGCAAAATGTAACTTTACCAATTTAAGCTTGTGTTCATAAGAACAGAAGAGCTCTAGTGCTAAGGAAAAGCAGGTCCTACAGTGATTGGTGTTATCTGTATTTTAGTTCTGCTCATCTGTGATTAATTTATTATTACAATGTTACAGTTAGTATTTTAATCACTCACAAAGTTGAAGAATGAGGTTTCTACAGCAGAATGATAACTATGCTATCACATGTCTGTGGCTCTTCTTTGTGGCTATAAGCGTGCAGATTGTGCTTTCTGAGTTTTCTTCTGGCACTATGTGTATGCATCCATTTAGAAACTGTCAGGACTGGCAAGAGCTGAATTTATTCTCAAGGTGTTTGAATATATACAAGATGTTAGCCTGAAAGCAACTCATTATGGCCATTTTTAAATTGTCTGAAAATGTGTTGCTGTCATGACAAGTTGGTTGCTTTTATCCTTTGGAAGGATTAGTTAAAAGCATGCTCAGCCTAGCTAGTTAAGGCTTCCTTCATTGCCTAGTAAACACTTTTTGGCATCAGAGTAACAGCAATGTTTCATTTTCCCTGACCTAAGCTCTTTCCTTCTCCCCACTCTAGCCTGGAAGAGGAAGAGTTCTGCTGATCAGCACAGGAGGAAGAGAACAGATGAGTGTGATGAATCTTGAATAACACTTCAGGCAAAGCTTTGAGACTGGTACTTATGTATTCTGATCTCATTTGTCTCCCCTAGGTGTGTGGGCAGGTAGGAATCTTAGATGCAGTGAACTTTCTTTGCCTAGGTATGGTAGAGGTGTTTGTCCTTGAGGATGGAAAATGGTACTTAAGCAGGAGGTGGGGCTGCTTTTTTCTCTCCTGATATTTGACAGCCCCTGTTGATAAACCAAAGAATATGAAATAATTCATAGGTATGAACTGAGCAGACCACACTGACCCCCTCCCCTCTGCCCCTTATGTATGTCTGTGCATAGATTCCTCAAGTTACCTGAGAAATGGAAATATGCCTCAAATTATTCAGCTAAGTGCAGATATTACTAGACACAACTGTATGGCCTTTGTTATACAAGAGGTCAGACTAGGTGATCATAATGGTCCCTTCTGGCCTTAAAAGCCTGTGAAATTAAAATTCAGCTGGAGAATGAGTCTTAATTCTGCTCTCATTTAAATCAATAGCAAAATTCACTGATTAGCCTCTTCCTGTGTTCAGTAAAGCTGCTTACCTTTATTTTTGAGTAGCTCAAACAGTATGCTTTCAGTGTAGATTATAGAAAAGCTGAGCACTTCCAGCTGTTGGTGGAATGCACTTAAAATACTACTGACAAGTGAAGGCCTGAGTCAGTCCCATCTTTTTGCTACTGATAGCCCTAAACTAGGGTATTTTCTCC
Source organism: Bucco capensis (assembly GCA_013396975.1). NCBI lineage: Eukaryota > Metazoa > Chordata > Aves > Piciformes > Bucconidae > Bucco > Bucco capensis. The sequence goes on along the minus strand of VWZO01008998.1, from coordinate 1,446,009 downwards.
TGCATTCCCTCATGACCCGGTTAGAGTCAAATAGTAATGTAGGTGTGGCAGATGAGAGGAAGGGTTGACCTCAGGCAATGTGATAAATGAGAAATTCCCCCAGGAAATAAGTACAAGTACAAAGCAGAGAGAATGTAGCCAAACAGCCAGGCACAACACATTGTAATGAAATTGTTTTCAGACTATTCATTTCTTACTATTATTTCTTCACATAATCAACTATGCTGGGCCAATAGATCAGCTGCTGTAATCAATAGAAAAACTTAGGCCCATGACCTAGTGGGCACCAAGTGAGATCTAACAGCACCAGACAGGAAATGAAATCAGGACCAGAAGGAGAGGAAGCAAGGCTTCACACAAAGAGATTTCCATGTGCAAAATGGGCCACGGAATGGGTGCTGCAATGAGTCAACATTTTTAGGATATAAGTCAGCACTCTTGTAAAATAATTTTATTCATTAGTCTCATTCTTTTTAACAAACATGGGCAGCAGAAATTTGAAATCCTGCCAAGTCTGACTCAAAATTAATTTGGGTTTGTGCTTATGGAAGAGAATAGGCCTTTTGTCTGTAATTATGTATAAGCTTCATAGGGTGACCCTGCATCACACAGGATGTAACTGAACAGCCTGTAATTGATGAGGTTTCCATTACCACATAACACAGTGCACACAGTAATGAGATCATAGAAAAACTTCTGTAAAGTGTTAAGTACTTTCTTGTACAACAAGAAAGTTCATAATACAAGGCAATAAGAAACCCAATTTCCTGGAACAAGGCAATAAGAAACTCGATTTCCTGGAACAATTCAATACTTAGGTGCATGAGCATATGTGCCTAACACTGGGTTGTACAGACATGATGAAATAATTGCATTTAACTGCAAGGTAAACTGATTCATGCAAAATTGGTGAACACTTCTTGTTTAATGTAGCAAGTGGGCAAAAAATGTGATTTAAACTGAGATCATTTTAACATAGCCAAAGAAACTATGCATGAATTTAAAACTATCACAGATGAAGTACATTCTGTATAGTAAGTATTGTTATCTAGTCATCTTTATTGCTATTTAGTACAAATGCAACAGCTCTGAGACAAAGGGTACTGTAATCAAATAAAATATGCATGAGTGCCATATTTAAACATAAAAATATGTGGGACTGTTTTGCAATTTCTGACTGTCAGATAAAACTGGCAGTATAATTTTAATATCTTGTGTGAGAAACATAGGGAAAGGAGGAAAATGATACATAATATTTTCTAATAGTGCTTGTAGAGTTAAGTTCAGTGAGTGAACACTGAAGTGTTTGGAAGCTGTTTCTTTGTTATTCAAAGTAAGTATAACAAATTCACACTTCTTTAACACTTGGATTTATAATAATAAAGCCAGCAGATGTCATGTAATTAGACTTGTATTGCCCTTGAGGTGAGTGGTCCAAATTCAGTTCAGCTGAATCACTGAAGTTTGTATAGCTCCTGGAGATTTGTTCCTGCCTCACTAGGGGGTCAATGTTAAAATGAGAAAGGGGGCCAATTTGGGGACAGTGTTAAAATGAGAAGGAGTAGATACAGAGCTAGATGCAATACAACATAAAGCTGCAGTCCATCCCCTCTTCACATTCTATTTTTTTTTTGAGGCTTACACATAGACATTTTATTTAAAAGCCACCAGTCCAACTGCATGATGACTTCAAGGCTGACCAAAAGCTAAAGCATGTTGTTAAGGGCATTTCCAAATGCATCTTAAACACTAACACAGGTTTCGGGGCCTCCATAACATCTCTAGAAAGCCTGTTCCAATGTTTGACCACCCTCTTGGTAAAGAAATGTTTCCTGATGCCATCTAAATAGCTGTAAATAGAATGTCTCGAATTAAGAATATATTCAATATTTTTGGTAGTTTGTGGCATTTCTAAAACAAAACATGCTGATCAGAGGAATTTTTAAAAGCAGGAATCATTTTCAGTCCCAGCAATTTAACAGATTCAGTGCAAGGTCTTTAAATACTCTCTTGACCCACCCACATTTTTCAGCAAAATGAATTTGAGTTCCAAAAGCTTCTCTCGCTCTACACCAATACTGCTGGTCTTCTGGCAATGTCAGATATGACTTAAAAAAGCCAAAACAGTTTTTGCTCAGAACATTTAAGAAACAAAATGAGTTTATTCCATATAGGGGAATTAGACGTATTTTAAACATTTGTGTGCAAGTCACTTATTCTTGCAAAGCAAGGAGCATTCTGTAAAAATACAAACTTTATTTTGAAACAGTGTATGTGTGCAGTGTAATATATTTCATAGCCAGTAGTGTTTGTAAAGATTAGCTTGTCGTAGCAACCAGTTCTAAAAACAGAGTGCAGGCTCCCACATCCAGGAGGAAGTGATTTTGTTACTGTGCAGGGACTTCTACTGTATTCATTACAGCAAATAATATCAAAGTGGTGTGCAGTAGTGTGAGATCGCTTCTCTTTTTCCATACCATTTCCATAGATAGGACAGTATAACTAGTAATGTGTTCTCTAAGGAGATAAAAAAAATCACTTCTTGATATTTTAAGGTTTTAACATTTAAAAGCTACATCACTTTTCTAGGATGTTCTATCACTGAGAAGTGTGAGTAGGTGAAAATAGTTTCTTTCTGCAGTAGTCTGCATGGCTCTGATTTCCTTCTCTTCACACATCTTTCTCAGTTTTAGGTCTGACTTGCATGATGTCATTGACATGTATACCATACATAGCACATGAAAAAAAAGGGAATAACAGCTTGCCTCACAGAAGTGTGATTAGTATCTAGCACTAAGATTCCAGCAGAGGTACACTATGCTCTGTGTAAGAGAGCTGAATTTATCTTTTCAGCTCTTGTCTGCAACTTGGGGTTGGACAATTACAGGAAATGTTTGTCTATTTCAGGAGAGCAAACATTAGCATTAATTGTAATTGCTGAGATAATTTGTAATGTTTCTTTATTGTGTTAAGTTTTGTTTTGTGAGATGCTAGGAACTGAAGTTTATTGCACAACTTTTGAATCAACACTGCAGGCCTTTATTTCAATTTTCAATCTTTATTCTAGTCTTCTTCAGAATGAAGATCAGCATGCAATATAAATTACATACATTCAAAACCAGACTATAAAATATGAGAGAGAAAGGAGGAAGGAGAACAAAAATCAGATGAAAAATGCTTTAAGGATCTTGGAACACTTCCTCAAACTGTTAACTTCTTAAACAATGAGAAAGATGTAGGCTAAACAGAAAGGTTAACCTCCAGATAACTGCGTTAGATATTGAAATTGGATAAAGGAGACATGTCGGAGAGAAGCAGCATTCTGGCCTCAAGAGAGGATGACAGTAACTGTTCCTCGTTTACTGAACTATGAGCCTCATACTGCACCAAACTACAGTAAGGTGTCAGAGCTGTGAAATACCCTCAGGAGCAAAGCTAGCAGAAAGGAGCTTACCTAGGCTCCTGCACAGCTGGTTGTCTGCAGTGAGGAATGAGAGAAGATGAATTTAACAACTATACTGACATTAAACCAGGTGAGTAGTCTGCTCTGGGATCCCTGAAGAGTCAGGAACGCAGACTTCCGTCGGTCAGGAAGCTAACACGTTTCGATTTGCAATCGGTTTATCTGTAGGGGAGAGGTACCCTGTTTAGAGCTCCACCACCACCATCCCCATGACGGTGTTCCCCGCAGGGGAAGGCTGCCATGCCGCCCAGCCTCGGCCAGCGCTCCAGCGGAGCGGTGCCGAGCAGAGTCCGGGGTAGCCCCGCGGCCGCCTTACAGCCGCCCCATTGGCAGAGGGGACGGAAGTGACGCACTGGCGGGAGCCCGGTCGGGGGTGGCGGTGTCCGGCGGCGCGGCGATGAACAGTCGCCTGCAGGAGATTCGAGAACGGCAGAAGCTCCGGCGGCAACTGTTGGCGCAGCAGGTAGCGGGCTGGGGCGGCGAGGCGAGGCTAAACCAGGCTGGGTCGGGCCGGGGGCTGCCAGGGTGGGCCCCGCCGGGCCGGGCCCCGCCAGCGGGTGCTGGAGCGTGTGGGCCCCGCCCGGGGGGCAGTGGTCGCCCCGCATCAGGCGCAGCTGTTCCGGTAGCGGCTGCGAAGGGTGAGGGAGGCTTTCTGTGGAGGCTGCTCGTCGGTAAAGCGAGGGAGCGGCGGGCCCGCTCGGCTTGGGTCCTGCGGCCTCGGTGGGAGAGGTAGTGGCTGCCTGAGGCCTGCAGCCAGCCTGCGGGGTCCCTGGTCGTGAAGGGAGCGTATGCAGAGCGGCCCTTTGGCTCCCTGGATGATACTGTTTGGGGTGATTTTAATCACTGGTAACCGTGATTCGAATTTGCGTTGCGTATTGTTCAGTTAGGAGCGGAAAACGCAGACAGTATTGGTGCCGTGCTGAACAGTAAGGATGACCAGCGGGAAATCGCTGAGACAAGAGAGACGTGTAGGTCAGTATTGGTGTGCGAGTTCTGTTAGAAAATAGGGGGGGGGGGCGGAATTAATAGTAATACAAGCCTTTGAAATAGGTTTAATAAAATCTTACCCTTGGTTTAAAAGCATGCAATTTTTTTTGTGGGGGGTGGGTGTTGGAACTTAAATGTGAATTTTGAATAAGACAAGTATGGTTTAGTCACTCTAATATTAGTTTGGAAATCAAGACTAACCTTTGCTTCCTATGGTAAAAAGCTACCGCAGAGCAAAACTGAGTTGTGAATTCAGAGTGTGCTACCTGCATTGTCCTAGAGCTCTTACATTTCTGCTTAGAGCAGTTACAGGGCAATTTAGTTCTTAAGGAGCAACAGATGTGTAGGACAGAGTAGCTAGTGCTTAATAATTCTCACCTGTAACAGTAATTATCTTGTGTGGCCAGGCTTAATTTTGTGCATGTACTGCTTTTGTTAAAACAAGCTGTACTTTTTAGAACAGCAAAATGAGGAAACAGGATATATTTTCAAGAGTCCAGCCCTTAAGGAGTTGTGCTCATCTAAGATTTATTGAGAGGGAAACAGCTCCTATAATAAGCTTCAGAATAATTCCAAACTTGTGGCAGAAACATATAGTTAATGCAAATTATCAGAGATTTCAAAAATACTGTCTGGAGAGAGAAACTTTTATATGGATTTTTAAAATTATTTTATATTTATAGGGCTGCTTATGATACTTCTGCACCAAATGCAAAACGCAAATACCCAGATGAGGGAGAAGCTGATGAGGAAGAGATTGAAGAATATAAGGTGAGGAAAATAAAAGTTTCTTCTCTTAGTATTCATGTGTCTCTGAGAAACTTCGAAAATAAGCGTATATGCACATAAATAAAAATAAATGTTATGCTATAGATACTTTAAAATACATGTACCTCAGTGGCATGTCTGTTGGTGTCTTCCACTGCAGCAGTCGTAAGAGAGGAGGCACTAAGTGGTTCTCCTCAGGTGTGGCTTAGGTGTGTTGAGCTGTGTGTGCACCAGAAGGGAATTTTTTGAGGCTTAATTTAGTGCTGCTCCTAGGATGAGGCAGGCCTAGGTGATACTGTCCACAGGGCATGTAGTGTGCCATTGCTGGCAGTCCCGGGTAGCAAGAAGTGATAAAATGTTTCCATGCTTGGGTACACAAAAAAGAACTTGACCAAAGTTTCTTTGTGTCTGAAGAAAAAAATTCTTTTAGAAAGAGGCATAAGATAAAGGGAAATTGAGGGTGTCTTCCAACCTGCCTGTGAAGTGCAAAGGAATGCACTTGTGGATGAACAGAAGAAATAAGGGATTCTAAGAGAATGGAAATCCGAGGCTTGGTTTGGGATATACTTTTAAGTATCCAAAACAGACAGGAGAAGTTCAGTTTAAAAAAAAACACCTGCGTGGTCATTGAAGAATGAGTGTTTGTCCCTTATTTTTCAAATGCTCATCCAAGAGCTACTTTACAGCTTTATTTCACATCTAATGTGATGTTTTGGCTAGGGTATGTGGTAGAGAAACATGGTTAAACAAAGGCATGGGCATAATACAGCTGTCTTTCTGATCTGCTTTGTCATTATGTTGCAGCATATATCTTCCCTCTCCCTTTTTTCCTTGTCCTAATAACCTTGCTTCTGTGGTTAAGTAGAACCAAGTCAGTGTATTTATGAAATAATGCAGTGTCTGCTGTTTTCTTGCATGCCTAGAAATAGTAATGCTTGAAATACGAGGCCTTGGTAGTGTTACATCTGTGTTCAGGTTTATAAATCTTTCTGTAATAGTGTCTGTCTTACTAAAACAAAGTTAATATATGACAGGATGTTTTTTGATGACTAATTTTTAAAGTCTGTCTGTAAATGGACATTCTTTTTAACATGCTAAGTGTTAGTCTGTACATCTTGGTTAGCAAACCAGTTAAGTCACAGTGTCAAAGGGATTGCAGAGTACATGAAGTGTTTGTGAAGTGGGGGGGCTGTGCTCACATTAGTACTCAGTTCCTATTAGTTTATTTTACTAATAAAAAATACTCCAAGTATGTGGTTAAAAAACTGATTTTTAATTTTTTTTTTGCTTTGGAATACATGTGGATAAGTCAATTCAGTTGGCAAAGTGTTAATGATAAGATTCATACATTTTCTTTATTGGCATGGAGAAGACTTACCCTGAGGTGGGCTCTAACCACTTGCAAGTAGCCAGACTCCTACTATATTGTTGAAATTGAATAATTCTTTTAATACTACTAGCTTGGACCAGCTTCAGTCAAGCAGATGAATATATTGAAGAAACTTGAAACCTCCAAGTAGAACATCTATAATGGAATCATCAGCTGTTTTCTAGAGACATTGCTAATTCCCTATTGGCAAGGAGAAAAGAACTTAGTAAAATGCCATCTGTATTTATGTAATTTTTTCTTTAGTACTTTGAGCCTATTTAAATTTAGCCTTGTGGTATGATCTGATACAAAAATCTAGATCATTATAGTATCAAAATGAAATAATTGCTTTTACTGTGTGCTGTTTCTTCAAGGTGTGGACTTGAACAGATTTATATAGAGAAAACAGTTTCAGCTCATAAGGTTGGAAACTAAGAGGTAATTGAGTGGATATAAATGTTCAAAGATTCTACTACAGTCCAAGGAGTAGAATTTTTGAGGGACAAAAAGTTCTACACCTTGTAAAGCACACTATTAGGGTCTAGAACGGAAGAGCTTAGTTTATTCTCCTTTCAGAGGCCTTTCCCAGTAACAGTCCCATCATTGAGAGAGGCAGGGCTTTTGGGGAATAGGTAATTTTTTTTTTCCACTCCAAAACTGAAGTTGGAGCCATTCATGATCTGCTGTTTTGGGAGTTGGAGCCGTTCACGATCTGCTGTTTGGGGAGACTTCTGTTCGTAGACAGCCTACTTTTTCCTTAAGAAGCAGTATCATAATGAGGAGAGAAACATCATGATCTTGCATAGTTATATGTAATACCTGCTGTATTTCCAAGGATGAAGTAGAACTGCAGCAAGATGAAGAGAACCTGCCCTATGAAGAAGAGATTTACAAAGATTCCAGTACTTTTCTTAAGGTGAGTTGCTTTTGCAATTACAAGTCTAGTCAAAGCTGGCATAGTTGTGTTAAGCTGTTTCTGCAGTTGATTTATATTTGAAACACAGCTTTAAAGGCTGAAGGAATTGACTGGAATTCACAAGCATGGAAGTTTCCTGTGGAAAATATGACTGTAACTGCCATTTACTTTTATATGACTAAAGATCTGGGTCAACTTGCAATGAGCCAGAGTAAGGATGGGCCTGTTTTGGAACTGAAAACAGTGATGTTTTGACTAGTATAGCCTGTAAATGCATGTTGAGAAGACGAAAAATAAATGTTACTTTGTATTTTTAAAGACTAATGAGTAGTGTGTGTGTGTGTTTGTGTCCAGGTATTTCACTGTTGCTTCTACTGAACTCCCATTTGTTCTCCAGGGTACTCAGAGCTTAAATCCACACAACGATTACTGCCAACACTTTGTGGATACAGGACACAGACCTCAGAACTTCATCAGAGATGTTGGTATGTTGCTTGAAGATAGCTCATTGTATTTGATTGCACTTGTTTTTCTTTCCCTTTTTAGTAACTAGTTACTAGGAGATGTCTCTCTTTGTGCATGCATATATTAAATTTATATTAATGATTTTATTTTTAATTGGTTAGGAGGTGATGATTACTAAGGTTCTTTTTACTCTTGGTTTTATTTGAAAGTATTTAACCAGGAAGATTTTTTCAAAACTAAGCTCTTCTGGTTCCAGACAGTAGATGAAGCTAGTGAGTATGTCTTGAAACCTTTGGAAGTTTGAATAACTGACTTAAAGGTCAGCAGTTTCCTGGGCTCTCTTGCCTCCAGGAATGCATGTAAAGAATGGGAAATACCTTTAAGTCAGTAAGCAATATGAATAATATTTACCAGCTCAACGATGTAGCTGCTGACAACTCCTTAGAAGGCCCAACCTATTGAGTTTAGAGGATGTTATTTTTTAAATTTACATTCATCCAGCCATCAATGAACATGGTATTGAAATCTGTATTAGGCCTGAATTTAATCTTTCTAAAACTAAGTTCTGGTTTGGTCCTGTTTCACAGAATGAGTGCCTGGTAGTTATTTTGGTTTTAAATAAAGCAGGACACCTCCCTCTGCAGTTTTCTGTATTTTATCAAGTTTAACATGGTTAGGGCAAGTGTGCTGTGTTTATAGATGCCAGCACAAAGTTGGGAGGGGTTTTTTGTGTGTGTGTGTGTGTGTTTGTTGTTGTGGCAATTGGTTTGTTTCTTTATATTTTGTGAATGTTTCTGTGAAACACACCTGGATATTGAATATGAAAAATGGGTTGTTCTGATTCAGTTACATCCTCATCTGAAATGCATCTGGGCTTCTCTGCTGCATAAAGAATTGGGAAGGGACAGGAGGAATTGTTATACAAGTGCTAATATGGAAATAACTCCTACTGAAGTTGTACTCAGTGATCCTTGTGGGTCCCTTCCAAATCAGAATACTCTGTGATTCTGTAAAGTTGAACAGATGCTACTTGTGAGGTAGGAATAGTCCTTTCTGGTTTGTGCTGAGCCTGCCGTTAGCAGTAACAAAACCTTACTGTCTCTGCTTCTGTTTTTGAAGGGGGAATGCAATATACTGAAAAGTTTGCTGCTTTTTTTTTTAAAGTTTTCTATGAAAAACCTGACTAGGATTCTCCCTGTTGCATTCTGTACATGTGAGAGGTTTGAAAATCAACATAAAGCTTAGTCCAAGAACTTGGTGTACATCTAGTCAAATCTTCACAACTGGCAGCAAAGTACCAAATCTCTGTATGAGGGTTGCCTAAGGGAAAAGCCACACCCCAGTTGCTGCCTTAGATAGTCTTCAAAGCTTAAATGAGAATATTCCGTAAATTAATGTTAATTAAATCTTAATATAAACTTACAGATGGGAGGGATAACAGAATGCTTTATCTCATCGTTCTGGCGCTTTGAATTCAAATGAAAGATTGTTTCCTTCTATGAAAGAAGTTTTGAACTCTTGATCCCTGTAGTGCTCTAGAGGAGATGAGAGCACAGACACTACATTCAGTAACAGGCCTAATTACCTGGTTCAAGGCAGGAGGCTTTTGTGAAGTACTGAACAAAAAACTGCTTTGAGAGGTTTGGTTTGTTCTAACAAAAATTACAATAAGGCTAAGTATTAACATTTGGACCTATTCAGAATACTGGATGATGCGTGCTTGATACAGATCTACTCTTAAGTAGTTGTTAACTTCATGTTTTCTTCTTCTTAGGCTTAGCAGATAGGTTTGAAGAATATCCAAAACTTAGAGAGCTCATCAGATTGAAGGATGAGCTGATATCTAAATCTAACACTCCTCCCATGTAAGTGTTCTTGTGGAAAATGCCTTTCTTCTCCAGACCTGTTTGAAGTTAGCTGTCTGCTTTGCAAATCTGTCTTTAGCACCTGCTCAGAATTTACAGTTTCTGTTTCTGTTTGTATATACAGATTAATCAGTTGAAATTTCAGAAGAATAAAATCAGTTTGTTTTTATTAGTTTAATCTAGAAGTTTAATATAGTATATAAACTGGATTTTCTTTCCACTGTATGGTTATTTATAGTATCTACAGCTTTGGTTTTTAAGACCAAACTGTCAGCTGATGGGACTGCAGGCTTTCATGTGGGAACTAAAAGAACATCATGACTGTGAATCTCATGATACCATGCAGTTTACAATAACAATAAAAGCCTTAAAAAATAAAAGCCTCCAAATATAATCTGAGCTGTTCTTTTAACAGGTGTTTTTTTGTATAATGTTGTCATAGCATCCATTAACCAAATGTCACTTAATAGTTCAAGACCAAAAAAACAGTTTAGGCTAGCTGGAAGTAATTTGTCTTATTAACATTGAATTACTTCTGAGTTTTTGCTGAACACTAGATTCAGATTCCTGAGACTAGCATGCTTATACTGCATCAATCTGTGAACCTAGTGCTTCTGATGTACTGTAGCCTAATCTGTACTGAGTAAAATAGCATTAATTCATGGTAATCACATGAAAAACTGAAATAGTTGTCTAAACAACTGAGATACAAACTGCAAAAATTCAACTTGCTAATTTGAAGCTAGATGCATTTTGGCACTTGGCCTTAAAGCAAAAAAAGGGGAAAAAGAATAGCAATCAAGTGCTGCCTTACACATGTTTTCTTAGGAAGGGGGAGGTGGTGGTCTGCTAATCAGCTTTAAGTGTAAAAAAGAAAAAAAAGGTAAAAGTAAACGTATTTCCAGTATTCAGAATTTTCTGAACATAACATATAACAACTGCCAATTCTGAAAATATGCTACTTTCCAAAAGTGAAGCAGAACAGAAGTCTATTAGCCAGGCAGCGAGTGTTTGCTTCTTAAATGTTTTCTCCTGTATAGTCTATATGAACTACAGAGGAGAGTCTGCTTTTCACTGGCTACAGAGGAGTGCTGTGTGGAGGATAGTTTTCCAACCACTGTTATAACTTGTCCAAGCAATCTATCATCTTTTGTTCAAACAGGTACTTACAAGCAGACTTGGAAGCTTTTGATATTAGGGAATTGAAGTCCAAATTTGATGTGATTCTTCTGGAACCACCACTGGAAGAATACTACCGAGAGACGGGCATTACTGCCAATGAAAAGTGCTGGACCTGGGATGATGTAAGTATTTTTCTTGCTGTCAAAAGGATTTAACTTACATTTAATAATAGTAGGGTTTTTTCTACCCTAAAATTCCATGAGTTTTCTGGGTTTTTTGCTGTTGAAATTCAGAATATCCATTGTAAATATTCCTTTGTTGCTTGAAATTCTCAAAGAGATTTTAAGGTGTGCTTTTTACATGCTGCTCTTCTCATCAGAGGAGTACATGAGAAGAGTATGTCAACCTCCCTTCTCCAAAGTAGTAATTGGGTAGGAAATTTTAAGAATCTTAACCAGTTTTCACCCAGCATAACAGTATGATGACATAAGGCCTGCTGCCTAGTTGTCCTTCCCTGTGCTAAGAGACTAGGTAATTACATGTTTAGGAGTAAGTAGTTTCTGTATTAGCTGTTCTGTTACATCAGGCAAAAATGGTGCCTGGCAGCATTGCCTGGGGAAAAAAAACATTCCATCCTAAAAGAAAAACTGGAAGTGTTGAAGGCAGAAGTCATCCTCTTATCTTAGTTGGGAGTTAGATCTTAAAGTGCCTTGTACTGCATTATTTTTCTTCACAGTGGTACTGAATTAAGCTTGATTTGATGTCTTAGTGAGCTACAGATGAATCTTTTCAACTTGTAATGAGTAACAGATGCTTTGCATCTGAAGTTATTTCATCCTGAATGTTACTCATTTGTCATTTTTGAACCCATGTCCTGATAAATTCTTGCTGGCTTTTTTCCTAAAAGTGAAATTGGAGGGAATGTTTTTCATGTACAGTAATAGGCATTAAGCTGTTTGCTTTGTCTTCACAAAAGTAAGTAACTCCAGGGCTGAAGAAAAACCAGAGCACTATTGCTCTGTTACTAAATGTTTTTGGTACCGATAGAACAATAAAATGAAGCAGAGGTTTTTTTGGGGGGGTAATCATGTGGATTGTATGGTTGTATTAGTCTTTGAAGTCTAGAATTTTCTATACAAGAGTATTTCTGTTAAAAGGAATAATTAAGCTGGTCATCACCTATGTTTAAATCATGCACTTGGATACTTATAAGGTAACTTTTAAAATATACTTTCTGGAAAACAAATTTAAGAGAATGGCACGAATGCTACACACAAACATCTTCAATAAAAGTGCTTCCTGATGGTTTGTGTGATAATGCTTCAGCACTTAAGTATGTTCCTAATACAATTGGTGATGTATATTTAATTCAGAAACACTTCTATTACTATTATTATTTATTAGATCATGAAATTGGAAATTGAAGAAATTGCAGCCCCAAGGTCATTTGTGTTTCTGTGGTGTGGTTCAGGCGAGGGTCTGGATCTCGGCCGAGTGGTAAGCTGATGTTTTAATTCAATTTATTAGGGACAGGCTTAAGAGTTTATTTTTGTTGTGGACTTTTTCTGTATAGAAGTCTCAGCTGTAACTCCTGAGAGATGTTTTGTTACTATGATAGCAGATATATAGTTTAAAGTGGATTAAATAAGTTTTAAGCATATCTGGCATTAACTCTTTAGATACTGTTGGTTTTAAGGTGAGTCCCTATGACTGTGAGGAAGCAGAATTCTGTAGGGTCTAGAAAGATGTACTGCTGTCTTGTTTTTGATGTATGGATGTTGCCTAGGAGCAGATTGCCACGTTGAGTGCCTTTACAACACTTTTTTTTTTTAATAGTCAATAGTTTTCTGCCAGAAGTATTCATGCTAGTAAAATGTGCTCCTGTTTCATAAAGTGAAATAAAATTCTGCGCATAGCACTGCTTATTTTCAGAAAACACCTAGAGATGAAGTAAGTTTGCTCTGTGAAGTTTTACTTCCCTGTAAAATCTTGGGAGTTTCAGAGTAATTTTTGTATATGCCAGGAGGGTAGCACTGCTTGTGTTTGGGATGGTGGCTTAAGAATTTTCAGCACAGCAAGAAATGACTGGAACATTCTTTGCTTAATTCGAGCTGTCCTTTCTATTGAAACAATATGGCAATTGTTATAGAACAGCATGTGGTTGCTGATCTGTTTACTTTATCTGCTTTTCATTCCAAGATTAGTTTAAGTAGCTATTTCAGATAGATTGGTCACAAAGACATTTGGAGTAGCTGGACAGTTCTTGAACACAGCAATAGCCAAATGAGCTTGAGTCCTTAATGCTCAACTACAGGAATTAAGGACTGAAAAGGCATGTTGGGTTTGGTTTTGTTTTAAACTGGTATAGGAAAATGCACAAAATGGTAGCAGAGGCTTTTTGGCTTCTGGCTATTAATCTTCCCATTTAAAAAAGTTTACACTGATGTGAAAAACTACCAGAGGGGAGGTATGAATGGAGACAGAGCCAAGGCAGCTGAGCAGTATGTTGCTCAGACTGATTTTGGTTCTGTTTAAGTGTCACTGGGTACAACTGTGTGTGGCATTCCATAGGGGATCTGTACAGTAGTTAAATATTTAAAAAGTTGTGATATGTAGACAAGTCACTGTGTACATAAGCATCTTCTTTTTAGATTTGGGAAAGGAGGGGGCAGCTTGACAAAACCTAGCACAGTCATGCAAGGTCATTTGTTTCATTTGAAGTTTTTTTTTGTGTCATTTGAAGTTTTTGGTGTAGTGTGAACTGTTTGATCTGTCTCTGATATTCAGTGTTTACGCAAATGGGGTTACAGAAGATGTGAGGACATCTGTTGGATTAAAACAAACAAGAACAATCCTGGAAAGACCAAGACTCTAGACCCAAAGGCTGTTTATTGCCTGGGGAAGGTTTGACTCAGTTTCTCCTCTGCTCCCATCCTGTATGTTCACGGTAATGAAACACTTGGTGCTCTGTAGGATGAATGATGAACTTCTGTTTCATTCTAGACCTTAGTCAGTGTCAGGTATAAAAGTTTCATCTACATTTAATACTGCTTGATAAATTTCTGTGATAGTCCTCTAAATGTGATGCTCATTTGAGCCTTGTTGAAATGCAGGTAGCTGAGAAGGGTTCAGAGGCTGATGAAAAACCAATGGAATGGAGTAGAAAAACGTTACTCTGCTGCAATGTTTTTGGTTATAAATATTTAAGTCTAAATATTGTGTGTGTCTATTGCATATAGCATTGCAAATACATGTAGCTCACTCATGAGGCAGAGGTTAAAACTAACACAGGAGGATTTGAGGGGGACTTTGTTTAACAGAGGAGAATAGTTTCTGGTATTAGAAAATTTCTCTGTTTATTGAGCAAGGGTTGGGCTGAGGTCACTATTTATAACAAACATTGAAAGTGGAGTAGTTTATTCTGACTAAATAATTAGTCCATTGTGCAAGATATGTTTACCAATGATTCCAACAGCAAATGCTGTCCTATGTTTAGTTGGGAATCCCTCTATATGGATGCTTTATGCTGTGCCACCTGTCACAGAATCTTAAGGTACTAATGAATGACATTCCAAGTGTTATGAAAATAAAATGTTTTAAATAGTTCTTCTAAAGACTAGATCTATGAGGCTTTGCTTGCTGGGTAATTTAGTTAGCAGTATTCTGCCTGTTTAAGATCTGAAAACCTTGCAGCTTGAGTGCAGTTGACCAGTTGCACAGATGTGATAGGTCACCTATGTCTGCATTTAATTTAACTCTTAAAATCCTTGTCAAAAGTCTGGAAACGATTGTATCTTTTTTTCCTGCAAGTTTTTTTAGAGCCATCTGGTGGTGTTTAGTGAATTGGTGATTTTACGGTGCTGGGGAAAATGGCTTAGCTGAGCTTAATATTCCCAGAAGTAGAACTCTGAAATGAATATGTAGAACCTCTTTTCATCCTGTACCGATTCATAGAGATTCTACATACTAGTCATTTAAATTGATCTACGGTGTTTTAGAGGAAAGTAACACAAATTGAAGAACACTTTTTATGCTGATGGAGTTCACTGAGTTTCCTTTGACAGTTTGATCGTTGTTTTACCTTTTTGATGCAGTGATAACTTCCACAAAGGTATCTGAGGGGAAGGCTACTTTTTGTAACAGGTACAATATGGAAAAATCCATCTTATTTTCACTGACTGCTTTATAGCTGAGAACTTTGAAAATTATTTGTGCGAATAAAGTTAGGAACAGAACACTGATACAAGTAATAATGATAATTGATAAATATTGCCTTATTCTTACCATCACTTTGTACTGTCTTGTGATTTCTCAGCCCTTCCAACTTAGCTTGAACTGCACTGTGATTGAAGTCCAAGTACTTTATCTCAGCCTCCGTTTGAGTTTTATCACTTTGTTGCATAGTTTATCAAGCCAGATAGCTTAAACTGTTCTCTGCTTTGTTTACAAAAGGCTTCTCTGGTAATTCCAGCTTGTTGTTCTAGTTCATAACCCCAGTCTTTTCTCTGGGGAAAAGTATGACCTATTCTGCCTAGAATTTTCTTTTCTCTCCATTGTTCTCAAAGCACAGCCGTGTGCTGTGGCAGTGCCTGTGACATGTGACAGGTCCTGTTTTGTGGTGTGTGTGTGCAGGAGCACTGCCTCATGGGCATTAAAGGAACCGTGCGGCGCAGTACAGATGGTGACTTCATCCATGCAAATGTTGATATTGACCTGATCATCACCGAAGAGCCTGAAATTGGCAACATAGAAAAACCTGTCGAGATTTTTCACATCATTGAGCATTTCTGCCTTGGGCGAAGACGTCTACACCTTTTTGGAAGGGACAGTACAATTCGACCAGGTAACTCTTGATGTTTATTTTGGTCAGATAGTTAAATTGTAATTTGCTTTTAATAACCCTCTTCTGTTGTCTGAGGCTGCTTGATGGGAGGTTCTGGTGGAAGCTGAGACAATAATGGTTAATCCTAATGCATGATTCTTCTGCCAGGATTTGCTCCAGCTAAGTAACTGTGTATTGCTACATATATCCCCGTTTTCCCCACCAGGAAATTATACCACAGAAGGCCAGAGGAGCTTTCTTGGTGACTTCTCCATAGCAGAAATCTAGACAGGAGTGAGAAAATCTACTGGATAGAGACATTTCCCAGGTTTCCTACTTGATGGTGTTAACTTTAATTCAGGTGGTTACTGGTGTGTGTTCGTGGAGGAGGGCTGGCTTGTTTGTAGAAAGACATTGTTCAGGTATTACTTTTAGTGCTGGTGAATTCTTACATGTTAATATCTTAGTCATGTTAGTCTGATTCAACTGTTATATTTTTCAAATTTGGTGGTTGCCCTGGAATAGGATTGAGTGCTCCAAATCCTGTACTCACTGCAGATGCTCACAATGCTCTGAAGTATGAAAGCCAAACCCCTCTCTCTTTTTTTAAATGTGCAGGAAGGAAGCTAAATGTTAGCTAACTTGCCAGGATAAAGAGAACAGTTTTAAAGAACTGATATTTGTGGGGGGGTGGGGGTGGTAATTCTTGTTTTCCCTTTATAAGGCTGTTCTTGAGATCACTGAACTACATTTTTCTCACTGATACATGATACAACTGAAAAGTAAAGTCCCACTAACGTGAAGTGGTCTGAGCCCCATTTTAAGAGCCCTGTTTTGACTCATAATATGTAGAAATAGAGGTGTGCTTGTTTTAAGTGTCTGCCCGCCTTGATTCATTTGGTGACGCTAAAGTGCCTACTGATAAGGACTACTTTCATATCATGTGGGCTTCAACACAATTATTTTGTGTTTTCAGGTATGTGCTTCTAGCATGCTGTGCTCTTGGCTGCACTATCACGATTGGTTTCTGGAAATAAAATTGCCTAAATCCAGTTTAAATGCCTTTTTAAAGAGGAGTAAAGAGGAGAGGAGGATGGACTGTACTTTTAAACTGGATGAATTTGCTGATCTCCTTTAGTCTGGTCCCAGAGGGGCTGAGAAACATTGCTGCACTGTAAGAACAAGTAGGAAGGAGGAGTAAAGGATCTTGTGAAACGACAGCATGAATCTTCCTATGGCTGTGTGTAATTAGAAAAGGAAAGAAAAGCCCTTAGAAATATCGACCTAAAATCTTCACTTTTCACCAGCTCTGGCTTTCTTCAAGATGGCCTTTTCATTCCATTGGATACTGGTGATGTTTTGATAAGTTTCTGTCCCTGTCACTTGAGTCTTCATTTATTATGAAAAAGACAACAGCAGCCTTGGAGCATGCTGTTTGTTGTTGCTGTTGTTGACTCTGGTTTTGTTCCCTAGGTTGGCTGACTGTAGGACCCACCCTCACAAACAGCAATTTCAATGCAGAAACGTATTCGTCGTACTTCACAGCTCCAAATTCCCACCTGACTGGCTGTACTGAAGAGATTGAGAGACTTCGGCCCAAGTCACCACCACCCAAGTCCAAGTCTGACCGGGGCGGTGGTGCTCCGAGGGGAGGTGGAAGAGGAGGAACGTCAGCTGGCCGAGGAGAAAGAGGCAGAGAGAGGAACAGAACTAACTTTCGGGGTGAGAGGGGTGGCTTCAGAGGGGGACGTGGAGGTACCCACAGAGGAGGCTTCCCTACCCGCTGATAAATGTTAAGTAATTCTTTCCCCGGTCCTGTGCCTCATCTCTGAATCTTTTTCTTAGTCTTGTTTTTGCTAAAGTGAATCATTCTAGGGACTTGAAGCTAGATGACTTCTGTTTCTGGTGCAAGCAGTGACAGGTAAGCTGCTTACGAGGGATTGGCCTGGCACATCACCTCACCTGGCAGGCAGGGTCCTGACAGCTTCTGTTGGTGAAAGCAGAGAGCACCATCGCTTCAAACCACGGGTAGGATTAAAATGAAGACACTTGCTCTTCTCTCACAAATCTTTCAATGTGGATTTGTCTTGTATCTTTGGAGGTTCAGGTTTGAACTGACTTGTATTAATATAAGAGTGGGCATGAAATCCAGTTCTGAACTGCATGGCTGTAGCAGACGTACTGTCTTGATCATGGAAGAAAAAGTGCTGTGTCTATATTGACACCTAATTTTAACTTCTCTGAAACAAAGGAGCACACTTGAATAAATAGAATTCTATTTTTTCTTACTTGGCTTAAATTTCCCAAATTATTCCTGGGAATAGGGAACAAGTTTGTCTTTCATTTGTGGTGTATGTGCACTCACTTTTCATGTCTAGTAGGGACAGGCGTAGATCTGTGCAATCGTGCTTATGCTTCATGGAAAGCAAGAAGCTGTGCATTTATGTGCAGTCTAGAACTTCTGCAAAGGTCTGGATTGCTTCATTACCAGGGATTTTCATCCAGGGTCTGTTCTTAATAGCCTTGTTCTTTGGCAGGGAAAGCCAGTTTTATTGCAGAGCAATTGCAGTGTAAGTAACAGAAAGACCCTGCTGGAGGTGGTACTGGAAATGTGAGGTGATGATGAGTGCTTCCTGAAAATAACCACCTGGGTAGGGAGGGTGCAGCAGTGGAACTGAGCATGTTGACATGCATTGCAAGTAACCATGGGTGATCAGCTCCAGAGCACGGTGTGAAAGGAAAGTGATTCACTGTGGCATGTACAATATTTGGTTTTAAACTTGTCGGTTAGCGTACTGGGTAACTGAACAAACCAGGCTCTTGAAGTCTCAGTGTCTCAGGTGTGGGAAAAATGGCTTTTAAGTCTCACAATGTTTTCCTGTGGAAGCCTAGATTTTAAATAACTAACTCTCCTGTAAAGTAGTGGATTATTAAACTTGTTTATCAAAGCTAATGTTGAATATTTCTCAATAGTTTGTGGGTTGGTTCTTGAGATTTCAGAATTGCTAAGTTTTTTACTGTGGTTTCCCTCCCTACTGTTGTAAAAGAGCAGCAGGCAGTAACTGTTACTTTGGTGCTTGAAACCATGGCACAGAAATGTTTAGGGTCTGGTCAGCTTCACAGCCTAGTTAGTATTTTTGATTGCTGCAAGATTGTCTGTGTCTTGGTGCTAGTTTAGCTGTTATGCTATCTTAATGTAGGTGAAATTAACTGTACATGAAAGGCTGGAGCACTGATGAATTTTATCTGTGCAAATGTGAATTGCTTTGTCTTATTACAATTTCATTCTGAAGAGCACGTCTGTGCCTGGAGTCCTGGCTCCTCTGTAGGCTCTCCCAGGGCACAGGTAAGTGACATTGTACACTTGCTCCAGAACTATGGCTGTAAACCAGCTTGCCCTAAACTGTTGCTTGCGTGGCCTGAATGGACCACGTAGAAGATGACATACAGTTGTGGTGCATGTGTGATCTTCTAGACATTGGCTGGACTCGGTGTTACCAGCCTTTTTATGTTGTCTTGCTGTGCTCATAGGGAAAGGCAGGGGGATACATGAACCCTAAAACATTTGTCTTGCTAGTCATCCTAAACCATCCTCCACAGTGATGTGGGGGGTGCCTGCTGTAGTAAGCTGATAGCATTAAAAAAATTAGTATATGAGAGAAACACACGTTTATTATATTTAATAACTGCTTATTTCTTTACACACAGAGCTGCTGGTGTCTTTTTACAAAGTATCCTGATTTGGAATGACAACAAATACTTATTACAGGGTAATGTCTTCAGCTAAAAAGTGCTTGTCTTGGCAGCTGAATTCAATCTGAGGATCCTTTTGTAATACAGCCACTTATAGTAAGAGCTCTCAGTCAATGCACAAGGATACAACAACTGTTTCAATAAGCTATCAAACCAAAATATATGCATCCTGACAGTTGATCTTGGATATTAAATGATTAACACTAAGTAAGCAACATTAACATGTTTAAAGGCACTTTTTTTTTTAATGATGCCCAACTCTCTCTCCCTTCCTTTGGAGAGATTTTGTTTTCTTTAAAATACTGGTTTTTGGTAACAATACATTTTTCAGGTTTAAAGAATTTCAAACCTCAGAGGCATTGGTCCTAAAGGTGCACACAGACTGATGAAGTAGCTGAGGTAAACAGCTCTGCCATTCTCAATTCTACCTTGAGTATTGGTATTAGCAGAGGCTTATTTTTCAAAGCAGTGACTGTTGACTAAATCAGCCATGTGAGAGGAGGTCACTGTAACAGAACTGGTATTAGACAAGATTTCTTTTTATAGCACCAAAAATAACCTTTGGTTAATGTGTCAGCTGTTTTACAGTTGACCTGCCACTGAAAATTTGAGGGGCAGCTGTTTGCATTAGGAATATTCCAGTTAGCAAATGTATTAAAAATGTTCAATTTTGAAAGTGTAATTAAATAGTATATGTTAAATTAATTGCTGCCTATAAAGACTAGAGAGCTGTACTGTTAATATATAGCATAGCATTTTCTGCCAAACTTCACTTCAGCGAAAGGATTGTTTCATTGCTGTACTTCCTGTGGTCCATTATTGTTAAACTTAGTTGAGTCTAGTTAAACTGGTAACCTTGGCTATGGATGTTACCTGTACTCTGTTTCTGTTGAAAGTAATGCTTGTCTCTTGAGGAACAAGGAGATTACTTCTTGGAGTAATTCTTACTTACCTTTACGTGAACCATGTTGAAAGACTCAAATTGAACTGCGATTACTGCAAATCTGATTCAAGTGTATGCCCTCGCTTAGAAAAAAGCAGTCATTTGTATTTTTTCCACTTCTGCATAGATCATTAGCATCTTTCCTGGCTCTTACACAATTTACTTAGGCCTAGCCAAAGTAATAATTGAAGAGTTTTCTACTTTGTATTTTAATAGATGCATACCATGTGCTCTTGACTGTTGACAGTTTGAAATCTGGCACTTCACTTTAAGAATCAGGACTCCCAGAAGATGAACACCTGAGTGCAGAACTTTCTATTCTACAGCCTAATAAGTATAAGCTAAATACTCTGAGA
This sequence comes from Bucco capensis, assembly GCA_013396975.1. Taxonomy (NCBI): domain Eukaryota; kingdom Metazoa; phylum Chordata; class Aves; order Piciformes; family Bucconidae; genus Bucco; species Bucco capensis. The sequence continues at coordinate 1,425,180 of VWZO01008998.1, read as the reverse complement.
GGTGGTGTGAAAGGAAACTGTACAAAGAGCACAGAAAAGGTTCACTAAACACAGCAGAAGGCCCAAAGGTGGTGGAGCTGGAGGCCATTAACAAGGTCCCTCTTGCAGAATCAGAAAGACACTGCCAAATTATATTTGAGTGTCCTTAGCTGAGCAGCTGGCGGATCTCTTTGTGAACACAGAATAAGAAATCTACGTAAGAAGCTCCTCCATAAATACTCTTGTCTTCTACTAGGAACTGTCGGAAAAGCATCTCCGGCTGCTCCCGTTGCTTCACTATCATCAGCTGGAAAGAGAGATACATATACATTTAGGAGACAATCATACTGACTGCAGTGCAGTTTTCTTCTCGTAGCTATTCCTGTTACAGGGTTGGGGGCTGGGACAATGACCAGAAAAACCTCTCCACCTTTCATTAGTTCTGCTTACGAACATAGGACAGAAACTAGTGTGAATTAAGGTTTGCAGAATAGAAGAGTTAACCTTTATACATAATCAAAAGATATTAAGAGATAGTTAAGAATTAAGCCTACAATGCATGCTGGAACTCACTGACATACAGGAAAATTTCTGATATGTAAAAAAGCTTTTACAGGTAAGCCTGTAGTGTTCTTTTGAACAGGTATGAGAAATTAGGTGAGGCAGAGAAAAGTTACCTTCATAGTGTAGGGCTTTTGGCTCTGGAGATGCTCCAATATTGACTTAAGTTTCTTAGAAATTGGGTTGTCCAGGTCAGGCAGTGATGTCTGTTCAAATGAAGGCAGGACAGGTTCTTATGTACAAATACATACAGCACTAGCTGCTGCTATTTGATGCAAGTTACTGTGGATTTCATTATAAGTTGGGAAATCTCCATCTCCTTCACAGAATTATCAGTCTCAAATAAAGCCATTTTTCAGTTTAAAATAATCACTATATAAAAATTGATTATATTATCAGGAGAAACTTTGCAATCAGTATTTTGTTCCTATTTTAGCAAAACACATTCAGTAGGACTTTTAATATCTGCAACAGAGAAAGGTGGTGAAAAAAGGGTGTAAAAGCTTAAAGTTTTACATATGTTAAAACACTTCTGGTGTTGGGTGCTGGTCACCTGTTTCTGCTTTTAGTTGAATGACAACAGTCCTGCCTCATTTGTTTCTCTGATGAGCAGTCTGGTCTTACTAAATAAAATTGTGACAAAGGGACTAGTCAGACTGCATCTACTTACAGCCTCCATGCTGATGTGTGCAAAGGATGGCACATTGAAGAGCCCCTGGATGAAGTCTGGGGGTGCGCTGACACCCAGCCACAGGAACATGCTCAGCCCATTGGCCAGCAGGAAGGCGCCCCCTTCAGAGAGACGTTCCTGAGAGCAGCGGATGGCAGCAGGGACAGCATCACTCTTCAGGTCAAGGTTGTGCTGTGGGACAACAATACACAAAAGTTGTACACTTGGTAACTACAGCTCTAATTAAGTACTTGAAAGGAACTATGGAAAAGTTTAGACCATCTTAGTGGTTTCTTTCCAGATTAGAGGAATTAGAAGTCAATACTCTTTTCAGTTAACACACCGTGTGCAAGGGAAGATGTGTCATCAGCAGGGAGACAGCGGCACACCAGTGTTGATTTTCAGTAAAGTTGGCATCTTTCATTAGCCTGGGCAAAAATGCCTTGCCAAACGTACAGTGAGATTCTCAAAGGATGCTGATGTCAATGATAGATAATGTTACTTCCCCATTTTTCATTGAACTAGGGGTTCTACCCTTCCTCCTTAATTTAGTTCAGTTAGTTAGCAACCACATACACATGACAGTAAGAATGTCATCCAGTGTGGTAGGTAACTAACACCTGCCCAGCAGAGAGAGTCTTTTTTTGCACAAGTACAATATCACAGCATACTGGAAACAGCTTTACTGAAGATGCTAAGATGTGCAAACAACATACTCACAATAGGCAGAAGCTGGGGATAGAAGAAAAGCTGTGTGTCAGCCACCCCCATTGACATGACCAGCTGCCGCTGGTAAGCTCTCTCATCAGTTGGCACTTCTGGTCTGCCAGTTAAGACACAGCTCTTCAACAGACAGTTCATGTACACTGGCAGCACCTTCATTGTTTCTGGAAGGATGAGCTGAAAAGGCAGAGAGAGCTTGTAACGTAATATACATACCCCATGTGCCAGGAACTGAGGGCTGGAAGGGAAAACATTTTAATATGCGCTGTTTCAAATCAGCTCTGAATGGTAAATACATTTACTAAGAATCTAACATGATTTGCCCTATAGCATCCAAGATAACTAGTCTGTTATCTCCCTGTAAACCCATGCTCATTTTCAGATACTAAATAAAAGAGGAATTGCATTAAGAAACGTGTTGGTTCTCTGAACAATTCAGGAGGGGGAATGAAGGTCCACAGTAAGTCTCTCTCTGGCACTGTTTCTAATCTGTTTGGTCCTCACAAACATCAGAAGTCATTGCCCAGTCTTTTTGGGGTTGTTAGAAGAATCACATGGTATGTAAACCTTAGTTTTTAGCCTCTAAGTTCAATCTCTAGGACATGAGGGTGAATAATTTAAAAGGTACTAACTGTTGCTTTGACTGGAGCATTGGCTTTTAAATCATATACTCTTAGGATGTGTTAGCAATTCAAATCTCTGTGTTGAATTCCAGAAGAAAAAAGAAGTGGAAAACACAGTTTAAAGGAGATCAGAGGAACTGATGTAAATTAAGCACCTCCAACATTGGTCAGTCCTTTAGCCTTCCTATTAACTTCAACATAACACTACAAAACTTTAAATTGTCATTCAAAAAAGTGCCAGAAAGCCAACCATTCCTGCTGTCCTTTCAAGTGCCTCAAAATCTGAAAGAGCTAGGGAAATGTTTTGAGAGTTGCAAGCAAGAAAACTATAGAGGTTAAATTCAAATGTTTACAGGATTTGGATTTAGTTCAGCCATCTTTTGGAATTTGAAACAGAAAATTACTTCTGTCAGAAACAGCTGCTGAAAGGATACGAAAACTGTTGGTTCAGTTAGGACTTCCACAACTGTTCTGAATATATAAAAGAATAGTCTGAAAACAGCATTATGACTTAAGTTGGGGCAAGTAGTGTGGAATACAAGTAATCAGGTTCCTAGAGCCTCCTAATACCCTTTGATAAATAAAGGAGTTAACAGACTGGTAATGATAATCACTAGGGATTATTCTCCCCTCAACCTCTCTGGGCCATGGCCCCATCTAGACATCAGGTATTTATCACTGCAGCACACCTGAGACAGCTACATGCAAATTCAGATTACTTACTAAGATAAAAAAGTTATTTTCATTTTTTTGACACAACATAAAATCTTTTAACAATGAAAGGAGGAATGGACAGCTTTGTGAGTCAGCACATAACTCCAGCAGGAAGAAACAGGCTGTCTAAGGCCCCTGGGGTGAATATTATCATCAGTTTCCTCAATGGCGTTGCCATTTGTTCTGGAACAACAGCCTCCATGTGTGTAATTGCTACCACTGAATCCCACCTGTCATTAATTATATCTGAAAGCAAAGCAAAAGTCTGTCCTGAAATTTGCCTTTCTGGCACTGCTGATGCTGCAGGGGTGGTCACTCATCTGCTGCAAATCCTGGCTGGGGGAGGGACAAGTTAGGGTGGGGTTTACCTGGCTTACTGCCACTGGGCTAGCACAGTTCTTCCTGTAACACGCCAGCATGTGAGCAGTCTGATTCACCAGGATGTCTCTGACTGTCTTCAGTGGCTGGCTGAGAATGGCTTTAAAAGCTGCAAATACAGAAGAATAAAAGAGAATGCTGAAGAAGGGCACATACTCCTAAAGTTTCTGTGTTCGGCTAGCTTCCAGTTTTACTAAACTGAGGTCTATAGCTGCTGGTTTTTAGTCTCCTTTACAGACAGCATCAGCTACCTTCACAAGCATTACTTTTATGGCAGTATGTCTAAAATATGTAATCTATTTGTCTTTCCTTCCCCTTCCTCCACCCAAAGTAAAAAAGGAAACAAAGTCAGTCTGTTGCAATTTTACCTGACTTGGCAAAGAAGTTGATAAGTGCATCAGTCTCACAAGTCTTGTAGACATCAGCTAACTGGGAGCTACAATTTAAACCTATATTGTGTATGCGAAGTCGTCTTTGCCCGCTTATTGAGGTGTAAAGAACAGCACACTGCAACAGAGGAGCACATCACCACTGAGTTGTATTTCAGAACATGCAAGAGCCATTCGCTTTGTGTGTAAGAGTCACATAAACCCTTCTGAAGATAGCCTAGCCTTGTAGTGCTGCTTCAGTGCTTCTGTCATCTACAGGTTCAACACAGTACTTTTTATGGAAGTATACTGGACATTATAAAAGTTACTAATCTTAAAATTTTAAAACAATAATAAGACTGATTGAAAGGCTTATTACTCTTACTGCTACACACAGTATCTGAAAACAAGACACCACTGATAGTAAATTTTTAAGTCATACTTTGTAATTGTGTAGTATTTGACCAGTTCAAATAACTATCTGAAAAGACACCACCCATGAGGTGAGAAGCTTGCCAAAGAAGTACTCTGCCCATCACAATATCTCATGGAAAAACAAACGCCACAGTAAAACTTCCCAGTCTCAAAAAGCTGAGTGGTTCTTTTTACATGAGTAAATTGTCTTATGAAGTAAAGCAAGAGGTCCTGCTAACCCTTGTATTCTGCCTCTACCTTAAGCATAGAGGGTGTAATTTAAGGATTTTCCAATGACTCCAAATTTTAGCTCAATATACTGTTGATACTTCAATACACTGTATGATCCAAAGCCTGCAGAGCAAATGCAGACTCCTAGTTACTGCAGTCTGCCTCGCGTTAGATAGTGCAACAAGTATCTCTTGTGTGAAAGAGCTGTAAATGCAACATCTGCATGACACATGCATCTCTATCACAGCTCTAGGAAGCTACTTCAGATGTACCAGACTGGATGTTTCACAGTGCTCTATTCACACAGGGATTAGTTGCTGACCTATGAAATGTATTTATAGAGGAAAGCTAAAACCCAAGCAGAACAGAAATAAAAAGCTTAGCTAATTTTATACCTTAAGTTTAAAACCTTGCAAAAAGTCATAATTTCTGTCATTAAAAAAGTCATGACTAAGCATCTACAACAGTAAACAACAACGTCATGTTCTCTGTCAGCCCTACACCTTTAGCTTTTCATGACATTACATGTAGCTATGGGGTTTTACCTGAATTAAGGCTCCACTGTCTTCATGCAGTTTGTCATCATGTTTGAACTCCACTGTCACTGTCTTGTCACAGTCAACTGCTGCCATCTCTACATCTGTGGTGTTGTTCATGTAAATAGCACCAAAGAAGTCTGTAGCCCTGAAGCCTGCAGCCAGATTAAACCAAAACAAATATATCCTTTTATTTCAAACTGGCAAATAAAATTGACATTGTTTCTTCACTTTCTTTTTATGGTCTGTCAATTTTGCTTACAGAAGCAGGAACCATTTTCCTTCTGGGATGTGCAGCCTCAAAGGGTCCCACTAACTGTCCTTGCTGATGGCATTTTTTGACAGTTGGGTGAGAGGGAAAAGCTGATGGGCCATGAAGCTGCACAGTGACTCTGAGACCACCCAGAACCTTTTGCACTGTTGATTTGGCCATTCTGCATGCATTTATGTTTCTCAAATACATGCATTTGAGGTAAGAATGAATGCTTGAGAAGTAGACAATAATGTCATTTGAAATACAAAAATGAAGGAACATCTAAGTGTCCTGCAGCAAGTTTTTTATACCACTTACTGCATTCCAAGATGCATAAATAATGATCAGAAGTCTTACTCATATTTGATAATTAAATACTATAGAGGCATATGCAGGAAGGACATATTCATGCATTTTATCCGATTACTTTTCAGGAAGGAGGTAATGAAATTACAACAGCCTGAACTTACACGTGATCAGTACAGCACTATTCATTCCCCGTGGGTACCATTACCTGTACTTGTCCGAACTCTCATTATGGCATCAAATCCAGTCTTTTTTTCTATGTCCCTCCGGAGGTCACTTAGGAACTGTCTGCTGTCGGCATCGAGCTAGAAACGCAAAGCAAAAGCCAAAGTCGCAGTTCACCACTGTGTGGCAGCACGAGAGCAGAAACCCAACCGTCTCCCTTCCCTGTGACACCCCCGACATCACCACAGCTATGTTCTTCATATGTCTTTTCCTTTAAAAAGGCATAAACAGTGCTGGTTGCTGTTTTTGTTAACTGAAATATATATATGCAAGTACCAGCCAATTCAGTATTAGGCTTGATCACCCACAATTTCCTTTCAATCAAATCAGCTCCAGTAACATCTGTTCTTGGATTTAACTTGCGGCCTAGCTAAGATTTTATGGCACAGCCTTACAAATTGGGAAGCCAGCAAAGCTGCTCTGTAAAAACTTCTTTTGCAGGTGAGCTCCTAACACAGAGAAAGTCTCCTACTCCCAAGAGAGATTCTCAGGAAATTTTCAGCAAACAAACAAGTGCTGTTACAGCTTTTTCGGGGATCTATCTTCAGCATTTTTATCTGGACATACAGAATTAACTGACTTCCCTGCTCAGATGCCAGCATACTGAAATAAGTAGATTTAATTTTGAAATACCAACCAGTTTATTACTGTTTTAAGATATACAGTTAAGCCTGATCTGCCATTTCTAAGTTTGAATTTTATCCCTTGGAGTTTTTAAGTAAGTTTTCTAGAGTCACTTTTATGTTGATCATTGAAGCACCCATTGAAATGCAAACAACCAATCCCCAGGGGTTACTATCTGAAAGGCAGGAAACATGCATCACTTACCTGGAAATTGTTGTACTTGTACAATGTTCCTCCAGTGTACATTGTGACAAGGCCCATGGAAGCTACATCCACATATTGATTTGGGAAGAGGAACAAATTCACGCAGCAGCCATTGGCCACACAATCCCTGGCTAAGGCCTCATAAGCATTTACCTGGGGCTGGAAGATTGTCTGCACAGAATGGAAAAATACAAGGGTCACAACATTAGATATCCTGTTGGGAGCCAACAACAATCCAAATGCCCACTTCAAGAGAAAAGATGAAGTTCTAAGGCAAGAGATTCACTCGGAGAACATGCTGCCCCTGCCCATACACTTGTACACAGGCAACTGACACATGGCATGTTTTTGGACAACTAAATCTGTAAACAGGCCAGAACAAAGGCTCTTCCTGGATGGAATTATTGGCTGCTGTGGGGTTTCCTTTTTCTGTCATAGTCCTGTAAGGCCAGGATCAATATCCCTACATAAGCAGGGCAGAGTGAGAACGGGAATACTGTAAAATTAAACAACAATCTTTGTAAAAGAAAATAAATGAAAGATGATCAAGATTCTACTAGAAAAATTCAGTGTAACAGCAGTCCCTTGTTAATTCAGAGTAGAAAATACCTTTTCTTTATCTGTATTGAGTAGTTTCTTGTCATCTCTGTTTCTCAGCTTCCCTGGTGCTTCTGCAGTTGGCAATGAAGAATGGAAAATGAACAATTTTCCAGCACATTCTGCAGCCTGTTTCAAAGATATCATATTGGCATATTTATTACTGCTAAGATAAACAAGCCTAGTTTTCACACATTGTGGCATCTCGGAGAACAGTGCAAACTTTCTGCAAGTTCCTCTGAGCTAAGTAACTCATTCAGAGACTCAAAACTTGATGGGAATAAGCCCCAAAACAAACTGAGAATTTTATGTCAGTAAGTACTCAGTCTAGCACACAGGTATGTTGGCTGATGCTTTATTACAGTAATTTCTACACAGGAATCTAACATTCTTATGGGCAAAACTAGGAGGACCTCTCTCAGACTTTCCAATTGGATACAAGCATTATGCAACAAGTATCTAAAATACAATATTTCAATCTAATATTTCAAGCATACTTATCTTTAATCACAAATGCTAATTTCTTCAATTCCTTTTAGGATACATTCTGCTGAAGACTGAAAGCCTTACCAAATACCTATTTGTCATGATAGATACATTAGGAATTACTGACATTGCTTTTGACAAGTTCTCTAAAAGGTATGTATGTTCTTTCTAGAAGTGTATTAGAATTAATCTCAAATAGGAACACAATTTTACTCTTTTTAGACAATAATTACTTTCTTGTGCACAGGTCTATGCATATTAATAATTCATAGTGATAATCTTTACAAATTAAAATACTGAGCTAAATAAAAAGCTTAATTATAACCTGTTTGCTTTTATAGGCAACATCAAAGGAAATTAACAATTATGGCCCTGAACTTTGTTTTGTACATGTCATGCACTGACAGAAGCAGTAACCAAACATGTTGTGCACATATACCTTCTGGCAGTATGACTCAATAATAAGAAAACAGGTATGAATTAATATTTAAGAAACAGATTTGAGGAAAGTTGTGTATTTTCAGTTCAACAAATTTATCTACTTAAAGTCCATGCCTTATTTAAACACAGCTTGCAGCTAAATCAAGTGTTTTAAAACACCACTGGCTGTTTTCTGCCCCTACAAATTTGGTGGCATTCTTTTAATTGGCAGCAGTCCACAGAAATGTCAGCATTTCAGTGGATGTCCCAGATACACAGAAAGCAACAAGGGATGCATCTTGACCTGTGAACTCATTCTCAGCTGTATTCAAGCTGTAAGACCTTGTCAGTTAAGCAAAACCTTCCACCTCCCTACCCGATTAAATCATAAATAGTCATAAATATCCCACTTTGTAGAAGAAGTCAGCAGGAGAAACAGGCAGGGGAGAACTGTACCTTAAATCAACTCTTCCTGCCCTTCACACATGCAAGAACTGGATATCTGAGCAAACATCCAGAGTATCTATTAGTTCTGTTGCAGAAACTAAACAGTATCTCTCAGAAGCTGAACAAGAAACCATCTCCTGCTCCTCATCTACTCCTAAACATCCATTCTACAGAAGAGACTCTAGGGATAGGTTTCCCTTCACTAAGCAAAATCTGAAAACAGATGTTATGCTTCTAAGTGTTCTCATTTTGACAAAAGCCACTCAAACACACAGTTAGAATAACAGAACATTAGTGCTGGAAACAAGCAGCAACCTTCTTTCCCCCCCCCGATATCCCATTGTGATTTGTAGGAGGGTTTGGGACTTGCTTTACCAAATGTAATTTCTGCAGTTTATCAAGTCTCATTCTCATTAAAGAGCTGCTGCTTTTACAGAGAGGAACACTCTAACCTTTAGTGCCTCCATGCCAGCCTGGATAACAGGAGCAAAGATGGTTTCACTCTCGTTAGTGTCTGCAAACATCTCTGGAATCTGGTCCAACAAGCTATGGAAGAGGAAAGGATCAGTGTCTCAACTGGTTAGCGTATTTGGGATAATCCCCAAACATACAAAGTCTTCACATAGGAAGAGGTTTTCCATGCAAATTTACATTAAAGACTACATGTGAATGTTGAGTGGTCAATTTCTTAGGATTCTAGGCAGAATAAATAAAAAAATAGGAAATTTTGAATTCTATGGGAGGCATTATTTCAAAGCTGGTAACATAAAGGAACATGCAACAAATAAAAATTGCCAAAAATTTAGGAGTTCTAGTGCACTGTAAGGACTTACAAGTCCTTAGATCATATCCAGGTGTGCATAATAGACATCACAAGAGGAAAAAACATGCACTATGGCACAGAGCCACACCTCCACTCCACTTTTTGCAGAAGCACAGCTGAACATGCATGGTTTACACCTGTCCTAAATATGCTTTCAAATTCAGCACTGAGGGGTGGTTGAGATCAATTTTTCTTTCTCTCAGCTGTGGAAATATGACTTAAAGCATCTGCTGGCTTCTACAGTACTGCAATAGTTTTATGTACCCCTCAAAATCTAGTAACACAACTGACTAGAAGACATAATGCATATGATAAGCTTTCAGATCTTATTTGCATATGGAATAATTATACTTTACTTGAGAACAACAGATCGTGATTCCTGAAAGTTGACAAGGAAACCATCCAGCAATGGAACAAAAACTTCTCCAACATCTGAGACCACCATCATCTGAGGCTGAGCTAAGCTGCTTTTTACATTAAAGAAGTGCAGGACTTTGTTATAAGTGACAAAACCAACTCGAATTGCTGAGGATTCTTCTTGCTCTTCTCTGTAAGAAAAACAAAACCAAGTGGTTATAATTCTGAAAATCTGAACCTTGCAATAAAAGCATTCCTTTGAAATGCAAAGCTGCTTTCAGATAATTATCTGTCCTGGGAGCAAAAAAGCAAACAACAAGCAGATGTGATGGCCTCAATCTTTGCCTTAGGTCAAATTAAAACACTGCTAAAATCAACTGCTGTATTATTTTACTTTTAAAAAAATACATATTTACATCAACCCTATCAGCTGATCATCCCATCCAAGGAGTGAAAAATCCCTAAGCATACCATGCTGTCCTCAAAACATGAACAAGGATAGGACAATTAGTTACAAGACACAATCAGAAAATCAGCTTTATTTAGAATACCTCGTAATTCACTGACATTAATGATTGATGCCTAGAGAGAACAGTCTAGGCTTGAATAATGCCTGATGTCTTCGGCAGGCAGCAGGCTCAGTGCTTGGTTTGCACAACTAGTTAGCCTGACCTTTTGAGTTTATTAGCACAATTGCTATAACCACATTTCTCTAGATACAGAGACAAGGGTTTGGAACACCTAATTTTGAAAATGTCTGCTCTAAAACTTCAAGCGAGCAAATAATATGTTTTCTGCTGCGCTGCAAGTTCACAACGTTCTTAACACCAGGTGTTAAGCCACCAACCTTGATCTTTTCTTTGCTACCCCTCTAACTTCTCACTTCACAGCCTCTTTTACAGGCTCACCTGGCACAGATCTTTACACCAATGTCCTTTTTTGTGACACAGTTACTTTGCTACCCTAAGTCTCTCCTCTTAAAGATCTGAGCACGGGGTGAATTCCCAGCACCAGAGCTTTCGCTGTGGTAACAGCAGAATATTTTTGCAGGTGTCTTCATCCAGCAACAGAACATGAACACACAGTGACCTTTGTGTCTCAGCACTAAAATAGAGTTTCACCACACAATGCCTTGGGTGTTTTTTTAAATTAAGATTGTCTAAAGACAACAGCCAAGTCTGAAGAAACTGAAGGGCCAGCCCTTTCCTTATTCTTTTCATTTCTTTTTTCAGTGGATATAACTTCGGCCCTGCAAACAAATTATTTAGCAGCAGAACTCTGCAGAGTGCTGGTAAGAAGAATTTAATTTGTCTTTTCTTGTGAAGTAGACTCACTTGCTTTCACTTTTCCTCTACCTTCCCTATCTAACATCACGTGTTTCTAAACTGCCAACTGCTTCTTGTTAATACACTCATGCCTTTTATTATCTTCAGAGCCACGACGAATCCTGATGGAAAGCTCTGAGATACGTTCAGAATCACACCAAACACTTGTGCCTCCAGTGTAATCTGTAATCTCCAGTGAGAAAGTACTTGAGAGATGGCCTTACCTGGGCATCTGACAAACCAAGCCCCACTCTGGACTGGAATTTCTTTCAGGCACAGAGATCCCAGGAGGACATATGATAAAAGATTTTTAACATATCCCAGATTATCTCAAGGATCTCATCTTCCACCCTTCCTCACTTCGTTCTCTCCATTTCTTAAGTGTTTTCTTCCTCTGCAAGTATTATATAAACTACACCTTTCTCTATGTTCTTCAATGTTTTGAGAAGCCTTCACCAAGAAGCATTTTATCCACTTCATTTCTCAGTCTTTAACTGCTCTCCTTTAACTTAGGCGTATCTGCATTATTTAAAGTAATGAAAACTATACTAATACTATACTAAAAACTACATTAAACTACACTAAAACAATATACTGTCATTAATACTGATCAGTAGCAATACTACATTTGGTCAATATCACATAAAAAATGCCTGTACCATAAATACAATATTTATGGGATCTTCTGCACTTTTTTTTTACCTCTTGACATGCAAAGCTACATGAAAATTGTAGTGTAGTGAGTAAAGCAAGCATGCTTCTATTTCTTTACCTTGGAAGTTTATCTAGCAGAGTCTTCAGTTCCTCACATATGAGTTTAACTAGGCCACTGTTTATGTTTCTGTATGATACATCAATCATGAAGATATAAGCTGGTGGCTTTGGAGGCTTGTTGTTCTACAGAAAAAATGACCATTCACAGGGAAAATTAGACAGTGTCCTGTTATGTACCACTCACCCAAATTATACCTCCTAAACTAAGCCTCAGAAAACTCAATTTAAGAAACAAATCATCTAACCCTTGAATTACAGCTTACCCATAGTCCCTAGGCACACTTTAAACTAAACATTATACCCTTCATCTGACTTTATTTCAATCATGTAAATTAGGATTAATTCCTGTGAACTAAAAGCAGGCAGTATTTTTAAAAGCTGTTCTGTTTACTGTACTTGGATTCTAGTTTAAAAAACTGTATCAAACACTAATTCTAAACTCTTTTATTGCATTACAATTTATAAGAAACCCTGTGTAATTTCTGACTAATATATGGTGGAAGTAAGAACTTGTGCACATCCTTAGTAGGAGTGCAATAATGCAAACCAGCTGTTATTTGTTAACATTTTTGGTAGCTCTTCATCCTTGTCATTTGATAAGCACAAAAGGAAATGGCTTCTCAGTTCTGGTCTTAAACTAAAAAAAGAACTAAACCTTTGCAACTTGGAGTAAAATAAAAAAATAATTATAAAGTACCGTTAACTTCTGTAAAAGTCAATGCCTCAGCATTGGCAGGGTGTTAATTTTGTCAGATTTTTTTTTTTTTTTAAACTTTCTAGTAGGTCTATGGCCAGGTCTTTGCAACAAGATGACAGACCATACTGATGACTTCTCAAGAAAACTCCCTGATTTACGTAGCTATATGGCAGAAGTCACTGCACTGAAAGATGCACTGTGATGACTACAGTACACAGGGTTACACTCTGGATTAGAGAAAATGAATGATGAAAACTACACAATGCAACATGCTAGCCTTGACCAAATGAAGACTCCAGTTAACAACTGGTGATCCATGACTTTGCTGTGCTATTTATTACTTTTACTTGCTAGTCTCATACTCTGCACCACAAAAGACCATAACACAATATTGTAAGCTTGAGTTCTTCACATCTATCTACATTATTCTAGAATGTTCCTGGACTCTGATAATCAGCTTATACTTCTACTTACTCTACTGTGGGTATTTAAAGGATTTTGTTTGTTTTGACATAAACCTGTATATTAGTTTCATACTGGAAATACTCACTCGGCAGTAATCCAAAGTAGCAACATACTCATAGGAGCCTAGTGATAGCTCAGGCCTTTCATAATGGTCCACCCGTTGGCCAATGTGGTCCAGATGTTGAAAGAAGAATGGAGGGACTAGAAGCCAACACAAGAGCAGGAGAAAAGAAAATTAATTACATATTTTGGGGAGGATGGGAACAACCCAACAACTTCTTTAAGAGGTACAATGTACTAAGTAGATTCCTCTGTTACTGGTCAAGTGAAAGGTTTTGACCTTTACCCAGATTGCAGTGGAGTTTTTTACCCACATTGGCTTAAAAAACAAACAAACAAACGAACAAAACCAGCCCAACCAGCACTGTAGTAATGCCAATTCCTTTCATATTCCCCTACAAATGTCCCTATTCTCCCACCTCTACCCTATCGGGCTTGAGTAAGGAAAACTGACCCAGGTGATTTCCACAGGCAGGAGCCTGTTACCCTCAGAATACAGATTTAACAGGGCCTATTTTGTTAGTAGATGCAGTCTACTCACAGCTTAATTTAAATCACCAGAGTCAGAGCTCTGCAGAGGGACAGGAGTAAACCCAGCTCTCTTCCTAAAGCCTGTACTGCTTTATCAAAAACACCACTTCATTGGAAATAGCTCCAAAAGTTCCCAACCCTGGCCTACTGTACAGCAGAGTGCATTGGGTTTATTACGTAGGGAACCTTCTGCAGCCACAGATAAAAGTGTAGAACTCCAAAGCATTAGGAACTCAGGCGGGTTTGCCACCAACAGTTTATATACAGCTAGCCTAATGGTTACAGTCACACTGGGGAAGAGTCACCTGTGGATTTAAGCTCCTCTTTCCCCAATCAATATATATTTAGAATGCTTATTTTTCACATTTTTTCTTACAAGAAGTGTGTGTCTGTAGGAGTGGGGGGAATATCTACCTAGTGGTTAGACGTTTTCAGGCCTGGATATTTTTAAGTCCTTTCCAACTTGAATAAAAGCATGATTTAAAATGACACTGCCACTTAAGTGGCTTTCTTAAAATGTTCACAGTGCATTTACATTTCTTTTATAAAAGTTTAGATTATTAACAAATAATGAAACTTGTTATCTGCTACACTTGCACTGGGAAGGAAAAAAGCTGGAATGAGTCTGTCAAGGTTCCCATTTCAGAGTTGAAAAGATTACTGTATTAGGGAAAGCACTACAGTGCCGTGATCCAGCTGAGGAAATCCAACTTGATACAAATGTCTAGAAAGGCTAGTTTTGGCAAAGACTTGGGGTTTAGCCAAGAGCACAAGAACAGTCATGAGTCACATGCAGCACACTTGAACAAATATGGCATGGTATCTTCTGTGAAAACCAACACTTGTGACAGCAAGATTAATAGGCTATTTAACCACTGTATCCACAGTCATGGACAGGACTAGGCTAACATATTTGGTTCTTGCTAGACATGTACATTTCTTAAATTATTTTTTTCCACACAAGAATTGTTTTCAATTAGCAATGCAAGCAGCTTTGTATCCTATGTTAACATAGTATTTTAAAATAAAGCTTTGATCCTATCAGAGTGGACTTCATGAATCCGCATTATTTTCCACACTTTTTTTTTTTTAACTGTACTGAACAGATGTTTCTATGTATTTTTCTTGGATAGTACTTTCCATTTGTCAAATATGCCTAGTTACTGCATCCCACTGAACTATTTTCTCATCACATCAGCAAGTCAAGAAAAATCATTTTAGGGATATAGTTTCTTTTTAGTTTCATGGAATTTGTATCAATCACAAATCAGAGAAACATCACTTACCATCATTTATACAATTGCAAAATCCACACTGGTATCTTCTTCCACCTTCAATAAACTGCATGAAGGGACACATGTAAGCTTTGCATCGGTTGCAGCGGATTGGTCCAGTCTCACCATGGTTTACAAGATAAAGAGGTGTCTAGATGAGAGGAGGACAGGAAATTATAAAAACCAATGCCAACCTGAAAACAAAGTGAGCTAGAACTGCTCAGACTTTACTCTTGTTAGACATCACCTGATCAAAAGATCATTGTTCAGCCTTCACCTAAAACTTGCAGTATGGCTGGCTCAATCCCCTAAGGGGCTAAATTTACAAGTTCACAGGCCATATTCTCACATTTCTTAGAAAGAGAGTAAGGATTCACATCAAAAGCCTATGAAGTTTTGAAACTGCTACAAGTTTAGGGGCTCCAGGCTGCTTTTCTCTAGCAAAGGGTTTTTACAGCTCACTAAGAGGAATCTGCTGCTGGAGTCAGGTATTTTGCCTTCTCTGTCAGATCGAGATTTTCCTGAAGAAATCTATCACTGCTCATTTATTGCAAAGTCTCTCAAACACTTATTTGATAAGAAAGCTTCTAATACTTTGTCCTAAATGCTGTCTCCCCAGTGCTGCCACATTACATGCTGAACTAACAGTTAAATGTTGTCAGAGTCCCCTGCTAGAGCAGAAGATTTAGAAGAAACACTAATATTTACTGAAGGAAAGTACATAGAGCAAACAAATACAGTATCTCAAGCACTTGTCAGTTTAATTACACTGACCATGCTTGCTTACAGCCTCTGCCAAAAAAACACAGCTAATGGAAGACATTTTCCAGATGTCTCTTTCAGTAATAACTGTGCAGCACTTGAAAGATTCCTGTGATTATGCTTAATATTAGGCAAGTCATACTTGAAATCACCAAAAAAAATCCAAGTCTGCTCAAACTGTTTTGTATTTTTCTTTTTTTTACTTTCTTCAATCCCAACTAGAAATCTCTGAACATAAGAATACAAAAAGGAATACAAACTTTGGACACATAACAGAAAAAATGCTAACAGCCCTTGCATGCTAAAACATTACCACAAGCATAGTCAGTAAAAGATATTCAGTCTCTTCTTGTGGAATTGACCTAGTTCATCTATTACACAATTTATCTTCTATGTAAAAGTCTTTGAATACCTAGAAAGTCATTCATGCCCTGCTAGCATTCACTGCTTACATGTATTTTACTGTTTGTTTATATTTTACAAAAACTGTTTTATTCATTCACTTCTGCAGAAGATTTGATGTTTTTTGCCAAGGATTTTATACGAGTGGATTTTTACTAGATGAGTTTTAAGTGCTCCCTCTCGTTCTACTAAGATTATTTTACTTTGTGTTCTTTCTTCTACAAAAATTAAGTTTAACATAAATTAACCAATAATGTCACAGCTGGCAAACTATTAGGGTCATTTTTCAGACATGGAAGCCTTGGCTATCATATCTGCTCATCAGCCACGATCACTTAATAAGTTTTAAAACTTCTGGGTTTTGTTCATTACTTGGCAATTTTCTGATTATCATTCTGTTGTATTAGTTTAATGAGGCCTGGATCTGGTTTGCTATTATTATTATAGTACCTGATCTGATGGGCAGGGGAAAAAGACTAAAATAACTCCTAATGCATTTATACACTATTAGTAATTGAAAACCTTGGTCTGATACATTTCATATTATCCAAGAGCAAAGTAAAAAAATACCCCTAAATGATATTTTGAAATAGCAAAATTAAGGCCTTTACATAAAAAGCATCAACAAGAACAAACAAAAAATCAGTGCCATGAAGTTCAGAGCCCAAGTTTCTACTCTCTTACACATTTAATAAATTATTTTTTTCAAGACAGCAGAAATAAAAAGAATGGGTTTTTTCCCCCCTGTATTTTCATATTTGGAGTGGAAATTTTAGGTTTTTCCCCCCAAGTCTCTTAAAAAACCCAAAACTTTTTACAAAGTCCTTTTGAAAATTTCAGGTTTGAGCCTCAGTAGCCTAAGTGTTGTATTTGCCAAGATTTACACACACGTTTAACTTTATGCATTAAATGGTTGTTCTGAAGTAACCAAGACTATGTGTAGTGCATGAGGTTAAAACATGCTTAAGAAGTCTTAAGAAAATAGTATCCACAGGCAATGTGGATAGAAAGAGAAAGAAATTCCTGTTTGGCTGTGTAAACTGCTAGTGCATTTCCAACCTTCAAAATAACTTCTGTCAGGGTCACATAAAGGTTGTTTTGGTTTTTGTTTTTGTTTTTTTTTAAACAGGTACATCTCTGTGAGAGTGTATGAAGATAAATAAAACTCTGCATGCATTACAAAGTGTAAAATAAATTAGTAAGTTTAATGAATACATAAGACAGTCATAAAAAAGACATGGTACTAAATGAAAAAGTCTTGTTTGATGTGCTCCACTCTCTGTAGATGTCACTATATACCAGGAGATAAAGCAGAGATCTGTTTATGGTACCCTGGAAGCCAGCAACAAACTCTCAGAAGGGGAATAACATAAAACTCACACTGATGCAAGTTTAATTACTAAAATACTTGTATGAGAATTTAAAAATGTGCTATCTTTTTAACAAACAGATTGCTGGCCAAGTGTGGTACCACTGCCCCAAGTAAATCTTGTGTTTAATGAGTAAAGACACGAAGAAACACTTTTCTGGATAACCAACAATAATTTTGAAATGTAACACTCATGTTTCTGTAAAAAAAACTAGGTCATGAACCAAACTGTTCCCTTGAAGGGGTTTGTTTTCTTTTATTATGTCACCAAAGACTGCTTTTGAGAAACATTAACCAGTCTGTAAATAATCCCTTGGTTTTGAGTTGCTTTACTGATTCACATTAAAATGTCAAGAAAGCATTTCCCTTTGTGATGTTCCTACTGTCTTTTATCAGAAGCCATTCCCTCTGAGGACAAATTATATTGCTTATTCCTAGTTTTTAGATGTTGAACACTATGCTCAGCCATTGACTAAAGTCAGTTGGGACTATCTCCTCTGCAGGGTTCACAGCAGGTTCAAGTACTTTCCATGACACAGTCCTTTCTCATCTCTTTCCTTGTTTGTTTGCATAACTGCAGCACAGCTAAAGCATCAACCAGGTGATTCGGTATCTCCTGGCTCTATCCCGATTTTTACAGACACATAAAAATGCAACAAGCATGTTCACACCTTCCTCAAAACCCTCGAGTCTCATGCTGAACATTCACCTTCGTACACAGCAGTTGAAAAAACCACTGTGGCATGGCAGCTGAATTTCAAGTTGACACTGCACATGGGATACGATCCAGCATGCACTAAAACAAACAGAAAACTACTTACTGATTTCAGTGGATCATACCTCAAATTATCCCTAAAATTCTTACTCAGCATTTCCTTTTTAAGGGGAGTGTTGCAATTAACCAAAGAGTTAACAGCATGAAGAGTGTAAATACAGACTATCCTATCCAACACAAGAAAAAGGATTTTAAAAGGTCTGAGGATAGGAGGAAAATACATGTAGTAATGATAAAATTTTGACGTGAAGAAACACCAAAATTTGTTAGCTTACTTCTTTAGAACTTCCATGTCATACAAGTAGCAGAAGGGGAGGTGGGGTAGAGGGAAGGACAAAAAGGGAAAAAACTTTACTATCCATGCTTAAGAGATGCACCACATGTTCTCCTTGTCATGATCTCAGGGCAGGAATCCCAAGTGTTAACAAGTCAGCGCTCTCCAGCGCTTCTCAGCTTTGAAGTGCTGACTGTTCTTTGGAACTACAGACATGGACATTCTGTATCTCCTGTGAAGGTCAGCTGTCAGGAGTAACTGATGATACAAGCAGCAGTGTGAAATGGGAAAATCAACAAACTGTGCTGAACAACAGACTTTCCAAATGTAATGTAGCACTTTAAAACAATAAGATCTCAAGCAAGACCTGACTCGCTTCACTCTATACTCATCCTAGCAAGACTGGGAGCTGGTGCAGAAGCACATACACAAGAAGAGAACAAGAGAAGGTGTAGGAGACAGAGGAAACTACCCTCAGAGTGTTGTTGTCATGTCATTCCTCCTCCTCTTCCTGTTAGCATCCCTGAGGGCGATATGCATGTGCTGATCACAAGAGGACTCAGGTTCATGTCTGTACTAATCTACAGCTCTACTCCTCACATATCAATATCAGAGATGCTCTACGACTACAGTCCCTGAGATTTTTAGGAATGGCTGTCACACTAGCTGTAAAAGCTCTAAAGACAAGCAAGTTTTAGGAAGTTTTTCTACAGAAATGGTAGAGTAATACAATCCAGTTCCTAAAGCTTTACTACCAAATGCAGACTAGCACAGGGCATATTCCATTTTGGAAAGCCTTATCTAACACAGGATTTATGCACCTCTAAATAAAGCATTGTGGAACCTAGCTTACAGGCAGCAGCCTTCAGAGCAATATAAAACTTTCAGGTTGCTAGCCTGCATGTTCTGGGCTCTCCATACCATGCACAGTACAGTCTGGCACTGCAGAGGAGCTATGCAAAAAACCTAGACATTTAAGCAGGCAATAGCTAGTTGAAAATAATTAAAATTAAATAGCACTGACAGAGCAACAAATATTGTCAAATCTTGCTCCATAATCCAGGCAGACTCAGAACTACCAGAACAGAGTCTCACAGTTCTCTCCCAAATGAAGGCATCGACAAGGATGCTTGGCAACTGTTTTATGTTAAAACCTGGAAAATGGCAGAAAACAGTAGTGCTTAGGCTTACACTTAGCAGCATGGTATACAGCAATGAGTTCAGGATACAGGTTTATGCTACCTGATCAGTCTCTATATGCACTGATTTTTCCAAAGAGCTCGACAACAGACAGGTTGTAAAAAAAAAAACATGGCAGGCCTAAGAATAAGAAGGAATGTCTGGTAGCATGGCCATATCCCAAAGCTAAATGGCCTACTTGTCATCTACAGTATGGTATTATGGTATTTGTGCATGTGCTCTCTTTTCGGTCCACTAACTTCCATCTGTAGAAATTCAAAGAGAAGCAATAAACTCTCATGTACAAAGTGGCAAATAGCTTGCTGTTCAGCACCTCTTTCATGGAGGGTGTGAAAAGGCATTTCAAAGTTGTCAGACCAAGTGTCCTATTACATTATATCACACGTGCAGGGCTTCTACTCTCACCATATTAAAAAATGCGACAACAAGCACAGATTACTTCACAGTGTGGCCCAAAGACATTGACAAAATCATTCTCTGCTGGATCTTGGTTGATCCAGAGATCAAAACTGCTGAGCACACAAAGCATTCTGTTGCAAACGAAACACTCCTCACTCTCCTCAAACCAAAGTGTTGCCTGAGCACAAAACCACTAATAAAAATGCACTTAGAACTAAAGCTTCAGCCTGTTTGCCCTTCTTACTGGCTACAGAATATGGACAGGAGAACCTGAGTCTTCATGAGCCTGTGGTAAATTGCAAGACAGCAGGGATTTCCCCAATTCTTCCTATTTATTTAACATCTGAATGACTTACTTAAAATGCAAAGGAGCAGACCTAGGATCTTTGACTTTGCTCTTGAAAAATATCCACATTTATAACACTGCATCATGTGCTAGATATTCATCTCACTCAATTTTTAAGCTTCTGCTAACCTTACAACTCTACCTAAGAAATACTACCATCCCTATAAAAGCCATGGCTTTCCAAACAGCTCAGCTGCACTGGTCATTGTAAAAGTTAGCTGTTCTGAAAAGGTTAAAAGGCTTTAAGCTCATGAACATCAGCATTTCTGAGAAGTAATTCCATTCCAATTTTATCTTTTATCTAGTTAATCAACTAAGGAGAAAATGAAAAGTGAAATATTATATTCCCACCAGTGAGTACTTCCAAAACATTTCAAATAAGTAGGAAAGAACACGGTAGAGAACAATGAACCAAAACTATTACAAAGCAAAGAAGAAAGTAATTTAGATATTTAAATATTTAAAACTCTAGATAATTATTTGGAGTTGCTTATATTTGTTTTTACAACATGAAATAGTCACCTACCTTTTTTTAGCAAGTAGTATTAAATGTTAACTCAAGATCACATGGTTTATTCAGGCTCTGGAAACATTCATACAATTCCAAAACAAATTCATGTAGGGCTTGGGTCTATGATGATAACTGTGAGAGCTAGTTTATTTTTATAGACTGTTGCTAAAGCACTGGTGGACTAAAAATAAGTTCTGCCAAACAATGATGCTGTATTCTCAATCTATAATAAACAATACTTTCCATAGATCATCCAAACCAGCAGAATGAAAAATGAACAGTTATTTTTGAGAAATAAGAAAGACTTGGTAAAGATAAGATGCAGAAATGTCCAGAGTTATTAAGACACTGACATACAGCATATATGTAACAAACACTAGTTTATAGTTTTCTAGATCAGCTGTAGGGTTTTTGTAGTCATCTTTGAGAGACTGTGTGCCCTCCACAGATTTTTACCTCTCTAACTTTCAACTTGAGGGCTTTTCTGAATAAATTAACTTCATTTGCTCTGCTCTTCTGAAGCTCAGTTAGCTAATTTAGAAGCCTTTGGCATATCAAACACAGCCATACCACAATCACTATTCAGTGATCTCTACCTATGTCTTAAACTCTTTCTCACTTGTGATTTAACATTATATAAGTAAAGCCTCCTTATGAGCTCCTGTTCCATGTGGCTTTACTATTTAAATTTTGATAATGGCTTCTCTAGAATCTTTCCATTGTACAGTTAATCCTGCATGTTAGCTGCATTAGATCTTTCTGACTCGTTCAACTATAAATTGTGGTGCAGCTGAGCTTTCCTCTCTTGATGTAAAGACCAATGTTGCAGGCTACTGTTACAGGTGTATTTTTACGTCTTGCTCTGTATTCACTTATATTGGCCTTGTGTCCTCTCAACTCAATTTTCACCAGACTTCTAGATGCCATGGAACATCTCAGACACAGTATTACTCCACTGGGTCTCCGCTACCTGGAGAGTTTTCAGCAGGGTATAAACCAACAGTATTTTCATCTTTTCATTCTACTACATTTCTGTAATTTTGAATTTGTTCTAACTGCAGAGGCAAACCCTGTTTGTTTTGGGGCTGTTGTCCCCCCAAAAATCACATGTCACTTATTCAAAGACCTCTTCACTTAACATCCTTATCTAGCACCATGATGGTTTTAATTTGTGTTCTTATTTTCTCCCACAGGGATAATTTGCATCCCATTCTTTACTGAAAATGGAGATAGCTGTTGCAACAAGTCTTCAAAAGATGCCCCATTCTCCAAGTGCTAACAAGTATACCAGACACAGCAGAAACATCTGCAGCTGAAGCTGCAACAAAGATGAATGCAGGGCAACTATTAATTAAAAGAGTAGAAGAAAAAAAAACACATTATTTTAAACACTTACTATGTACAATACGCTGTTTATCAAAAGAGAGAGAGTAGACAGATTCCCACTTTGTGCTGAGCCCTGTAACATGTGATGAGCATCACCTGTAGGTGCTGTTAAAAGGTATTATCCATAAGATAGGAGATATATTACAAAACAAAGAACATTCCATGCCTTGCAGTCACTAGTCCAGGCAGAAGGCACCATACTAGGAAATTCAGAAATACAAATAAGTCCCTGAATGTATTTCATCTCTATAAAACCTCCAGTTCTTTCAAATTAAGTGGCTTTTCAGAATTAAAGTTGTTATAAATCCCACATGGAAGACTCTTTTTATTAGAAGATCTTAAGACTAAGATCATACTTTGGCAGTAGAAGCAAAGACAAAGGGCACAGGCAAGCCTTGGAAAAACTGCCTCAGCTAAGATTGCCCAGTGTTTCCTACTGTAACATCTCTTCAGTTCTTTTAAGTTTACCAAGCTGTAATTGTTCAGACTACAGTTTTCCATGCTGGAATTCTGCCAATTTTGAGAGATATTTTTCAGTTTTTTTAGCCTTTTCCTTGGAAAAAAAGGAAAAAACAGACTGCTCTTTACAGATTAATGAATTCCACTGACTTCCAACACCTTAAGAGCACTAACACTTCCCAATGGGTAGGTCATTGAGTGTATCTTTTCACCAACCCTGGGAAAACCCTTCTGAATTTGGACCAGTACAAGTGTTTGTACTTACTGCTAATTTATGTACACACAAGAGATTTAGATTTTAGCAGCTCACTGATCACCCTAATCCAAACACTATGCAGGAGACAGGGAAGGCACACAAGGGGGCCATAAATAACTAGAGGCAGACTCAAAGATGCACAAATGAAGAGCCAATATGAAAGCAGAATCGTTAAGTGTCACCTGAGTACAGAAACTGGGATAAAGAGTAATAAAGAGTAAAGTTGGCTGGTAAAGTGAAGGGGTGGAGAAGCAAGAGTAGGAGTTTCTCCAAGAGAAAATGCAAGGAAGGGGCAACAAGCCAAGTCTTCACATTCCCCTCAAGAACTGGAACAAAATCCCAAACTGCTGTCTAGCAGACAAATGGTGAGACTCAGTATCTGCAGAACCATAAGTAATACATCCTATTTCCCTGTGGACCACAGAAAAGATAACTACATACTACCCTGCTAAAGTAATACTCTTTAATTCAAACTACAGAGGTCTGTTGGATTGGAAATTATCCATCCTGATAAAGAACAACATCTGGTTTTTCCCAACATATTTTTCAAAAAACCCCTAAGAATTTACAAGTAATAAAACAAAGTTAAAGAAAAATCACAGACTGCATAACCAAGTACTGAAAATCTTTCCAATTTTAATTAAGCTTTTCTGTGCATGCATTTTATGAGGAGTTTCTGAAGACACAACCACCTACTACAATTTTCATTAAATCCCTGGATTTTTTCCCCAGCAAACAGTGCTCTGAAAGTAAACTACTGCAGCACATGAAAAGGAAATACTTTCTGCAGACCTCTGTTGTAGAATTTAGAAGCTGTGCAATGAAAGTGGAAGGCGTTGAAGAACAAAGATGATTCTAAATGCTGCACTGGTTTTACCCCTGCTATTGATAAAATACTTAACTACATTAAAACTACAAGATACTCCCAACCTGCTGAGATAATCTGCAGAAGAATTAGAGATATGTCTGGAATATCATGGGCTATTAGAGATGGTAATGTGAGAACAGAAATTGACTGGTTTAGTGCCTCCAAATGAATGCCAAAAATGAGTGGTTACATTTGTCTTCTTTCTACGACTCAGCTCATCCAAGCAGTAGATAATATTACGTTCTCAGTCTGTTGTGAAATTATTTTGTAAAAAAATACATATAAAAATATAACTCTTTAAATGTTAACTGTCTAAGTCTTAAAATTAACTTGATATAGCTTGTGGTCATCCTCTTCTATAGTCTTTGCCTATAGAGCAAGCTAGCAGAGCAAGCAACCAACAAAGCACTAACTAGAGGCAGCTGGAGGAACACCAGGATCATAGTGGTTCAGATTACACAGGCATCACTCTTGCACCTTTTCTGAACAACCCAATCAGAGTAGAACAAGTCTGTAACATTTAGGAGACAAAACTGCATAAGCCTAATATTCAGTTAGTCCTTACCTCGTTTGGTGGAACATTAGCAAAAGGCTGGATGACAGCTGCCAGTGGAATGCGCGACTGTTTGGCCATCTCTGAAGATGATGGGAAGCAGTAGGTAGTACATCGAATATACCGAGGGCTGGCGTGGCCTAGAATACCCAACAGAGCATGCAGAATGAAAGGCAGTTAAAAGGAACCCACTTGTCCCAAACACAAACTAGCAAAATCAGAACAACATAAAGCAACAAGTGCATATACAAAGTTAAATAGGTATTTTCTTGCCTCCCGTGCAAGCTTCTGCTCATGTCTCTTTTTATATGTCAGCCCTTTGCCTTTTCCTGTGGGTAAATCTTTTCTTACTGTTTGAGTTTAAAGCAGAGATTTCAATGTATCAAGAATGCAGTAAGAATCTCAATAGAGATTCGTTTGAAACATATCATAACTAGATCTTAAAAGAAAAATATGGATAAAATTCATTTTATACTTCATTGCCAGTGGAAACATCAATACTATACAAAGAAATGATGCAGACTGGCACCTAACTGTTAAGACTGTTCTAATGAGCTAGCCTTGATTCAGAAAATAGTACATCTGTGTTATCACCATACTCATTTCTCTTGCAAAAAATAATGTGCTAAAGTCACCACATGGCTTCCTGTAGCAGGCTTAGCTCAGTTCTCTTAGAGAGAAACTGTGTGGTGCACTGCAGATGAGCACTGAAAGGCAGAAATCAGCTTCCTTATGCTCCTTTTTTAACCATCAAGCTGCTCAGTTTCTTGAAAGGAATTTCTTTGTTCATCAAAACTACATTACTCCATTCTCAGAAAATGCAAAAAAATCTTGATGTGTTTGTTTGATACAGTTTATTCAAGCACGGCTTTATAAATTCATGAGGAACTAAATGATACCACCAGTTTAATCTGTATTAAAATATCAAGCCTGCTATCAAGAGCAGAACTTGAAATATTGCACTTCCACACTTTAGGCAGATACACCATCCAAAAGAAGAACAATTAAGTCAACTGGACAGCCTGTACACTGCCCCCATTGCTTGATTAGAATTTTCCAAATTTGTATCTTGAAACATTAACAGTGCTAGTCTCATTGTTTCTTCTAATGCCCATCTTTTAAAGTTTCCAAAACAGATTAATAACTTGAAATTTAAAAACTTGAAAAATACTAAATTTAAAAAGACTAGCTGTTGCAACTATTCACATTATTTTAAAGGTCAGAAAGAGTAGAGGAGATACTAATCCACGGTGTAAGAGTTCAACTCTCAGCTCTCCTTCCCTTCCCCCTTTTTTTTAAAGGGAGTTTCCCATTCTGTGTCTAACAAACTAAGGACCAGCATCTTCAGATAAGAAATTTCAGAATTTAGTCTTTATTTCTAAAAAAAGAATATTGGATTTTACCTAGAAAGACTCCCAAACCAGTAGCAAGGAGACTTACCTTGGTCTTGGATTACACAGTCTGTGGTGACAAGAGGAGGAACCTGTCCTCTTGTGTTTGTAGCATAGATCTGCCCTCCCCTAGAAGCCTTATCATTTTCAATTACTTGAATCTGATGAATAAGAAGAAAGAACAGTATGAGAAAGGTAAGCCATGCATTCAGTTACATGAACAGGTATGCTAACTACTACACCAAGTAACACTACTGACACAGTCTCATATAGAGGTGCTATAAACCTATCACAATATAGACTTCTGGAATGCTATGACCAAGCGGTGTGATTTACAACTGCAGCTGCCTGTATAGTCAGGGGTAACACTACACGTTCTGGTGGATAAGACCTATACACAGTTAGCAAATGAAGTGTTGAGATTAAGTATTGAGTGCTGAACAGTGGGAGTGGATAGCCCTCATTCCTTCTGACTAGGCTCCATGCACAGGGTGGCTAAGAAACAATAATCTACATAGTAGATCACCTTCCTAGCTGAGCTATATTTCAGCACTGCCATTTAAAAAAGCAACACTTTAAACTCCTGAGAAAAGCCTTGTTGGTCATTAATATTTAAACACTGGAGCTCAGGGTTTTCATTCTCCAGGTCTGACTAACATGTTGTGAGCCTCCTCCTAAAAGGAGAGCAACAACAGAAATTTTTATTAAAAGGAGGCAGCTCTGATCATATACATATTTAGTCTGGCTGAAGCCCAGCAGTTTACAATATAACATCATGAAACATTCAGGAAGGTGGCTTTACTACTGAAAAAACTCCTTTCCCATAAGACTTCTTCCCATCACTTCCACAGAGTCCCTCATCCCTGCTAAGTTTGACACCTTCAAAGACCTCAGAGAAGTTATATAAAGCTGTATAAAGCTGTAATTTGTTCCACATCATAAACTGGATGACTGAGATGATACTATTATTCCTCTGCCTTTTCAGCAATCTAGTTTAGAGTGTAGCTGAACGGCTGTGAGAGGCAAAACGAACAAGACAGAATTTAGGAAACTGGCTTTGCCACTGCTGCTGGTATCCAATGGAATTGTATCTTTACATTGCATGTGAATTTCTAATAAGAGCTAGGGAAGTTCAGAACCCTCTGTTGGAAAGCAAACAGAGAAGAAAAACAAAATTAGTCACATAGATTCTATTGATCATTGTCCAAGAGGTATTTCCTAACACACTGGAAATAATCTGGGGCCTGTAACTTCCCACTCACCCCAATAAAGTTTTTGTATTGCAGTTTAAATATACAATACATTCCTTGGAGAGCTTGTTATATCTTCTGCTTAATTATTTTTCCCTGCCTCCTTGGCTTGTACACTTACTGCTAACTCTTGCATTAGAAGGGAACAGATTTTGCTCTAAAAAGGTCTACTGGCTGAAGAAAGCAAACCATTTTCTTAGCTCTGCAACCAGACTTAGCTCTGCAAAAGATCAATGTACCATGGTATTCTGCAGTTAACTGACCTAAATATATCATTGCTCTTGGAAATAATTGTTGACAAAGCCCAGATGCTAGTTGTCATAGATGTTGTCAGAGCATGTATCAACCTCTAACATATATAAGAAAAATATAAATCAGCAATGGCTACAGATAAGATGTAAATTTATCTGGCAACACTTCTGTAATTATATAATGTAAATATAACAAGAGAAATACAACATGCTCATACTTATTCCTCATTCTGAATTAGCTGCTTGCCTTTTACAGACATTGACTCAGATCATATTTCTTTTAAACGTCATTTTGATCCTCTGTACTGCTTAAACAAACCTTTTAACCTATTTTAACATCACTGTCAGAGTCAAGGCTGTTTATTCTGCATGTGTAATTGAAACAAGACATCAGTCCATGCTTTCATGGTAGATCT
>VWZO01008998.1:441134-731970 GCA_013396975.1 Bucco capensis | reverse complement strand
CCCCCCCCAGTCTTCTCTTCTCCAGACTGAACAGGCCAAGTGATTTCAGCCTTTCTATATATGACTTCCCCTCCAAGCCCCTAACCATCTTTGTGGTCCTCCTCTGGATGCTTTTCAGCAACTTCATGCCCTTCTTGTATTGGGGAGCCCAGAGCTGCACACAATACTCTAGGTGAGGCCACACCAGTGCCGAGTAGAGCGGGACTATCACTTCTCTTGCTCGGCTAGTGATGGAGTGCTTGATGCACCCCAGGATCCAGTTGGCTCTTTTGGCTGCTGAGGCACACTGCTGACTCATCTTCATTTTACTATTATTATTACTCCCAGATCCCTCTCAGCTGTGCTGCATTCCAGTCTAACATTCCCCAGAAAGAAGGTGGGTTTTGGGTTACCCCTACAACGTCAAACAGTTTTCTCTGTAGACCTCCCATGTGACCAGATTCTGCTTCCACTGGTTGTAAACATACTTTTTTTTGTCTAATTTCCAGAAGAATCTTACTGCTCAGATTTTAGCAGTTTATGTAGATTTACAGTAATCCTGAAAACGACCATATTCTAAACAAGTATTCCTTGTCTCCAGTGCATAGCCTTTCTGACCACCCACTCCCTCCCCTCCCTCATCACAAGGAAGCTGCTTACAATGCCTCTTCCTTCCATGGAAAGGTGTCCACCTCCCCTCACCCATTTCTCAAATACTATAGGAAGCAATCCCCAATTAACAGCCTACAAGCACGTAGTGGCTGTGACTTCCACAGCCCAGGCCCCAGCATTCCAACCTGCTTATGAATACACTAAACATATATAAAGGTGTGTGAAGGCTCCAGTTTTAGCATCACATACCCAGGTCTGTCCAGTGATTGTATAGCTTGCTAGAAGAAATGCTGCAGCAGCAATAACTGATGGCAAGTATTTCAAGTAAGGATCAGCATCAATTAGGCTCAGCTCCCCAAGGTACTGTAAGGGCAACGAGAGACAGGGAATTGGTGTGCTTCCAAAACAAAGTAGAGGAGCATTTAACAGGTGCACTAGAACCCTAATTTAAGCTTCCAATCCTGCCACCAGTTGGAAGAGCTTTTACTAGTTTCTGCTCAGTTTCTCTTTAGCCTTAGCTACTGTCCAACAGTGTTCCCACCACATGCTTTTCAACACTACTACTTATGTTTAGAGGTATGTAAGGACTAGAAGGAAGAGTAGTTGGGTCTGACCTTCACACAAGGAGACAAAGGCTTCTATTTAAGCAGCTTTGCCATACAGTTAGGATTTAATAAGTTGAGTGGTAACATCTGTGTTCTGCTTTAGAAATTAGCCTCTGGAGCTCACTGCTCATTGAGGAGAAACCCAAAACAAAGTCCTTTTTTAGCTAAAGTGAGTGGGTAGGTGTGGCAGTTTTAGATAAAAAAAGAGGGAAACATCTAGCAGTGAAACAAACCCCAAATTAGAGTTCATCAATCTCTGCCTGCTCTGAGCAACCATGCATGCTTGAACCAGGCCAAGTCCCAGTCTGCAATAGTAATGGAGTATCTCAAAAAGTAAGCAGCATTAGTTTCTCATGGCATGGCACCACTTCTGGAGAAGCAAGTCACACCATATGCACTCTCTAGAGCTCCCCCAGAGGCTATGCATTTAAAAATAGGAAGAGGCAGGAATCCTGGATTGAATAATCCTTTAGCATTTCTTTTCTACTGGGACTAGAAAACAGAGCCTGTAAAGTGCATTAATGGCAGTAGAACTCTCTAGCTGCAGAGGCTGAGCTAGGAGTTCTTACTTACCATTGATAGGCTCTCCACTTTAGCATTTGTCTGATGATGTAGGAAATACTGAGTGAGGAATTGGTTAATTGTTGGAGCTGCCAAGTCAAATGACAAAACTTTCAAAATTAAGTGCTCCATGCGTAGAACTTGCTTCTTGGTATAGGTGTCATCTGTGATGTAGACGAACTCTGCTACTTCAGGAGGGTAGATCTCCTCAAACTTTCTGCCATGAGAAATAGTTATGAGCAAGTAATTGAGTACTAGAGAACTAGATAACCAGCAACATTTAATGAAAGCCAGCACATGACTTAAAATTGACTTGTGAAGAAGCTGGGCACTGTTAGCAAATCAGTTTGCTTCACTTGGTTCAGTAGCTCTTGAATCAGCAGAATTTGAAATGACAAAGCTACAACAAAGTGATCTGGGACTCAATCACTGAAATTCTAGAAAAATTTACTAGTAATTGGTGCAAGCAAAACTGTCTTTTCATATGCCTCGTGTCTATTCCCTCAAATAGTGTTTAGAAGCCTGCTGCTGCAGCTAGAAGTAATGAATTCTCATGTTGGGGCAATCTACAAAGATAGCCTAGAACCTTCCTTACTGAGTTTCATACAAACTGCCAAGCTTTTAAGTGAGTAACTCCTGATTTTTCTTCTAGTGTAAAGGCCTCCCAAGTCAATTTGGCTACAGGCAACAGAAATGTGATAGCCACAAGATCTCCATCTGTAGGAGACCAGCAGGTGGTATTTTAAAGAAAGCAATTTCACTTACGATGCAAGCAGCATAGCTGCAGTACCCACAAGCTGAAGTTTTCCTCTCAAAACAGACATTGAAGAAAGAAACCTATCAATGTAATTTACAGCTAAGTGTAAAGTTTCATTCTGTAATTTGTATTCCTCTCCAACTTCCACCAGCCAGTCCACAAGAATAGCCCGCATGCTGTTTGTGATATCAGGTTGTTTCTTCATGTAACCCATTTTAGGCTTGCATTTCACCTGTTTAGATGACAGAAAAGACTGAGATTGGACTAAGTGCTGGTAGGGAGGCAACTGTTTAAGGTCCATTTATCACAATTTAAAGAGATGAGAAGTAAACAAAGTCTAATATCAGTAAGTTATATTTCCATAATCTCGCTTTCCAGTTTTTGTTCAGCACATAGCACAAGCAATTCTATCACCAGAAAAGTCTTGTGCTCACAGCAGCAGACACAGCACCTTAAGCCTCTATTTCTAGCAAGCTTTAATTTAGTCACTGTAGTAGTTACTAACATTTAGATGCATTTTTCAACCCCCAAATTTCTCCCCCATAAGCTGTATGCAAATAAGAAAAGACAGCAGCTCACCTCCATTTCCCTAAGGTATGTATGGATGTCGTTGATATAGTCTGGCACGTTATTAACATTTAGTTTTTTCTCTTCTGTTTCTGAGCTTATTGAAATATCCATAACACTTGGAGAATCTAAGAAGATAATAGCCATGTTAAGATTGGCACCATCAGACCACAACCTCACCACACAGAGAGCTACCTGATTCTGTAGCATGGTAGTGGTGGCTCTCCAGGACTAGTGGGTTTCTTGCCCCTTAAGCAGGCAGAGAGAGCACTTGGACTAAAAGCCAAAAATACTACTGCAATAGGGAAGCTTCCCTATTTTGCCATCTAAGAAAAGGAT
Organism: Bucco capensis; assembly: GCA_013396975.1. Classification (NCBI taxonomy): domain Eukaryota; kingdom Metazoa; phylum Chordata; class Aves; order Piciformes; family Bucconidae; genus Bucco; species Bucco capensis. Next base: position 728,550 of record VWZO01008998.1, on the reverse strand, counting down.
AGAAAATTTTTGCAGTTATGTAGTGCTCAGTGCATCTTGTTACCTTGTTACATACATGTGAGTCCTGTAAGCTTAGCTATTGCAGCTTAAAACAGGGCTGGAGTACTAGAGCTTTTTGTAGAGTGTGTAAGTGGACTGGACCATGACAAAATTCACCCTTGGATAGTCATGCACACATTACAGAAGATAGATGTGACAACTCTGGTCTCTTATGTAATGGGGAGAGCTCAAAATACTTGCACCAGAAGAGAAAATATGGTCTATTGTTAGGATCTGCCTGAATAACTGCACAGTGGTAGCAAAGGGTGAGACTTTAAGGCTTGTTCTTATCTGTAATCTGGTTTCTCTCATGAGGTACTCATCATTAAAGTTAAAAGCATAAAACTACCCATAAAGAGCAGATGCATAGACACTCAAGTACTTGATAGCTCAGCTCGATTGAAAGGCTACTGTATCATAACGGCAGGCTCAAAGTGGTTTCAGCAACTAAGAAAGGTATCTTCTAAATGGAACCAAACCAGCCTATGTCCCAAACAGCTTTAGGGTCTAAGTCCTCCTCCAGTCGGCTCTGGAAATCACTCCCTAGCTATCATTTCAGCACAGCCCTGCTCGTCACCGCACTTCCCGCGGGAAGGGCCCTGCTGCAGCGGGAGAAGTAGGAGGCGGCCCACAAGAGCCCGACGCAGCATTGCCCTCCCAGCGGGCTTGCAGTTCAGCTAGAAGGGTAGCAGTCAAGCCCTGGGCAGGGGATACTCGGGGTGTGCTGGACATCCGGGGGAAGCGTGTGCGTGTGTCACATACCGAAGCTCAGCTCCATGGAGTTGCCCAGGGGCGCCAAGGGCCGCCGTTCCCCCAGGGCGCTGACGGCCGCACGCAGCCCCAGTGCCGCTTCCTCCTTCGGGCTCGCTGGGCCCTTCCGCCGCCGCTGTTCACCACTCGGCTCGTCCACATGGATGGTAAAGGCCTGCTGCCCACCGCCCAACCGTCCCGCCGCCGCCACCACGGCTGCACCATGGCCCTCACAGCCGCCGCGCGCCGCCTGTGGGGACAGCGGCCCGTCAGCACTGCCGCGAGACAGGCCTGGCCCCAGGCCCAGGCCAAGCCCCGGCCCCGCCGCTGCTGACAGCTCCCGCCGCCCGAAGATGGCGTCCCCCCCCCTCCCTCGCTGCTCACCCCTCACCTTAGGTTGGAGGCCCCCGGGCTGCTGCTGAGTGCTTTGAAGCAACCCCAGCACCACGCGAGGCCCGGCGGGGGGCAGCATCTGCGCTTTGCCGCCCGGAGGGATGTTCTCCTGATTCTCCTGCTCCGCCAACATGGTTACGTCCGCTGGTGGAAGCGCTGCCAGAAGACGAGGATAACTGGGAAACGATGGAAGAGAGGGAGCAGCTGCTGCCGAGCGAAGAATGAGCGCGACTTATACCGGCAGCGACCAAATCCCGCGCCACAGCGCCGCTCTCGCTGTTCAAGTAGCCCGCGACTATTGAATCGGCCAATGAGAGGCCGCGGCGCATCACGAGGCCTACGGGCGGCGGCTTGGGCCAAAAGCGATTGGGCGAAGTTAAAGGCGGCGCCAGAGGCGCAGGAGGCGGGGCCTGGGGGGTGGTGCGGCGGAGGCTGAGCCTGACCCGGGAGTTTGGGAACGGGACGGGCGCAGCGCAGGCAACGCGAGAAGCGGAGGGGAATGCGACTCAGTGCCAGTAGCGTGGCTCTGGTTGTGGGAGACCAGTGCACTTCCGGCTGCGCTACCGTTACCCTGCGCCTGGCCGGTGGAGGGAGGGAAGCACCTCACCCTTACCCCTGGGAAATGGGTTTTTCCTTTTAATGGGAGCCAGTTATTTTTGACTTTACTTCTGAATAATCCTGTGTATCCACAAGCCGGTTCATCTTTTCTTATTTTAAATAAAAATGAATCATAGAATGGTTTGGGTGGGAAGGGACCATTAAAGGTCATCTAGTCCAATGCCCCTGCAGTCAGCTGGGACATCTCCATCTAGATCTGGTTACTCAGAGTCCTGTCCAACTTGACTTGGCATGGTTCCAGGGATGGGGCATCTACCACCTCTCTGGGCAACCTGTGCCCCTGTTTCACCACCCTCACTGTAAAAACTTTATTCCTTACATCTAGTCTAAATCTCCCCTCTTATAGTTTAAAACCATTAACCCTTGTCCTGTCACAAACAAGACTGTCTCCATCTTACAGGCCTCCTTTAACTACTGTAAGGCCACAGTGAGATGCCTCCTGAGCCTTTCTCTTCTCCAGGCTGAACAATCTCACCTCTCTCAGCCTGTCCTCATAGTAGAGGTGCTCCAAGACCTCTGATCATTTTTGTGGCCTCCTCTGGACCCATTTGAGCAGATCCATGTATTTCTTGAGTTGAATGCAGTACTGCAGAGCAGAGCAAAAGGGCAGAATCACCTCTCTTGACCTGCTAGCCTTCTCTAGCCGCAATGGGGAGGTGAAGTTTTGAAATGAACAACAGAGACATAGAAGAAGCATAGAGAAAATTTAATGCCATCCACTCTCAAAAGAGGAGTTAACATGTAGCTTTAAAAGTAGCTGTCTTCAGTGTAACATTCAAAGAGAGTTCTCCCCCTTCTATGCACACATCAGCTCCATCAAGTCTGCTGAGATTCCCATGTAGCTTTCTCAGTGCAGTAGGCAAATCCAATTATGCATAGTTTAACAAACAAATTTATTCTAAATCTGGGTAAGTCTCTGAAAACCAGTTTCTTCATACATTACTACAAGTGAAGAACAGACTAATGAGTGTAGTATTCAACAATACTGAAAACATTTTTACAAAACATATTTTTTATTTACATCTGATTGTAAGTTTTCTTTAGTTATCAAGAACATTGTGTACACAGAAACATTCAACATACAGCATTTAACATACACAACAGTTTCTAGGAACTGAAATAGACTGCTGTATTCAGCATGGTAATAAATAGAAATAAAACCTAAGAGCTGACAGTACAACAAAAGAGCATAAATGCTTTTCTTAAAAAGTGTTTTGGACTGTCTTGGTTTAGAAAGAAATAAAAATCACTCTGCTTTTCTTCTTGTCAGGCTGCAGCCTCAAAAAAAGCAATTAGTCCATCTTGATCACAGCCATCCAGAATTTCCAGGAGAAGAGGAACTTTAGTTTTCACATTTGTGCCTTTAAATTTAAATTTATCTATGAAGAGATCTGTGATCATACCTGCAAAGGTAAAATTCCAGAACTTATTCTTTGCCTTCTTTTCATTGTGAGTCATCTCTGCTTTCAACTTGTTACTATGTACCAACTGTTTTGAGTGGATTCTGGGTTTAGAGACAGGACCCTTTTTAAACTTCATTTTAAACAATGATTTACTTTAGAACAAACCCCAAATGCTCTTAGAACAGCCCAGATTCTAACCTCAATCCCTAAGTGTGTATTTCTGCCTTCAAATCACCCACATCTGAAACACCAGCAAGAGGAACTGTCACACTGTGCATATGTAGGCTTATACATATTATAACTATTTCAGCCATGCCCAGAGAGCTCTCTGGACACTAAGTTGCATTTAAGTAAAAAAGTTTTATTGATCAACAAACCATAAAGTCTCTCGAGATGTGCAGGTTGTCTCTTGTATTCCTCAAGCAGCTGATCTGCCTCTTCCAAAATGCCGCGGTATTTTGGTAGCAAGAAGTCCACATTGCCTTCATGAACTTGTAACTCCTCAAAGACATTTTAAATCATGAGAATTAAAGCAGTTAAGTGTTACAAAAACATAAAAGCAAGAAGAAATTAAGCTTGAGGACATACTTCAGAGACAAGCCAATCTCCTTCTAAACTTGCAAGAGTTATTTTCAAAGTGCTTCATTTTCTAGTCTTCCAATGACACGATGTCCTGGCTTGGGCTAAAACTGAACAATTCTGTTCAGTCATTTTACTTTTCAGCTGAAGCTGCTCCAATTAACTGCACTTTCTGAAGCTAGCAGCTTTTGTTTTTCACAGATAAGACTCAGTGTTTTGGAGTTACAGCTGAGGAATGGAATGCATCAAGGTCACTGTTAGATCTTGTGTCCCACAAAGGGGGTGAGAGCGAAGGGCTGCACCTTTAGGGAGGAGCAGACAGCTCAGGTGACCCTAAAGTGATCAACTCAGTATTCCACACCATTAAGCATCACTTAAAGAAAGATATTGAGGTGCTGGAGCAGGTCCAGAGGAGAGCAATGAGACTGGGGAAGGGGCTGGAGGGCAAGTCCTATGAGGAGAGGCTTAGGGAGCTGGGGCCGTTCAGCCTGGAGGAGACTCAGGGGAGACCTTATTACTCTCTACAACTACCTGAAAGGAAGTTGTAGTCAGGTAGGGGTTGGGCTTTTCTCCCTGGCAACTAGTGACAGGACAAGAGGGCATGGCCTGAAACTGCAACAAGGGAGGTTTAGGCTGGACATTAGGAAGCAGTTCCAGAGGGTGATTAGGCACTGGAATGGACTGCCCAGGGAGCTGGTGGAGTCGCCATCCCTGGAGGTGTTTAAGAAGAGATTGGATGTGGCACTCAGTGGCATGGTTTAGCTGATGCCATATTGTTGGGTCATAGGCTGGACTTGGTGATTCTGAGGGTCTTTTCCAGCCTTGGTGATTCTGTGTGTGGTCATATCTAATATAAACTGAGGGGGTCAGTGCTCCTCCTTCCCTTTTTCTCCTTCCTTTGATAGCTGGCAACTGAGGAGGACTCTACTAGTTATCTCTTCAATCCTGATCCAAGGTTCCAGACTCCAGCTTCCCCCTCCACTCAGGCTGCAGCCTGCTGCTGGGCCTACTCAGTGGTGATGTAGTTACCAAAAGGGGGAGCTGGGGATTGGTTTTGATTTTGTAAATACTTGTAAATATTTGATTTCATTTCTATTACTTCATTCAGGTAGTTTTAGTTTTATTATCCAACCTCTTGGCTCTTTATTGCCAACTTTTCCTTCCCTTCAGCTTGATACCTGACAATGTATCCCTCATAAAAATCCTTCCACGAGAGTTCAGATACTTACTCTCAAAGCATCTATTAAGTGAACCTTCTTGGCCAACAGCTGCTGATACTCTAATTTAGGGTGGATAAGCATTAATGTGTGTCTCACAGATTCTTCATTTATGTCTAGTAAGGAGTAAAAAAAATAAGAAAATAAACACTATATATTCCATTTCTAAGAATAAAAATGAAGTCAAGGACAACAGTACAGAGATCAAAGTTTTACCATATGATATGTTGAGATTAATCTTCCTTTTAGTAGCCTCTTTGGAAAGCACATCTTTTAGGATGGATATTGTAGAAATGTTGTCAGACTTAAAACATCCCTCACCTTTTCTATAAAGGAAGAAAAATTTTAAATGAACAAACTTAAACACACATGTATGCATTAGATTTGTTCCTACAGTAAAACCTAAGGCCTGTAAATGAATTCCCAAACAAACAGACCAAGACCCCTAATCTCTATAGAGCTCAGAATGATTCACACACAAAGCAGTTACCTTTATTATATAGCACTAAGGTTATACAAAAGAAGATTTCTGTCTGGATTCATTTCTCCTAAGTTTTATTATTGCAATATCCTGAAGCCAAACAGAAAGCTTCAATATAAAAGGGAGAAAAAACACTCCCCTCTTCCCCTCAAAAAACCCCACCATCTAAAAATGTTCTGCATTAAGAGACATTAATGTCTCTCAATAATTAATCCCCCCCTACTTCACAGCTCCATGTTCTGGTGGATTTATATAATTTGCTGAAGGAAGGTAAAACTAACTAATTTGACAACAGAGTAACAATCTTAAATTGGTAATGTCTGACAATGCTTTTTAAGAAAGAGTCCTGTACTCTTTAATGGGAGTTTTGATGGGGCTGAGGGTGGACTGGTGAGCAGTAGTGTGTGTCCATGAAATGGTACTTGTAGACAGGTTAACAATGAAAAAGACAAAAGCTCCAGTGTAGCCACACAGTGCTTTAGTAATTGTATTTTTACCTGTAAGTACTTTCAAGCTGTGTACCCAGGAAGGTGTTCTGAAAATAGAAGGTGACACTCTCTCCAGCTGGAGTCTTTTCAGGCACTTCAGGCAAGCAAAACACAACCCAGGAGTGAATTTCAGCAAAACTGAACTGGCCTTTGAGCATCAGTGTATTCATTGGTCTAGGACATTATTAAAGAAAAAAAAAAAGTTAATAGTTATGAAGGAGGAGCACTGGGTACCCACATGAAAAAAGTTTAGTTCCACATAGTGGTTTCCTATAAAAAGTCAGGTATCTTATGAAGGAGTTACATACTGCAAATTACAGCTACTTTTCTGTATTTCAAGACAAAAAGCTATACATACATTCAAGTTTTATCTCCTAGTAGGCAGAACTGATAAGAAATTAGCTGGTGGTTTTTTTGACATAGCCTGTTTCAAGTTGTTAAACCTGAAATCTGTGACAAATAAGTAACTGACAATACAGCAAACAGGACCACAACCCTCAACAGTCTGCCACATTTACATCACATTTACATGAAGTAAAAGCATTTAGTAACATTTCTTCAGTTTTATTTTGAAGCAAGCAATACCCTGGCAGCAATACAAGATGTTAGTTGAGGTTGGGGGAAAAAAAATCAAGTAGAGATTGCATAAAATAGTAGATTACTAACAGAGACATAAGGAGGAAAAGAAAGCTTAGTTCAATTTCACAGCCACATTAGCTATAGGAAAGAATTTCATTTGCAGGGTGGAGTGGAGAATGAGGCTGAAACTGAAGAGACTAGCAGAGGAGAGTTTCCCTTCTACCACACCCTCAGCTCTACTAACACATGGGGCTGCCCTATAACCCAGGTCAGTAAAATGAAAAATCATCTGAAAACAAGGATAAAGAATGGCAAGGAAAGCAGGAACCCATCTTCTGTCAGAAAACCTATAACATGGATCTAGAGGCTCAATGTTGTAGGTTAAGGGTTAGAAATGACATACCTAAGTTTATAGAGTTAATGTTGGTTTCAACTGGATTGTATCAGTTTTTTCAAGAGAAAAAGGCATTGATTTTTCTTTCCAAATACCTGTCATGGTCAATAGAATGAGTTCTCTGATGAAGTGAAAGTGGTTTAATTTGATATTGATGAACTTGGCAGGTTTTTGGTTGAATTCTTGGAGTTACATATGCTTGAAGTGTCCCATACTGCCCTTCAATGGAGCGAACCTGCAGAAAGGAAAGCAGAACCCCCAAAAAAGAACAAAAGGGAAAAAGATGAATTCACCACCATTTGGAAAATTGGTGGCTATTCAAAATATGTAAAGAAAGACTGCAGTACTTCAAGAATATTGCCACTATAAACACAGTGCATGGAGAATGTTTTAAAACTAGGTGAAGCAGGGCCCAGTGAAGTTTTGCTATATTATATGAATCAAATATTAAGACAATAAACCCTACTAAATTACTTTCTGATGAGTTGAAAGAAGAAGTCTAACTTGCTTCTGACTTTTTGGTGGCCTCATTTGCTCCTGCTAAGCAGTCAGTCTAGGCAGAGACCTCTCCATTCCTTAGCAGATATTCACATATAACATTTATTTAGTATGGAAAATCTAGTGGAACACTTTACCTTAAGTTCAAGTCTTGTAGTATTTGCTTGGCATCTGTAAGTAGCAAGGAGAAAGTTGCTATTTGACTGTAAACAGCAAAAACAAAGAAAAATGAGGCACAACAAGTCTGTGGATTCATAAAAGTTCTACTGGTTTGTTTTAACTGTAGACATGTACAGTCAAGTTTTTGCTATTTATCTACAGCTATTTTACACAAGTTAAATACAAAATATTCCAATTAATCTCATTTATTGCTCCTAGATTCTTTTGTGCTTATTTAGCTTTGCCTTATGTCAGGACCTGGCACTAATTCATAATTCTGCAGTATCTCCAATGAAGTTGAGCTATCCAAAATTACCCAATAAGTAATTTAAAACAATATATTTAAAAGTACAAATACAGAAATCCAAATTCTATTTTTAATATACAGTATTAAGAGCTTTCATCATGCAATCTTTATAAATATCATCTCTTTTGTTTCCCTTACCTCAGAATCACAGCTGCTGAAACTAACAACAGCAGAATTTTTATCAACATCCAGCAAGTCTATTGGGACATCACTCTGCAAAACACATGAAGAAGGAAAAATAAGAGACCTTAAGTTCCTGAGTATTGCTGCATCCAAGAGGTAAAACTCTAACAGACATGCAGCTTACTATTTAATCCTAGAGGAACATGATGATCTTATTCTCTTACAGAGCCCTGGCTTACAACAACTTTAGTATAATATGTGGAACTATCTTTCAGACATACAAGTATACTCACACCTTTCAGACAGCAGGAGGCTTAATTAATGCTCTACTTGGCAGAAGTATTTATCAGCAACTGCACACAAATCAGATGCTGTTCCACACTGAAAAGCACAGGTGGTTCACAGCATTCTAAACTTCATTTTCCACTACAGAGGGTTCTTAACTGGTGACTGAGAACCTACACCTCATTGAAGAAGACTTACTGAATTAACTGCTGTTTAAATAAGGGGCACATGCAAAAGCAAACACAAAAGTTATGTAGAAACCTGCTGGTACAGCAACATTTTGATCTCTTTTGGTAGTGTCATGTTGCTCTGTTCAAGAATGGCTTAAGTTTTTATTTGTTCCCCAACAAGCATTTACAACAGTTACTCAACACAGCAAGGCTACACACTTCAGTGCCTTCTTAAAACAATTCAGACATCTAAAACCTCATCTAATTAAGATACTATAACTAAGCTTTTTAAACTAGAAATTCTCTGCATGTTTTATTTGCATATCAAGAAAGTCATCAAGAACAAAACCCCACTTACCTGTACCAAGACATTATCTATAGCTGTCTGCACCTCCAGGATGAGGCTGTAGCTAGCGTCATCCTTATTTAATGTAAACTTATCATTCACACTAAATGCAGGTACTGATGACACAGCAGTACTGGACTGAGAGGACTGCTGGTATTTTTCACGTTCCTGAAGTACTTTCATCTGTAAGTGTTCCAATTCATTCCTAGAAAAGGGAGCTTACATGTAATGTCTTTATTAAAAAACCCCACAAAACTATAAAAGCTACCCTAGAAATGAAGTAGATTAATCTTGCAAGGCAATCATGTTTATCTTCTGCTCAAAATTTTCTGGCCAGAAGCAATTGGTGACTCCCCTTCCACGTGTATAGCAAAGATTTCATCACATGAAAATGTACATTCCACTGTAGCTTGCTAAAAGAGATTTATAGGAATCATAGGAAAAGATAACTTTATTCCTTTGAGAGTACAACACATTTTGAATTACATGCTAGTAACTACTTTAGAAGCTATAAGCAGTATGGAAGAAGGAATGTTATCTTGCTGATACTGAGAAAGAAAGCATTAAGACATCATCATGTGAAGAGAAGACTAAGATTGTGGAATGAGGCTGCTGTTCATTTCTGTTCTGAAAAGGCTTGATTCTACTTCTAGATACATTAGCAATACAGAAAATCCAGTGAGATGGGAAGGAAAGAAGGCACTGCAGCTTCTAGCATTTCAGTTCTTCCATTTACATTTCTTTCTAATGCAATTACCTTAAGGATGAAATCTTGCTCTGCATTTCTTGACTTAATTTTAGTTCTTCACCTGATCCACCTTCTCTATGGACAGGTTCTGTGGTCAGTCCTGTCAGCCAGCCTAAACCAATATATGAAGTTTATATTCCTTATAAGCTATAAAGAAAAGTCTACACTCAGCTTTTGTATGTGTGCAGTAGTGAAAACTCACAAGGGAACATGGACTTTTGCTTTTTTCTTTCTTCTATGACTCAGAGATCTTTCTAACATTCCCACTAAAAGAAGCCACAAAGGACTTTGGCCACAGCATTGTTGCAAGCTATCATATCAAAGCAAACCATATGAGGTGAGGGGGAAGACACTTCTAATCATCCAAAGCCTATTTACTTCTCAGTAAGTGACTGAGATTTGAATCTTGCCAAAACACATGATTTTGAAGATGAGAGGTTTCAGGAGGCTAATTTTTCAGCACGGAAGTTAACTGAAGATAGAGAATCAGCAATATTTTAGCTCCCAGCAGTTAACATATGCAGTATGCTTATTGTGGCTTCTGTGGCAGCCAGGCCAAGAGCTCAGAATCCTACAGAGGGGCTGCTGAGATGCCTGACATCAGGAAGCTTTATTTTCTACTAAAAGTAAAATCAACCCCATTTAAAGTCCTATGAAGCTGAAAAGGAAGGAAATTACATAAAAGATGGGAAACAAAGATGTGTGTGTCTATCAATATTTTAAATTAAAACCCCCACATCATAAATAATTCCTTTGGACATATTCCTTATTTCATCAGAGTTTGGCAGCAGCCTACACCAGAGACTAACCAGCCACTGTGCCACACAGGGGAACACATTATGTGTATCTTAAAACATAAAATATAGTTTAAGCATAGGAAACATTTTTTTGAAGTGAAAATATTAAATGAGAAGGGATCTTTTCAATAAAACATTACCCTGGTTCCAGTCAAAACAAAAATTTTAAGAGCTGCACAAACAACACAGCCTGCTTCATTTTTATTTCACCATCATATATGACATTCATTCAGTAAATGATATGAAGCTTACCTGAATATGTGGATGCTAAAATTTCATCATACCCATCTTTTCCAACACAGCCACCCTGGATTGATGCAATGCTCTCTGATAAAGCCTTCAAATAAATACATTCAAGCAAAGGGAAATATCACTGCACTCATTTTAGGTGTTAGGGGGTGGGATTGGGAGTGGCTCTAAGGGCTGTGCTCCTACTTTTACCTGCATCACAAAATACCTACATAGATGCACAGTATCTAGAGCTACAAAACAGTAAGCTAGCTGATGATTATCACAGCTAAATCAGAGTGTTTTACCAAATGCATTCTGAGCCTACTCTGCATACTCAAAAGCAGTTTAATGCATAACACTGATGGACAGTATTTCTCCAGCAGGAATTGGCATTCTGATTCTACTCTGCATAAGAAAGACACTCAAAAGCAGTTTAAAGCAAAACATGGATGGACAGTATTTCTCCAGTAGGAACTGGCAATCTGACTGAAGGCTGAAATACTCACTGTTGATCAAATCTACTATTTTAAACCATTGATAAGCAAAATAATTATGCTCAGTAAAGTCTTAACAGCTTACCTTAATTATTTTATGTGTAAACCAGACTTTTAGCATACCCTCTGCACTATTTTGACTTTTGCTCAAACTTCTCTTTCTTGTTCTTAAATATTAGGACCCTGCTTTGTTTATTGTCAACATTCCAGAGCTCACAAACTTTAACCCAAACCCCACATGTTAATAGTAATGAGCTTACATATATTTTAAGTTTTGAAATATGGCTTCTTTTTTTTTTTTTAACTCACTTTTTTCAGCAAAAGAAAAAAAACTGTGCTGACTGTAGGCTTACATGATCATAGCAAAGGACAGGATCATCTGCACTCTCAAAGTTATAGACTTCTAGCACTCCATCATCTCGTCCAACAAGTAATTCTTTCACTCCATCTCCCAGAATGTCAAAGCTATCAATGCATAAGATACCTAATGAAACACAAAACACACCTGCTGACTTCATCTTAATTTGTCAATGACACAGTAACATACAACACAGGCTGCATTCAGTGGCACAGAAAAGACTCATACTAATATCTTATACTGATATAACTACAATATGCCTCCAAAATATCTATAAATAAGATTTCCTGATTATTATACTTTGTAACAAAGCCTCAGATATGCTGGAAAGCTAAAGAGTGAGAGATTGAGACACATACCTCCTCTCTTTTTTTCATTTCCAATTTCCCACTTAGTTATGGGCTTGGAAGCAGTAATCTGGGTAAGACCTAGTTTACCATCAGAAGTCCCATACATAATTTCTTCTCCAGAATCACCTAAAACCAAACTGAATTTAGAATCAATAAAATCAAGTGCACCAATTTGAAAGATATGAAAGTACTGTGTAGTTTCACTCTACAGCCCAAGGGAAAAAGAAAATACTAACATTAGTGTTGTGTAGCAGAACTGTCAGTCTTGGGAAAACAAAATCAAATACATGAAAACTGCACCTGTTCTGGTTAAATTCTTCATGGCTATCACTGTTCTGTGTATGAATGCCTCCCTGCACTGGAGTTCTGCTTAAAAACCATAATCTAATACTTGACATAGGCTATTAAATTGCCTTTACAGAAGAGAAACAAAGAGATTCATTCACAACACACATCCAGTAGTGAATGTTGTGCTAAGACTTATAAGAATTACTTTTCCAAACCAGCTCTGAATGTTGTTTTCACACAATCTAACTGAAACTAAATTAAGCACCAGATTAACACACCAAAGCCATTTCTATTAGGTTAGAACAGATTAGCAAAAAGGATGATCAAACTATTTTAAGCTTCATCCTTCCACAGTCTTAGTTTATGTGAGCTTTACTCAATATTCTCATCCATCCATGGACAGATGGAGTTAGTGATTCCAGTTATGGAAATCCATGTGTAACCCAGAACTTTGACAGGGCCCTCAAAAGTCCAGTTCATATTTACCTCATTGCTCTTGTAAAAGGCTAAAGGTGAATGTCATTTAGAACTGTCTGTAACAGTCAGGTATTTGTATTTGTGCCTAAGAAACTACTTCATACAGCCAGTTTTCTGCTGCACTTTTAACATCAGCTTAAAAATCAAGGCAAAATATAGTTAACAAATACAAGCAGTAAAATCTTAATAGTAGAGTAAAAGAATATTATTTAGTTATATGTATATACAAAATCTTGTTACCCCCATTTCCATTGTTTAGAGCAAGAACAGTAGGTGGTCCAGGAACTTGTACTTCATACAGTAAATCAGATCCCTAACAACAAAGAGAACAATCTTGAATTACTTTGGTAAAAGAAAACAAAAACCAACAAAGCTAAATAAAAAACCCAAACAAACAAATCCACACCAACTAAAACAACCAAAAACACCAACCACAAAACAAAACCCCACAAGCATAAGGACAAAATTACTATGGATAATAATAATTGATATATTTCACTTATACAAACTCCCAGTAGCTATGGAAGAACCATTTCTAAGCCAAAACAGGAAAAAGTTTATCTAAATAAAACATGGGACTCTTGAAATGTGTTACATTAAAATTAATTTGCACATTTGTCTGACAAGTAAATTTGTTAAACCACTTAGTATCACTGAGATTTGTCACAACAGTAATTTGGGAGAGCAAGAACTTCCAAACTGATAAAGACTTACACATTTAATTCCCTTATGTGAGCCCTTATACTTAGAAGGGACCAATTTGTTATCTAATTCCATTTAAGAATTTCAAAGCCTATTTATAATGATTGTATTAATCTTCATTTTGCAAGCTTATCATAATGATTTATAGACAGGAACATCCCCAAGTAGGATACAGTATGCTTATCCTTACAATGTTTAAGCTGTGCTCATATGCTGATTCCCTTAAGAATTAGTCCAATTCTATGGCATCAATACATAAAAGATAAACAAGCAAGGATTTTAACCTGTAAAACTCTGAGGACTCTATCCTGACAGGCAAGTACTGGTGTAATGCAGTTCACTTTATCTACAGGAAGGCAGAGCACATCATTGATTTTATCTCCTGACAGGTAGTAGTGCTGGTCCTTGCAGTCACAGTAATGGTTGTAGATATAGCTTGCACAGAGAAAGAGATCTGCTCCTGAAATATGCCTGGGAAAGAGAAAACACTTCCTGAANAGGTCTCAGCAGAGCAGAGTAAAGTGGCAGAATCACCTCTCTGGATTTTCCCACAATAGCTGCAGTGATAGGATTTTAGTCCTACTATCTGCCCACTCTACTGCTGGCAGATTCAAGGCATTAGTGAGTCCTGCAAGCTGTTTCAGTCTCTTATGAATGCTAAACCCACATGATTTCTATAGCTCCAGATTTCCTAGTGTGTCTTCATGTAAAATCCTAAGAATATCTTTATAGAAATTCCATTAATATGTTTTGATTATATTCATTCTCCTCAAGGAAGTTGATATATGGCAGCATTTTACATGATCCTTTTGGAAAAGAAAGAGTTGTTTGTGTTCTGCTATAGGAAGGCTATATGGACATGGTAGACTATGACAATAAATCCAGCCTCCTCATGATCCTCCCTACACTCTCTAACCTTCACCAGGACTTTTTAAGTTCCTTCCTACACATCATGGTACAAGCTCAAGCTGCACTGGCACTTACTGTTACCTACAAGCACACAATATGGTAAAAATGATTAAAAAAAAATGAGATTAACAATCTGCTACAGCTACAGGAAAATGCAGAACATCATACATACATAGCTTTGATGCTTTCAGTCAGGTTAGTTTCAAATGAAAGAAACTGCTTCCCTCTTTTTGTGAAACCTCTGACTTCCGATCCTGTAGCCACAAAAATTTTCTCCTGTGGTGTATTAAGAGCTCCTCCCAACTCCAATCTTGCAATTTTTTGGCCTGGCAGTGTCTTGAACACTGGCTGTAAATAGAAAAGCATTTTCATCATCACAGAATTGTATTTATGGTAATATTTTAACATAAAGGATAATAAATGTGCTTTACAATTTCTGGCAAAACTAAAATACTATGGATTATATACAGACAAAAGGAATCTGTACCTTTCTCTTCAGAATCACAAAGCAATCAAGCATTTTCTAAGTCAATAAATAAATTAAGACTTTATTATTTCAGTGTTATTCATCCATAGGAAAATTGCAGCACTGCTGGTAGCTGTAAGGGTTTTTTTTGGTGGGTTTTTTTTTGTGGTTGTACTTTTAAAAAAACAACAATAGACACACACTGACATGTTGCATTCATATTCCAGAAGACTACATTGATTTTTTTTGTATTGCTATAGAGTTTTTATGGGCTGGCTGTGAAATTCTTCAATAGGAGAAGGGGATAAAATGACATTTTTTTATTAAGCTGAGCACAAGGCTAGGCTCATGAAAAGCAATCAGTCTGTCAAAATCTCCTAAGGTGACTGACTTAATAAATCACTGCAGGTTTTTTGCAGGCACAGTAACTCAGTATGTGCATAGGCTTAAGCCTAACAAGGTACAAAGCAAAAGGTGTTAAACTGACTATTTTTGGTCATGATATACACTAGTGTCTAACTCTGCCATTTTGAAGGACCATGTACTTGTCCAGGCCTGAAATCAGCAGGCCCTCATCATGGCTATGCATCAGTCCACAGCTATCTTATTTCCCATATAAATAGAAACAGACTTTCAAAGTTCATTAGGAAGAGTATTTTAAAAATTAAATTCTGAACTGAGCATTTCCACTTACCACAGCTCCCCCCTTTTTAATGCCAAAACATGTCACAACTCCATCCTGATCTCCAACCACCACCTTCAGAAGCATAATACATCATTATTTATTACATGCACAAATATTTTTAAATAATGCTTCTACTATATTATTATTTTCCTGTATTTAAGTACTTTAAATTCCCAGTACTTTATTTACATGGCTTTATGTAGAAAGCTAGATAAACCACTGTAGATAGGACACTAAAGCCCATGAACAATAATTTAACTGATAGCATTTACACTCCTTTTTTTGCTTTTACTTGTAAACACTAGAAATCATCAGGAGGAACACTCCAGAAAGGCATATTTAGGAATAGTTGTATTTTCACATTGAGAATTTATGATTAAAACAAAAACCATAGTTATTTCTGTTGAGTTTTCCTAAATTTCCTTAGCTTAAACTTGTATTAAGTAAGACTCTTTCTAGGTCCCTTCTAATCCCTAACAGACTGGGATACTGTGAGGAAAACCTTCTTTCCAGTGCAGGTGCCAGAGCACTAGACCAGGCTGCCCAGGAGGGTTGTGGAATCTCCTTCTCTGAAGACATTCCAGAGCTGCCTGGACACATTGCTGTGTGACCTCATGTAGGTGATACTGCTCTGGCAGGGGGGTTGCACTAGATGATCTTTCTAGGTCCCTTCCAACCCCTAACATACTGTGAAGACTTAAATATTTCATCTCCTCAATTGGTTTGGGATAGAAAAGACTCTTAAAGATCATCTAGTTCCAAACTTCTGCATGGGCAGGGACACCTTCCACTAGACAAAAAGTCAAAGCTCAAAGCCCTGTCCAAGCTGGCTTTGGACACCTTCATGGAGGAGACATCCATAACATCTCTGGGCAACCTGTTCCTCTGTCTCACCACCCTTGTAGTGAAGAAATTCTTCCTCACACATAATTTAAATATACACTCTTTCAGTTTAAAGGCATTACATTACTCCTTGTCCTATCACTACACACTCTTGTATAAAGTCCCTCTCCAAACTTTCTTGTAGGTCCCAACAAGGTATCTCTAGAACCTTCTCTTCTCCATGGTTGTTGTTTGGTTTTTTTTTCTTTGTTTTCTCATATCTTTTACAAAAAGACCCGAGAATTTTGATCTAAGTTTTTTTCCCTATAACGTATTATGAAAGAAGCTCAAAAGATGATTAAGAATATTATCGTCACGGTTCACTCCATAGCCTGAAAATAACATAGCAGGAGCTAGCAGAACGGGCTCTGCATTGCAGAGAGCCGCTACCTTCTGCGTCGCCTTTCGCCCCGAGGCGGGAAGAAGCCTCATAGTCTTCTGCGCTGTCACTCCTACCTGTTGGAAGACACAATCATTAACCGGGCACATTTCGGCTCCGGTAGCCCGGCCCACAGTGGCGGGAGCAGTTTGGGCCGGGAGCAAGGCTGAGGCTCCGCGCGATGGGATGCCGCGCGGGAAGGGACGGCCCAGCCCTGCTGAGGCGGCTCTGGAGCTGCGCACCCGCCGGCTCTAGGGGGCGAAGCGGGAGGCCTGCTCAGCCCCGGCAACACTGGGAGATTCCCCACCCGCCGACAGCGTCGGGACCCTCCTTCGCGCTTCTCGCCGGCCCTGCCGCCCTCACATAGCACCGCCGGACGCCTCCCCCTAATCGCAACGCGGCCCTGGCCGCCCCCGTTCGCCCAGGCCGCTCGCCACCGGTCCGGCCGGCTCTGCGGAGGTGACGGCACGGCGGTGCGGCCTGCTACCTGCGCCCACCTGCAGGTAGTCCACGCGGGCCAGGCTCAGCTCCATAGCGCCGGCCAGGAGCAGGCCCCGGCCGCTGCCCCGGCGCTCCCGCAGCTCGCGTTACCGTGGCAACCTCCGCCAGAGGCCGCCTCAGCACCTAGATGGCTTCTTATTGGCTAGGTGTGACGTGAAGGTGGGGCCGCGGCGAAACGTGCATCGCGATTGGACAACGTGTAGTGGGGCGGGAGGCTCCGCAGCCCCCCGGCGAGCGCTAGCCCCGGCCCGACCTCTGGCCGGGAATCGGCAGCCACGGTGCCGCGGCCTGGCCCCGGCATCGGGGAAGGGTCGCGGGGTGCGCGGCTCTGCCTGAGAACGGCAGCTGAACGGGGAGGCGCCCGGCAGGTGGCCCGGGTCTGACTGGTCGGTCGGGTAGCGGGTCTCACTACGTAATCCAGACTTCGGTGCCAAATTACCGGTTCGACGTGGACTATCGGTAAAGTAGGAATATTTTATTTAACAATGAAGCATCGGAGGCATTGTTTAGACCAGTGTAACAAAATACCAGCCCTGCACGGACTCCAAAGTTAAAAAAAAAAAATAATCTCTACCAGCGCCAGGAGCAGCTTTGGGCTGAGTTCACATCGCCTGCCAAAGGTGTGGTTTAAAAAAAGTCCATCCTCTTGGAAGTAAATACACGGAGTTAAGAAAGGAAGAGTGGTGGGCACGTGTATATACAGAGATGTTAAACAGTGCTACTACAGTTATGTTCACACTTACCTGATTTTCATTAACTCCTTGTAAGCACACTGTGAGTCTTTAGCATGTACACATCACTACCAGCACTAACAAAGAACAAAGAGTTCAAGTAATCCTCCACTCATCTCTAGTCCATTTATGGTGCTATGAAAAACTCTGTTTGTACCCACAGCCACTGCAAGGAACATAGAGTATTACACTGCATCTGTTACTTTATTTTTTTTTCTTGTAAATTTAGTGCAAAGGATTCTCAATATGTATTCATAAACCTGTTAGCATACCATTATAACTTTTTAATGCATAAATGCAAAAAAAAACCCCGAAAATTATGATAGTTCTGGCTTTTAGACAACTAAAATAAAGAGCATGATGGTTTTTGTGGTGAGTTAATAAAATTTCCTAAGACTAAATTCCAGAGAAGCTGTACATAAAGTTATTTAGTGCTAAAAATCTACAATACATTTTTCAAGTATAAGATACTGAAATATTATTGCCAATAAATAGTTGTGCTGTAGTCAAAGCTGTGGTTCCTTTGTTGAATCATTCACACCTCAACATATTAGGATTTAGTTTCTCACTGAGTTTATGTATTAAAATTGCTAATTCTTCTGTTGCTTGGGACTTATCCTCCAGAAGTTCGTAGCGAAGACTGGAGATGTCCTGTTTAATTTCCTTTAATTCACCTGTATTAAGGATTGAAATAAATACCTGTTAGCAAAGTTTAATATTCATTCAATACTGTTAAGTCACATCAGCACATAGTTCTGTTTGTCTCAAAATGTTCACAAGATGGAGTGGGGCAGAAGGTTTTACCTCTTCTTCCTTCTCAATGAGATGTGTCTACACCCCTAAACAGTACCAAAGGTATTTGAACAGTTCACTGAACTGTTGTGCACCACACATACAGAACAAAGAGTCAAAAAGTGCTTTACATAGGTTAATGAATTAATCACAGCAACACTGCTGAACAGCTGGTAAATATTAGTATCCCCCTTCTAGAGGCAAAAGACAAAGCTTTTTCTGAAGTGATGTGCGAAGATCACATAGGAAAAGTGTGGCAGAGCTGGCAGTAAAACTCACAGCTTCTGAGACTCTCTCCTCTTCCTTACCAATATCCTTTGAATTAGAAAAAGTCAACCAATTTAAAGTTATGTTACAATTTGACACAAGCACAAAAAAATGCATTTAAAAGAAAACAGTTGTCAAGGCCAGACTCTACAGTCCTGCAGCTCTGACTAGGACTCTGCAAATGGGAATACAGTTAGTGGCTCCCTCACAGATTTTCTCTGTAACTGTGCATAACATCTGTGCTCTCATTCTCCACCTGTGAAACAGGCCCATAGTATTTCTCAGCTCTACTTCTTTGGTCCTACTTGTCCATTTTTGTTGTCACAGGCATACTTCCACTACTACCCGAGTTCAGTGCACTTGGAGAAGAAATAAACCCTCTTTTTACCTGAAACTTAAAAGCATTGCTGTAATACCAATTCCTAATGCAATGTGACAAAAATTGTCTCTGAACATTGAAAATGAAGTCTCTTTCTTACCTTCATTCACTTCATCATTTTCTTTGTCCACTTGTGCTTTCAGAACATAACGTTTTATCAGTCTTTTCATTATTTGCTGCCAGATTAGAACAGTTATATCATCAGGTGAGCATATATAATTAAACACTATTCACTTATCTCTCTTAACTATCTCACTCACATCTGTTTAAGTGAAAGAATGAACAGCCCCAGATCAAGCAGTTGCCTCATATGGGCTTTTTTGGTGGCATCTGGAGATTCATCATCACAATAAATCTTTCTCATCCAATTACCTCCTATTTACAGAGCACCACAACTTTTTGTAGGGAACAGGACAACACATCTAAAACACCTAACATGGCCTTTAAGTAGCTTTAGAATAGATCTACTCTTTGTTAAACCCAGTTCACATATGAAAGATCTATAATTGTAAGAGATGAATATTTACCTTTTTTTTAAAAGGAAAAGTTGAGATTTTACAGTTTGGCAGTGCAATGTCAGCTGGAAAGATCTGGAATTTTATACCCTAACTGCCAGGGTTCCTTGTATGTACTAATATTCTTGTTCTCTGTTACCACACCTAATCTAATGAAGCTTGCCTAACAGAATTTGCACAGATGGATTATGTACCTTCAACATTTTCCCTAGGGGAACAAGAGCTTCTATGTACTCTTTTATTTCTGAGCTGTTAGAAAGACAGGAAGGCAATATCTGACAAACTCCTCTTACCAGAAAGAAGCATTCCCATGTGCAGGAATGTTGAATGTCACATCTCAGATCACAAGGAGAAAGGAAGGGAAAGTAACACTAATCTAGTTAGCTCAATGTTTGTACATCCCTTCCCCAGAAATCAGTTTCAGATGTTTGCTTCAAACTGGGACACCAAATGAAAAATCTAAAGTTTTGTATGGGCTAGTTTTTAAACACCTCAAATAATGGAGCTCGAACAGTAACTCTCTTTTTTCCTATAACACCCTGGAGTTTAATTTCTAGAGAAGGTTGTCTTTAACTGGTGAAGGCAAAAGGTGCTGAAAACACTAAATTCTGCCAGTACCTTCAAACAGTTAGTTCCATTACTCCAAAGAGTGCCCACTGCAAGTACTAACCTGATAGCGTGTTGGCTGATTGAGGATGCTGTTAAAGCTGTGGGACTCAAACACTCGCGAGTTCGACTGAGTGAAAAGGTTTAACTAGGAAGAAATAACACAACATTAAAATATATTATGGAACACACAGTTAGAATTCAGCTCCATGTTACTGTTTTTTCTTGGAGACATCTTGGGGATGTCTCTATAGTCACTATATCAGAGTATTATTCCTCCAAAAAGATGCCTTGACTTATTCGTTGGGTTTGGGTTTTTCTAATGCTGATAATTGAAGCGATCCTGTTCATGGCACAGCTCCAAAGCAAATCCTAGAATAGTTTGGGTTGGAAGGGAGCTCTGGAGCTCATCTAGTCCAACCCCCCTGCAGTGGCCAGGGACATCCCCAACTAGAGCAGCTTGCCCAGAGCCCTGGCAAGCCTCACCTGCAATGCCTCCAGGGATGAGAACTCAACCACCTCCCTGGGCAACCTGCTCCAGTGTTCCACCACCCTCATGGGGAGGAACTTTTTCCTAGTATCAAGCCTAAATCTACTCATCTCCAATTGAAAACCACTGCCCTTGTCCTTTGTTTGTACTCACACAGCTGAGGAAACAAAGAGTTATTACCTGGAGGCAGGGATGGGTGGCTAGAACAAGGAGATACTCTGAAAAGCTGTTGTGGATCAGCAATCTTAAGCACACTTTTAACTACAAATACTTGCTCAAAACCATTTCTGCTTAGTTCAGTGTTTTTCCAAAGCATCATTGTCAGGAAAATGCCTTTACTGCATACAGCCTCTCACTTAAGTTGGGCCACATGTAGGCTATTTTTACCTACTCCAGGTTGCCCACCTTCTTGTGGGCAATGATGGGCATTGTGACACTGCATTATTCCATTGATATTTGTAAAGAACATTTAGATATCCAAGTTTAGAATGTCATGGAAGTGCTGAAGATTGCTATTACCAATCTCTCTCCTGTTTTTTCTGTTGAGAAAATAGCTCTTGACATTAGGAAATGAGTATCACACTGACCACCACACTTCATCCTTTTCTTGTCCCAGAGCAAGGAAATGTTTTCTCTTCTTATCCTCCCCCCTTTAGTTTTTTTTACCCTGCACTAAAAATCTTTGTAATGGAGGCTGAAAGCATCTTAAATATTTAGGTCATTCCTTATGGGAATTATTTGTCTCTTTGAATACTCAGTTATAATTGTGTTTCTCCAGTCATTGGATCTTATTGTCCTAAGAATTTTTATGCAGTAAGTTTAGGCAGTCTGAAATATAGATCAATTAATAGAAATGCTTGGCTAATTACTACACTACTATCAGAAGCACAGGTTACACCCTAAAACTTCAGGAGAAGCAGAATCCTGGAATGGACACACAATTCTTCACTGCAAGGAAAAGATGTCAATACCTACCCTTGATTTGGAATTGCCCATTCCCATTTCAATGTCTTTCTGCAGCCTTCTCCTCCTGCACTTAGAAAAGTTAATGATCCTCATGATGAAATAGAAAAAAGATTTGGGGCTTGGTACAAGACTGAATGGTGGAGGTAATGTTTTGCCATCATCAAAATATGATAACCAAAGTTTAGAACGAGCAAACTTCCACTCTACATCACTGTCATCCTGTGAGAAGATATAAAAACAGGTATATGCTTTGTTTTTATCAAATGCAAAACTTCTCCCAAATGATACTACTTTTGAATATTGACCCTTTTTAGTTTTACATTAAATGTTATTTGCTTGCTAGGCAGGCTCCCAACAGCTCTGCAAAAATGCAACCACTTTCTCAATTCTATTCTGACTAAATTTCAGCTGTCTCTTTATGGCAACATCTCATTGACAATACTTAGTCAAAGCATGTGAACCATTTAAACAAGTGTTATTTTTGCACTGAGTGAAAGCCAAAATATAAACTCCTTGCTATCTGAAGTGGAACTTTTGGGGGGGGTTTGAAGTCTTCTTTTTCCTCATTAAAGTGGTCACATGAATTTGGTATTTGCACAGTGATGAAGTATTAGCTTCAAAGCAGATGTGTTTTAAAATGGTAATACTTTCAGCTTTTACAAAACCATGCAAAGTAACTCTGATTTATAATGCAGTACAGAAAATACAAACATTGTTGTCATGAAGAAATCATGTTAAAAGAAATGACAAACTGATTTTGTCCAAATACATTCTTACTGAAGTATTTCAAGGCTGGAATCTCTACTCCACAAATGAAAAGTTTATTATAACCAGTTTTCTCCTGCTGAATTCCCTGACATTTCCCAGAAATCACTGAAAATACTAGAAATGACATATCCCTTTGTACAGTATGTCTAGGATATTTTTTCTCCTGCTAGTGTGAATGTAATGCAATGCTCTGAATAATATCAAAACTCATGGTCTGAAAAACTGACACTAGTTGTATACTTTTATTTTCCTTTCAGCAACTTTAGATTTATTTCTAAAACCCAAGTACTTTTCCAACAGAACAAAAGAGAACAACTTGAGAACAGAGCCCCCACCTCAATTTCTTGATATGAACTGTTGATCATAGCAATCAGCATGTTGAGCAGAACTACCACCATTGTTACATTGTATATGCCATAAAGAACATAACCAATATTCTCTATGAACTTATGATCATATTTGAGGACAACAGAGGTTACTTCAGACAAGCCAAATATTGACCAAAATAAGGTCTTGAAACTTTCTTCCACTCTGTAGGAAAAAAAACAAAGAGGAAGGCATTATTACTAACTACACAAATAAAGATATAAATTGTGTTTACAGTAAGTGATAAACAATCTCAGTAATTTGTCTGCTAACCAGGTCTGTAGAGCACTGATCAAAACAAACACACCAAAGACTATTTTTTACAGTAGTATGTTCAATTTCTCCACTGTGCTCCACTTCTCCATGGTAGATAACACAGGTGCAATAACACATGCAAAACAACAGCAGGAATAAGAAAGGTATTGTATTTCCAGGTTTTGAGATGAAGTATATTCCCATTATTTTCCAGTCTAACTCTGCAGGGGGCAGACCTTCCCTGTCCTAATAAGCTAAAAATGGGACTGATGGGCAGGAAACTGCTGCACTCCTTTCCAGAACTTCTGATTACAGCTTCTATTAGGAAGGGTGCACTCAGGAGTGGGTAGCAGCTGGCTCTGCAACAAAACTGATGGAACAAGCAGATTTCATGGGATTTGTTCAAGACTTGTTGCAATCAGTAGGAGCCAGGCACTTCAACAGGAGGCATGTACCTAGAAAACATTAAGGCTCTGGGTCCAAATAATAAAAATTATTAATAAAACCAATAAAATTAATATTAATACAAATTATTTCAGACTGCAATGACAGAAGTAGGAAAGAACTGGTCTTTCATATTCTGCTTTCTAAGATTCTGAGATACTTGATTTTTTGCTGACTCAACTGTCTTCAGATTTATTTTAATGCTAAGAGAGAACATACAACATTGTAGCAGACTTTGTTACCTTAGTGAAAAATGGGAAAGTTTCCTCTCAGCTTCATACTTACGTTGTAAAGGCTGGGTTTAGTTTAGCTCCAAGGTAGTAAGAATACAGGATGAACATTCCAATCATAAATGCAAGAAATACCATAATAAAAAGGACCATAAACTTGAAGATGTCCTTAACAGTCCTTCCAAGTGAAATCTGCAAGGGCCCAAAACTCTCATTTGCAGGCAGGATATACGCAATCCGAGAAAAGCTAAGAACAACAGCAATGGCATAAAGGCCTTCAGATATTATTTGGGGATCAGATGGGAGCCATTTATCTCTAGCTGGAAGACACAAAATACATGGATAAGTAATCAGAAGGAGTTACTCATTTATCATCGTGTTGAAAAATCTTCAAAGGATTTTTCCATGAACATGCCTGAATTAGTTGAGACAAATACTTGTAGCACCTAGTAGTTGCTACTCTATTCATACTTCCTTTAAGTCATAAATAATAAGTTACACTACCTTTTGCTAGAAGAAAAGCTGTACTTGGAAAACATGGCATTTACATCTACCTTTTGAATTTTATCCTGAACTGAACACTAAATAATTCCTTATTGCTTTTCTTAACATGACTTTATTATTAGCTATCTTAATAAACACTGTGCTAAAGCTACAAATTTATTCCTAATTTGTGTTTTATTGATGGGAAGTTCACAGTGTTGGTTGATGAACAATTTCATTTATCACCCCAAGCTTCATAACTACTGTTTAAATAACATAGAAACAACAATACTGAGGGAGAAATGGTTAGACAATGCTATGAACACAAACACATGCAAATATTCATCTGAAATCTTCAAAATGCTAGCTCATTCTAGCAGTTTTTCTATGATCAGATCTGTATTGCAGGAAAGTTAAACTCACCATAAGTAAAATACTCGATTTCTGGAGGAAGTGTGACCTCAGAGAGGTCATTCTCCTCAATGTAGTTGTCCACATACTGTTGTGCTTTTGTAGCCTGCAGGAATGCCAGAAGCCTTGCTGTGAAGGCAGCAATGAAAATAGACAGCATCCCAAAATCCAAAACATTCCATAACTGCAAAATATATTCCCTGGGTCCTTCCAGCCATAGCTCTTTGCATTCTGACCACATCATACCTGCAACAAGAGATGAAAAAGAAACTACAGCAATGTTGGCCAGTCTTTTTTCGTTGAATTCCCTGCATTCATAGAATCCTAGACTCGTTAGGGTTGGAAGGGACCTCTGGAGCTCATCTAGTCCAACCCCCCTGCAGTGGCCAGGGACATCCCCAACTAGAGCAGCTTGCCCAGAGCCCTGGCAAGCCTCACCTGCAATGCCTCCAGGGATGGGAACTCAACCACCTCCCTGGGCAACCTGTGCCAGTGTTCCACCACCCTTGTGGGGAGGAACTTCTTTCTAATATCCAGTTTAAATCTACTTATCTCCAATTTAAAACCATTGCCCCTTGTCCTTTCACTCCATTTCATAAAACTGGGTGATACCAATGTCACAGCATCATCACACACTTTGAGTAAGGCTCTCTTGGTTTCAACAGAATTAATCAAATGATACTAATTGATAGACAAGGATAAAGCTCTCCTAGGGCAGGGCAGAGCCACGATTTTTGAATCAACAGCATAGCTTCTTGATACTATTTAAGAAAACCACTTCAACAAAGTATCATGTCTGTGGTGGTCTCTTCAGCAAATCTTCACTCCTATTAAAAATGCCAAAATAACCACACAGTGAAGCAAATCAGCAAACAAAATTTTACCCCATACTGGGGTAGAAGGCAGCACAGAGAAGCTCTTATGCTCTCAGTTTCTTCACCTGCCCTAAGGGTTTATTCTAATTGCAGAGCAGCTGGAGCTTGGGACCTGGGCTTCTCTCCTTTCTTCTAGAATTGATATCTGCAGGAAAACAGTTGATACAAAGATGAAGGGGCAATATACCTACCAAGCACCCATACCATGATCAGCATTTCTGTCCAGGTGAACTGGGTAGTCTTCACCCTAAAGATCTGCTTAGGGTAATCAGTAACAGTGACATTCGGTAGCGTTGTTATCCCTTCAAATCTGTCTGAAGCATTGAATACCAGCAGGCCTAGGAAAATAATGAAGGATGCTGCATGGGCCACAAATTTCATAAATGGGCTTCGGAGAATTCTTCCAAGCTGCAAAGGCACAATGAAAGCAGTCACTCAGTTTTCTCAAAGAAACTCTTTGATCAGACATTCCAGAAGTATAAATGGACATTCAGAGCTCAGGACAGACTGGAATCTCATTTCTAAAGGATAGTCTTCCACATGCACCGAACTGTGATGCTTTACTATTTCAGACAAAAGGCTTTCAAAGGCAGCCTCATGGAGTACTGTTAATCCTGTTAGTGTTCACATTACTCCATAAACTCTAGATGCCAGTGTTTGATGGGAAACACTCCAAGGAACTACAAACAGCTCTGACAGAAAGAGTTGGATCTAATGCCCAGACTTCATCTTAGCTGCTGCACACCTCTTAAAGCCAAAGGTCTCCTGTCTCCTTTAGATACATTGCTCTGCACATAATGCATGACCTTTATGAATGTTAATCTACAGTTCTAATGTGATAAACTACCACAGACATCACCAACATTATGCAAAACTCCCTGTGAAGAGCTGCATTATCAGCAGGATCATCTGAGAAAAACACAAGTTCAGCAGATGGGGAACTGGAAGCAGCTTTCTAATTCCAAGGGACTAAGTGGACCAGCACACATTAAACACCATTTAGTACTTGTGCAAACAATCTCAGGTTGTCTTCCTGCTCCTGACCTTTAGGAAGCATTCTGAAATTACAATATCAAACAACTGATCTCAATGTACAGTACTTTTATTTGACATGAGCACTAGCAAAAATGGCAGGTAGTTCTGGTACTGGGAATTAAAGTTCAAGGAGAAATGTCACTTTTCCCTATTAGACAACAGCTAAAAATGTATTAATACATTTCTATGATATGGAGCTGTGAGTGAAGAATCTCTTACAGATATTAATGGAAAGGAACATTTCACATTAAACTATTTTCATAAAGGTTTAAAGTAAATATTTAACCTGTTTGAGGTGAACTACAACAGCAAAACACAAATGAGCGAAACTCACATTTCTTTGTTGTACACTTGTTAAGGAAATAAAATTGAAAGACCACATTCAACACAGAAGTAAATTCACTCAAAAAGAAAATTAATGTAACAAGAGAACTATTCCTTTCTGATTTACCAAAGATCTAACAATATGCTTCATCTGCAGGCAATTCACATGCTACAGACTCTTAAGGATTTCAGAGAACTGCTGTTATTTTCACTGTGATACCATCGGGAAATCTGGAAGCACTTATATATTTTCATATCATTTTAAGGTAAGAGTTTGTGGTTGAGCTCTTTTACAAGTACCCAACCACATGGTTGGGATACTGAGTTTAATTTCATTGCTGCTCTATGGTTGACCTGATAAGCAGACCACCTAGGGCAGGAATAACAAATATTTCGCTTAAGTTCTGCATCAGTGAAGTGAACAGATGTTCTGCTAATGGTTTATATGGGAACAGCACTGGATCTTAAGATGTCATCAGAGGAGACAACACAGAACCTGAGTGATGACTTCTAAAAAGTCCATGTAACTAATACAAATACAGAGTGAGGTGAATGTGATCTTTTGAAATTGAAAAAATAAGAAAGCTGTCAGATTTTTTTCTTTCTTTAAACTTATTTTCATGCTTCATCTCTGTGGTCCCCTCTTTACAGTGCAAATAAAACAAAATAGCCTCCTTTGGCTCAAGACTAGAGATCACTAAAAATATCGTTAATTAGCTCACATTTGGAAGCTGCAGAAGTAAGGGTACAATATTGCCTTGTGAATGCCAGAATTTGAAAAAAAAAACCAGCTCCCAGAATAGTACAAGATACATAATTCATAAAATTCAGTACCCTGCTACATGGTGCAATCCAATAACCAATGGCTAGAAATGGAAGGCCCAATGCCACAACCAGCACAACCAGACACTTGATAGCTATGGTCTGCTCCCGTAATCCTGAGAGATTTTCATACCAGATAGTCAGGAGCTGTTGCTGACAGTTTGGATGGGCCACAAACTGTAAAACAAGAAGAAAGAAAAACCAAGACATATTAGAAATTATGAGTTATATACCTGCTACATAACACGATCATGTCTGGTGCTGCTAGTGAAGAAACCTAAGGAGTGGGAGGGAAGAAGAATGTTATAGCTCCCTGTATTCTCTGCCCATTATATTTACATTTCTGATCAGCCCCATTCCAAGGTGTTACCATGCTCATCATTAAGACTAACTACTATGCCATGTCCTTTGAGCCTGACACATCACAGGAGCATGTGAGACACCAGTTCAGCATAAGCAGACTAGTTATCACAGCAATTAGAAGAAATCTAGTAATGTATTTTCAGGCACAGTTTGAAAATCCCTTGAGGTCTCCTGTGGCCCCTGGTGCCATAACTGTGCCCACAGCAGAGGGAGCATTAAACTCATTGCCCATGGGAAAGGGTGGGGAGTGATCCCCATGTTCCCAGAATCCTTGGATGGGTAGGATGAGCTCATTAGCCTTCTGGCAGTCATCCTAGGAGAGGGACAACTCTGATTCCAAACCCGGGCAGATGGAGCTCGTTTAGCCCTGGAAGGCCTTCCAGCTAAGAGCTTAAACCTCCATCCTAAGGACTTGGCTGCCAGCGTCCAAGCTTGCTAGGTCCTGGCAGATGAACCTCAGGACTAAAGGGTGGGTCCAGCTCTGCGCATGCTGTGTCTCACCTAAACAAAATCCCTTGTGCAGGCTCGAGGGTGCTATCTGCTCTCCTCTTTTTATCAGCGCGCTTGGAAAAGGCGCTGAGGAGGAGCGTGGATGGAGCCCTCCCTGGAGCTTTGTTTGCAAAGCCTAGCCACGACAGTAATGTATTTATCACGTTGGTTGGCAATAACTAGTAAAATCAGAGTACAGAATGCTAGGCAATTTCACAAATTGATGATTTAAAAATGATGATAACTCTTATAATCTGTGTTGGATTAAGAGATTTGATCTGAGTAGCTTATACTTTTAAAAAACATACTGTAAGCCTTGGATATCCATTTTATTATCCTTTGTACTCTGTTGAGATCATAATGTACTACATACACTGTTGTTTGCCAGGGCTTGCCTGCAAAACTCCATTTGTATTCCAAATCTCATTAAAAAGTGCATACACAAGTACAATAGGGCAGGCTTCTTAAAAAAATCAAGTCAAATCATTGGCAATGAAAAAAGGGAACCTTAAAACTATCAAGAGGAGGAGTCTGAAGCGCTCTCATGTACTAAAAAAAAATGGAAGGAATCATCATATTTTAAGCTACTTTGCTCCAAAACAAAAGTCACAAAGTATTTTGGTGTGTGACTCAATAATCAATTTGATCACATATTAATGCAGTTTGCATCTATTGTGAAATGGCCAACAAAAATAGGTGAAAATACTTCAAAGGTCTTTTAAAGAAACTAACATCAACTTGAACTATGTTTGTATTCTTTTTATTAGGTTGCCAGCTTTGAAGCTTATGCACCCTAAAAACCACCAGACTGGTTCACTTGGAAAAAAGACACTGGATTTTGTGTTTGTACATTCTAACATATGCTCCCTGTCCCTTCTTTTCCTAAGATAAATTTCATTCTCATGTCAAGACATCAAGAGACACATCAATAGCAGATTAAGTTTGGCTAAAGACAGAAAAGTAAATACTTATTTCAAATTTCATTTTTTAAAAAAAAAAAGAAGGCTTAAAACTGTAGGAAAGAAAAAAGAAACTCACATCATTCCCCCTGTTAGCAGAGGGAATGGGAAGAAACAGCAAAGGAGCTTCAAGGGAGCCCATGCAGGGCTATGAACAAGCCAACGAGCCCTCTTGCATCTCAGCTAGAGCTGTGTGTTGTTTATTCCTCTTTGTCCATCACCAACATTTTTGTTGATGCTAAGAAGAGATCTGTCTGTGCTATCATTTCTCCCCCCAGGAGAAAGGAGGAGTTTGTGAATAAGATGCCAATGGTAATGGCAAGTTCTTCTCTGGCACTAAGTCCAAAGGCTCTCAAGAAGATCTTAGCAACTTATTTAACTGTTGGCAACTGCACAATGTGCACCACTTCCAAGGCCTCAGAAAAACTTGTGTCACTTCTCCCATCCATAAAAGCTCTGAAATTCATCCTTCTCTCCAGCTCTACTGAAATACTGCAATTTACTATTTCGTTGGGTGTCTTTTCAGCAACTGCAACCTCTTCTGTGTTTTCTCCCTGATGAACATATCTCCCTTCCAGCTCCAGCTCCTCCAAGAACAGTAGATGCAAATATTTCATCTCCCAATCACATCATTCTACAACTCTGTCCCTTCTGCATTTCCCTTCTCTCATCCTACTTTCCATGCAGTTTCTTACTTTTCATTACATGTTGATCTTATTACCACATTTATCTAATAATTTGACAGGATCTGGTCACTAAAAATACCCTAATTTTCATTCAGCTGCTTTTCCAGGCATAATTGAATGTAACACTTCAGATGCATTCAGTTTCCTGAGCATGAACCAAGTCATCAGTATGTAAATATTTTTCTGTATGACTAAGAGTGATTATAATATTTATTCTTAACATTCTAATGACTGAGTTTAAACACAGTAGTGACAGATCCTGGCACACTCTGATAAACAAACACACAACATACAAAGGATTTTGAATCTTCTTTCTTTGGCATCAGTTCAAGGCTTCAGTGTTTGAAAATGATTTTTTTTTCTCATTAAATCACTGATTTTACATAAACTCTTATCGATTTCACTAGGAAATTCCACTCTGATTTTTATCTCAGCAAGAACTGCAGAACTCAGCCCAGTGTCAGCAACTTCTCTGAAACTTCATTGGCAATCTAAAGACTGAGTTAAGACACAATACTAAAGCACTACTGCAGCAGCAGTTCAGCATAAAGACTACTTGTTCTAACTAGTTTTTCTTCATTTTTCTAATTCCCTTAGTCTTTCACTATTGGGGCTGCAATTTCAGTCTGAACCTTGGCTTCAAAAATCTCATCCTGTTGAAAAGATAGGCTACACTTTAATGCAGTGCCTAGGGCATTAAGAGCAAGAGTTTCATTACTAATAAAATTAAAACCTCCATTTCCCTGGCAGTGAACTTCTGTGCACATTTGCTCACTTGTCATATGCTTTCTCCTCTCTCCTCCCTCTGAAAAGGGCACATGGCTCATTAACCATTCCATGGATCTGCAGTTCTGTTTGGCTGCACTGTTTGCAGCTTAATGTATCTGATCCAGAAGTGCAGCTAGAAATATTGAAAACTCAAGAAACATAAGCCACATCCACACCTTTTTTCAACCTTACAGTCCCAGGCTTGAAAGCATCCTGTATGGAGTTCCCACAGCTGAATCTGTTCTGTGGTCAGAATACTGCTCTAGTCTGCCATAGCTGTAATGGAGCCAATCCAAGCATCAAAGGACCATGGCAGAGACACTTTCTAGCTCAGTCCTTGTCATGCTCTCTGTAATGGGCATTGGTATCACAACACACAGGAACAACTCTCACCATCTATTTACTTCCTTCCACCAAGATCATTAGTCTTGTAGGTTCTAAACTAGATTTGTCACTAATTGGTGTCAAAAAACTTGTGTTTATCTACAGATAACTAATCTCTTGCAAAAGAAGAGAACAAGTTTGCTACATGGAATTGTCTTCTTTTACACTATGTAGGTTTTAGTTATTCTTAACAGAGCTGAGTGGCCCTTTGCTCAGCAATGAATTTCAGTGACAACCTCTTAGAAAAGCAGAGTCTTCAGCACGAAAGCACAAGTCTCAGCAGAACTGTGGTAACATTAATATAAAACAGCATAAGGAATCCATATATTGTTTAGATATTATAACATGCTTATGTACTTTGATTCTTTCCCTGGCCATTCTTCTCAGTTAATTCAATACTTCTAAATATTTACCTTGAATTTTGGGAATTAATATGCCTTTATCTGCTGTAGACCAATTCTATGTTGGAAATAATGATTTGCTGTTTGGGATCTGCATTTACAATTTTTGTTAACCATTTTGGGGGAACATAATAAACACCAACACTTCCCAGTTGTTCTGGCAAGTTGCTTATAATTCATTTTGTATGGCAGATTGACTCAACAGGTGGCCACTGAAAATAGGATTATTTTTGCTGAAAGACAAGACCTCTTGCAGAGCTGATGAAACTATAATGGCTGTTAAGAATAGAAATGATCATAGAATCATAGAATGGCCAGGTTGGAAGGGACCTCAAAGATCATCTAGTTCCAACCCCCCCGCCACAAGCAGGGATGCCGAAACACTAGACCATGTTGCCCAGTGTCACATCCAGCCTGGCCTTGAACACTGCCAGGGATGGGGCAGCCATGATGCTAACCATGTAAATAGGAAGCTGTAAATAATAGGGAGATGTAAATAATATAGTCATTGCTGTATTTCTTGAGTCTTCTCACAGTAAGATACAGTATTAACTATTTCCTGTAACATAACTAACAACAACTTAGATGCTCTCTTTTTCTTTTTCAAAGTAGTAATAGGAAAACTTTCTTTTTTTAACCAAAAGAAACCTACATGTTGTTAGGAGCACTAGTAGAAAGCTGCAAGCCTTCAAGACTGACTTCTCAAAATCTACTTGCCCAACTATGTTACTTAAGGTAGAAATGAGAGGTAATAAAAAGAAATAGTGAACTAATCCATCCTTTTCATCAGTTGAAAGCAATACTCCCACAAATATAGTCTTCTCTTTGGATTGGATATCACACAGACTGGCAGGAAGACACATCTTTACTTTAACTGTATGAAAATATGGCTCCACTGAAATCTCTTATTTTGGCGTAATCAGTAAAAGATCTGACTGTGTATAACCTTGCTAGCACACCTGATTTATGTCATTAAAATCTCCTGCCAATTCTCAGCTGTGAAAAGTAGATTAAACTACACTCCTTCACTGTAGCTCCCTTCTGCCAGCTGCCTTGTGACACTCTTGATTACACACACTATGTCTCAGTAATGCACCTGAGCACTGGATCATAACACCTCTGGAATAGTGGGCTGACCCCACATTTCTATTACACCATCCAAAAGCAGTGGCTATGAGGAGTTACCTTTTTGACTTCATACTTAATGGCCAGCTTCACACGGCTCAGGGATGCTCTGTGTCTCTGTGCTTCAACTGGCTCCGAGTTTAAATCGCCATTCAGAATGGCCTCCACTTCCTCTGAGTCTCGGCACAGGTCAAGAACTCCAACCACAAAATCCTTGCACTGCATAGACAGCTTGCGGTAGTCATTCTGAAACAGAAGGGTTAGAGAAAATAGCCCTTGACAAACATGCTTAAGAGTCAATGGCAAGGAAAAGAGCCTGTAAAAGTGTGCTAAAAATTAACAGTGTTTGACTTTTACACACTATGTCAAGTTAGGAGCGCATCAGACATTACAGAGCTCCTGTAGAGCAGAATCATTTCTTCTCTGATGCAAGCTAGTCACCTGAACAGAGGATGATGACAGCTCTTCAGCAGAACAGGGGGAATATTATGTAATAGTGTGATGAAAAGAAGCTGGATGGGCAGCAAGGGAAAGTTGAATGGACAAATAAGAATAGCACAAACAGGACCAGGACTCTTGAAATACTAACCTCTTACTCTTTACCTTAAGTTAATCTGAAAAAAAAGCACTTCTTTTCCTCCCTCACCATTTCTTTTTTGCACAGATCTTCATGTGATGAAGATACTATTTCAACAGATTACAGATTGTTTTGTTTTGCTGTTCCCTTATGAATGCAGACCCATCCCCACAAGCATGTCAGGCTACATGACTTTCAAATGCTGTTACAAGAACTGAAAACCAGTATGTGCTTTGTTAATAGCAGACTGAGACTTTGGATCTCATGCTCATAAAATTTGTCAGATTTCCCTCTCCTCGTTTTTATTTACTTATGTATTAGCAAAATAAATTTATCTCAGTCTATTTGATTGCTTTATAGATTAAACAGACAAACATTACCCATATTGTAACCACAGCTCCAATTCTTAAACAATCTTCTGCCTCTAGGGTGTTACGTAAATAGCAAAACCCAGAATCTGTGGTCTCAGCCATCCACATACAACTCTATGCTTGAGAAGATACAAATGAAGCCACCACATCATTCATCTCTTCCCTGTCCTACACAAGGCTACCAGAACACCCTTAGTGAAGCATCCATGTTTGAAAAAAACCTGCTACTTACTGTGCAAGTTACCAATTCATTCATTAGCATGAAGCTACTCTTCAGGGAAACACCAGAGTAAGGCACCAATAGACCTGCTTGTACAGCAGAATTCTTTCCTGATTTTTTGTCGTAATACAGGGACTCTGCTTTCTTCATGNATTAAACTCATTGCCCACGGGAAAGTGTGGGGAGTGATACCCATGTTCCTAGAATCCTTGCATGGGTAGGATGAGCTCATTAGCCTTCTGGCAGTCATCCTAGGAGAAGGACAACTCTGATTCCAAACCCGGGCAGATGGAGCTCGTTTAGCCCTGGAAGGCCTTCCAGCTAAGAGAAGGACACTCTAA
The DNA here is from genome assembly GCA_013396975.1 of Bucco capensis. Classification (NCBI taxonomy): domain Eukaryota; kingdom Metazoa; phylum Chordata; class Aves; order Piciformes; family Bucconidae; genus Bucco; species Bucco capensis. The sequence continues at coordinate 694,011 of VWZO01008998.1, read as the reverse complement.
TAAAACCTCTGTCCTAAGGACCTCGCTGCCAGCGTCCAAGCTTGCTAGGCCCTGGCAGATGAACCTTAGGACTAAAGGGTGGGTCCAGCTCTGCACATGCTGTGTCTCACCTAAAAAAATCCATAGCACAGGCTCGAGGGTGCTATCTGCTAGCCTCTTTTTATCAGCGTGCTTGGAAAAGGCGCTGATGAGGAGCGTGGATGGAGCCCTCCCTGGATCTTCGTTCGCGAAGCCTAGCCATACCATACCTACCATACCAGGGACAGTGACTCCACCAGCTCCCTGGGCAGCCTGTTCCAAGACTTAACAACCCAATGAAGTGTATAAACACAAAATCTTTAGCTGGTTTCACCCGTAAGATTTTCAACTATTGCAAAGAAAATTTATACTGAACAATGACACATAGTCAAATAAAATGTGTATGTTTTTGATGACAGCCACATTCCTGTAAGCATCACAGTTGGTGACTATGCATAACTGCCTAAATAGTTCATACACATTATCTGCAATCATAGATTTACATTGAGTATTCCATATTAAATGGCTGTTTTGAGATCACATATATAGTCAGTTTGCATATATAACTGCAGGAACTGTATATGCAAATCAAGCACATAATTGTACTAATGATTATGGATCCAGGCCCTGTCCTTTTAAAAGTTGGACCTAAATGTAGATCAAGCTTGAACACTCTTTGTTAGTTCAGCTGAGATAACACTATGTAAATTTACTTGGAACACTGACAGATTCCGCTTTTAGATGCACGTCCACATCTTCCCTTGGTTTCAGTAGGAGCTTTTAGCAAAACTGGGAAGAGGAATTTATGCTCTGTACAGCAGGACTATGATCTTTTTGATCCTTGCTATGATGGACCAGATTCTGACGTCAGCTAGCGCAATTTCCACTGGGAGAATTGAGCTGGCTTACACAGGACAGTACTTTGTTGAAAGCTGAAATACAGAGACTATCATGTGGCTTTTTAGCTACCTTGTCCTCTTTTTTTTCTATGGTGGCTCCAAAGGAAAGTTCCATCAGCTGTTCTGACTGCTAGAAAGTCTCCCATCACTGTGCAGTAACAGTTTTAGAGCCTCAGGAAGGAAGGTAAATATCAATTAACTTTACTAACCCACAGCAGATGCCATAGTAATGAATGTACATTACATTAAGACAAGATATAGTTCCAAACTGAGCTTTCCTAGCCTCTCTGAGGTACAAAGCAGTACACCTTGGAGACCTCCAACCACTCAAAGACAGACACTACTAGAACACCTCTCCATAGCTTTTTCTAACTGAACAGGTTTTGTCCTTACCAATAAAAGAAAGGAACTGAACCAGCAGATGTGATACACTTTGAAAACAGTTTCTGAGCAGGCACACCAGTTATAAAGGCCTTTATCAATATCAAGGTTGGTGAAGAAGCCCAGAGTGAGGCAAAACTCAGGAGGTGTCAAAAGTGAATTATTTTATACACCTGGTAAGAAGGAGGGAAAAATCTGGTATTTTTCTTATACCCCTGAAGAATTGCTTGGCCATATTACACAATACTCAGTAATTCCTCCAGCAAAGGAAGGAGAAGAAAGGTTTAAGCTGACTTTTACACTTTATTAGTAGGTGGTATAATACATTAATCCTCCTCAGCATTGAAAACTTACTTTCACACTATATTTTAACTCAGTCAGCTATATCTGGAGCTATTCCTTCTCAGGAATAAAACAGTTGCCTCCTCTTCTGGTGAAGTTCACTTTATTAATTTCTGCCTATATTTCTCTACGTTGTTGTATATTTCTCCCGAGTACTCTACATCAGCAGTGCTTGCTGTTGTTTGAAAAGGTTAATGCATGTTTTGTCTCTCTCAGATAATTCATGAAGATATTAAACAAACAAATGGTACCCATTAATGACCCTGCAGAACCCCATTCCATGTTTTGCCAAAACTAGATACAATGCTGTTAATCTCAGTACTCACTGAGAACAATCTGTCATTCCCCATGCCGAGCTTTTCTTATTACCTGCAGTCTACTGGGGTTTCATTTTATATTTTTGGTGGGGTTTGGTTGAGAATAAGAGGGTAGGCAAAAGAGAAGGTTGGTACTGTACTTTTCAAGGTATTCAACAGAACTGCAAAACCATTAAAAAAAGCACTGGGCAAGAGTTAGTCATTAATTGCCTGATAGAAAACTTAAGGCACTGACATTAGACTAAACCAGATACAGCTCAAAAAGAGCTAACAGGACCTACATCTGTAATCAGTCTAACAGCTGGTTTTGAACAAGTGACATTTCTAAAAAGTCCATCCAAAAAAAAAGCACTTTCTGTATTCCTAACAATTTGGAGACATCATTCAAAATTAGCATAAATGAAAAAGAGGGAATAGGTCAATGCTGCAGTAAGCTCAAGAAAAATGTAACATCTCTGCTTTCTGCACTTCTATTACTCAGCATTTGTAACTACAAACAGTCTTTGCTGCAAAATAGAATTCACTGTCCCTTTTTCCAATTGTCTTCACACGCAGTAGGTGAAAGAGCAATTTCATTTCATTAAAGGCTTGTGTATTGAAAACTCAAAAAATCAAGAACAACAGAGACAATAAATACCATGAAAAGAATTACAATTGAAAAAGTAAAGACACACAGAATAATTTCAAGCATCTAAGGACATCATGAAGCAGCTGCAACTTGAAAACAATAACAAAGACAGAGAAACACCAAAACACTATTACCTTGAATTCTTTCTCAATGTTGGCCAACTTGGCTAGTTCATTGCTGAGTTCTAGAGCAGTCAGTACTGGATCTTCACTGGAGAGGGACAGATAAGCCGGACTAGCCAGTCCTTTGTACGCATTTATTCTTGACCTAGAGTGACTGAAAGAATCATGCTTTTGCTTCTCTGTACAGTCATTACATTTGCAGAAATAATCATGAGGTCTTTCTATCCTTGCTCCTTTCATCAACAGCATGTGCACGACTTCGTATTTTTGGCAGTGGGCAGCTAAAATTATGGGAGTGATATCTGGAGAAAAGCGGGTTCCGTCTTCATCATAGGAATAAAAATCATCATCCTGGAGCTCCTGCTCACAAGGGCTCAGAGTCAGTCGTTTATTTACTGAAAACCCAGGATGATTCAAAATTGCTTCCACTATCCTAATGTAGCCCTTGCTGATTGCAAGCAGCAGGGCATCTCCAATCCGTGCCAAGTTCTCTTTTTTTAACAGAAGTTCTGTCACTTCCAAATGTTCATTCCCTACAGCGAGCTGCAAGGCGTTTTGGCCCATGTAGTCAACACAGTTGACGTTTAGTGTTTTTGACTCCTCCAGCATTTTGCGCACCACAGGTATGTTCCCATACTCTGCCGCATCTAGGAAGCGCTCCTCTTCAGCTGTCAGACTGGTGCCCCTGTTGTTGAACATGAATGCTGGGCCTCTAATGGCCTGACGTCTTCCCTTTTCCCTCATCATAGTCATACGTCTCAGAGATGGACTTTCTTCAATGTACCTAAAGAGAAATCAAAAAGGTAACAGAATTTCACTATGTTATTTATTCGCGGCTTCCACTTCTACTGTGGCTACAAAAATAATGACCCTTGACATTTGCCCATCTATTGACAAGAGGCATTCTTTATATTGGGACCTTTCTGCCTTCATGCTTGCTCGTCTGCAGTCCAAAGGCACTTCCAGGTTCAATGTCACAGCCATTTGTTTTACAAGCATTGCCAAGATTATTTTTTTGTTACTTTATGTAAGTACATAAAGTACATGAAGTTAGGGATTTCTGAATCCCTAACAACTCACTTCAGTGTATATTAAAAGGAAAGCACATCCAGTATACTACTTTCAGTAGTAATTAATACTATCCACCACAGGCATCCAAGCTGAGGGTTTAAGGCAGGCAGTATTCATGCTTATTGTATTGTAGTTCTCATAAATGAGAGATGAAAATGAGTTTTCTTCCTGATGTCTTGCCAAGCAATACACGATGAAGCCTGACCTCATGCCTTCTAGTTTTACTACTAGAAATACTAATCAAATCAGGAAGATTCTACTCATGAGTCAATTTGGTCAATCATTAAGTCTTTGCAAAAAAACCACCCCAGTTCATACACATTCAGCAGACATTTGGGATGAGAGTAACTAAGCTTCTCACAGATTCCAGACATTGAGCACAATCCAGTGTAGACTGGGATCATGTCTCGCTCCAGCTAGACTTCTGCAATGCTGTGGATGTTGAGCCTATTTCTATTATACATCAACCATTCCAGGAGCTGAAAGGAAGAAGCTCTCTAATGTCATTACACGAGTATATATGTATTTTTAAAAGCCCTCATGCATTCTTTTAATACAATCAGGAAAAACAGGAAAATCAAACATCTACTGAATGAAAATTGGGATGGGAGGCTGCACTGGAAAGAGGAAACCTGGATGTAGGAAAATGAGATTGTTTATGAAAGGGAATTGAGTGCTTAGGAGGCTGTGAATTCCCCTCAAAAACTGGTTGCAAAAGCAGAAAGAGGGAGAAAATAAAAGATAAACAGGAGAAAATAAAGGGCAAGCAAGCCAATTCAGAAAAAAGAAAAACTAGAATTGTGAACTAGAAGACACTGCCTAAGAGAAGCAAACAGGAATGGGCTGAGAAAACAGATCAGATGCTGAGCTGGCTCTAGCTAGGTATGGAAACTAGAGAGGGGAGAGGAGGCTCAGAGACACAAGACTCAGCGTTGCAAAGAAAAAGGACCTAGGAAAAGAGGTTGAGGAGTAGAGGCTATCTAGCTGGAAAAAAAACCCCAACAGGAAGCAACTGCCTGGGAGTTCTGAACCAACAGAAGAGATGCAGAGCAGAGGCCAAAAGCCTGAAAAGGTACTTGGGAAACTCATCAGCAATCTGCCTTTATTTTCCAGCCCAGCTCAATATTGAGCACCAGCCTCCAGCTGCTATCAGTTAATCCATTAGCTCCAGGGCTAGAGATCACTTGAGCTGATTTGATGGGCACAGAGACACCAGTGCAGCTGATAAACAATACACGAGTTAATAGAGGGTGTGCTTTGAATATGTATAACACTATATATATACATGCTACATAGAGACAAGTAGACCTTATAAATTTCAAATTTAGTCCTTAAGTCCTGTGTGCCTCTGTTCCTCATCTACAGTAAAAGAACAGTTGGCTCCATTCTACAGGAGCATTGTGAAAATTAATTTATTCACTTCAGCCAAAACCTCAGAAACAAGAGTAAAAGGCCAGACAGAAGAACTGAAGAGGAAATGAATCCTTTTACCCTCAGTGCAAATGCCAGGTAATGTGCATTAAGAGAGACATGGGTCCACATCATGAATGCTGAGGGCAAGCCAAAATATGAAACAGACCTTCTCAAGCAAACTGTCAGTCTGTGAAAGGACAGAAACAGGGGAAAACACCACACACACCTTCGGTGCACACAAAGACATTTAAGTGAATACAGTGGAACCCACATGTTCAGCTTCAAAAGCTGCATATTCTAACTGCTGCAGGTTCAAATTCACAACTGGACTGACAGCCTCTTAAATGTAGGTGAGTTTCTTTGCATTTCAACAATCAGCTTGGCTGTATTACTGCACAAAACATGCCTGTTGACATCACTGGATTTCCCCATAGGCAGCAATGTAACAGTTTTCAATGGGTGTAACTAATTCCATTCAGGTTGTAAGAACACAGCTGGCCTTCCAGCTATCTGCATCGGTTCCAATACATTTAGCAAAACGTAAAATCTTAATCACTTTATCACAGCTACCAACATCATAAAAGCTAGTCCATGCTCTGAACATTTCAGTTAACACAAACGGGCAGTTCCATTGCAGACAAAGTAAAGAGACTGTAATAATCATTACTAAGGGCAAGTTTCTCCTGAAATGAAGCATTTTATCCTTTTATATTTCCATCTGTGGTTGAACAGTCTTGACTACCAGAAATTACCTGAGTGCATACCTGGGTATGCAGTGTAAGTGATGCTAACTGGTATTTACTTTTCGAAATCTGTGCCCAAACTGCTTTGCCAAACATGACAGGATGCTCTTTTTTTCACTTCTGTACCATTTTCTTCAAGTGTATGAAAAAGACTCTGTTAAACACAGAACTGATTTAATCTCTTAAAGCTCAAGCGTATTTCACCTTTGGGAGTACTCAGATATTAAAGATCTGAGCCAGAGTGCACGTGAACAGCCACAGTATGCTATTACCTTATTTCCCAACAAAATCACAAGTATAAACAGAAAGAGTCTTCTCAGAGTTACCTTTTAAACAAGATCATATTGTCTGCTATGCTATTACATTTCTATTCTCCCTGCACATCTGAAAACATCAGAAATGTAGTTGTTTACTGTTAAGAAGAAAAAGTATGAGTATTAAAAATGATAGAGAATAAATTGATTCATGCTGACTTCTTGGTTTAAGACGACTCTAAACCACCATCCTGGATCTTGTTTATGTTTTGTGAAATACATAACAATACATTTTCCCCTACATATTCAGTTTAATTTTTCAGAATATTCTGAAATATGACACTTCTGTTTTATCTTTCTTTCAAAACCCACTGTCTGAGGTAACTCATCTGACTTCTGTAACGAGAGATACATCCTTCCAAAGGTCTTGTATTAGAGTATCTGCCCAAAAAGGAAATACACAACGAACATAACTCACTATGAGTCTCTTTATCTAGTGATAAGTATTACAGGCTTTCAGACAGAGCAATGTTAGGTACACTCTGAAGAACTAACTAGTTCATTACAGACCAGGTAACATCATAAACCACAAAAACCTATCCTACATCCCACATCATCCTATTCAGAACTTTCACATTTTTGTTTCTAACTTTAACACTGAAAACTGCATAAGCAATTTTAAAAGAGAGAAGATGGAAAAACAAAGGTTTCATTCAGGGCCTTCCCAGACCTGTAGAGCAATTTTCTAACATTTGTATTGAAGAACAGGCTGTTATTTCTCCTGAACTATTAAATACAATAAAAGATGGCATCAATAATTTACAAGCAGTTTACCCCACTGCTAAACTGCAGTACAACATGAGTGATCTTGATCCTACTCTATCCCTGAAAAGAAAATGCAGTCCCGTGATTATAGACAGACCAGATAAGTATCTCATGGAAAGTGCAATGCACATTTAAAAGCAACCACACCAGAGTGAGCTGCATCAGAGATGCAGATTGTGCCTCTTGTTCTGCCAAATTGAGGTCCTCATTTTGAAAGTAAAGGATGCTAATTGCCTTACCCACAAAAGGGCTCAGACAGGCACATAGGTATGAGCAGTATTTTAGCTCTAGACTCCTGACATTTCTTAAAATCAGCAATCTCAAGTGTTTGCTTTGTTATTATCACAGGAAAACACTGTGGTGTTCCAAGTGAGGTAGCAGCTCCTGGCTCTGTGCAGGGCCACAGCCAGTATTAGGGGACAATGCTCCCTGCCTCACTGTCTCTCCCAAACAAGTGGTTTGCTGTCTCTCCAAGCTCTGCTACAGCCATGTGCCTGAACAGGCCACTGGTAATTTTATTTCTTAACCAGTAAACAGAGTTTCACATTCATCTGTGGCTGCATGGAAGTTTGTGCATATTCCACACAATTGGAGAATCCTTGCACCAAATCTAAAATCCATTAAATGACAGATTCCTTCTTCTGTGAACTACTGCCTGGGCTTTCCAGAAGAGAGAGGCTAATTCAGCTGAACAACAGAACATCAATCAGGCCAGCTGCAAGATCTGACTCAGGTCTGTGCTCTCCTACTGGTCTGAAATGACACAATCCATCATCCAAAATGCCCTCATGTCAGCTTGCAGAAGTTCTGGCTTCAAACTGGAAAGAATAAGTCAAAAAAGCAAAACAAAATGCAATTGAGATATCAGGAGGAGGTGCACACACATTTAGTTTGTTCCTTCCTTTCCCATCCCACAAGCTATGCAGTTTTTTCCTACCATTACTCTTCACTAACTCCTCAACTGAAAACACCAACCATCCAAATTCCTGTGAGGAAAAAAAATAGACTCTTATTTTGATGACAGGACTGCCTCTACGCACACACAGAAAAACACAAACATATCATGAGGAAAGAACCAAGTTAGCAAGGCAAGAGCAACAAAAAAATCTGAAGCTCATTCTACCCTCAGTCCTTTGTGTTCAGTCACACCACTCAAAAAAACTAAGTTGCTATTTTCAGAGCGACTCAGGAAATCAGGCATCCCATACCTACTACATTTAATGTACACGTTTTGTCCACATTATTCCCACTGGGACATATAGTACCTTGTGAAACAACTATGATACCCAGTCTGCAGTCTTAGTAGGAATCTGAAGTTAATTACTTTTTCCAGCAATATTTGGAACAGGAGGGAGCCAGCTGTGCATTGACAGGTACCTTGCACAGGTTACAACTTTCAGAGGAAAGACATTTCAAACACCAAGTGGATCTTCCTGGGTGAACTACTTGGCATCCTCCTGTCTCTTTCCCCTTGCACTGTTTGTTAGTACTGAATACTCAGACTACAAATTCTTTCTGTTTTCTCATACACTTTGTGCATGTTAAAGCCTTATATATGTCAGTCTGAGCACACTATGAGCAAACTGATACTCCTATTTATTTCATTAGCATACATTACAGTTTTAGCCATTAGCATGAAACACAAAACATTATCCCAAAAGAAAAACCTCACTGATAGGCCAAAAATTACCACGGGCACATAGCAGCAGGGCAAATGGTAGTTGTGAGTCTTTTGACTCTATGCCCTGTCAGTTCAATATGCTCCTACTACACTGATTAATGTCAGTCCACCAGGCAGCAGCTCACTGCTGCCATAGACTCCCAGGCCAGGATCACAGGAATTACATACCAGGAAGCATTTCCAACAGATGGAGTTCACTCCAGGCTTAAATGCCTACAGCAGCACAAACTGAACTCCCCTTTTATTTCCTGGCGGCATAATACTCACTTCTTAAAGGAAGGAATATGTCAACAATTCTAGGAAGAACTTAACCTAAAAGGGATCCAGAAGTTTCGGATTCATAGCTTACAATTGATCTGAACTAGTAAAAATAAAATGCCCGAGTCTAAACTAATCCTCTAGGCTCTTTTATGGCGAATGGAGAAATACAGACACCTCGAGAAAAAGATAAATGACTACACTGCCTTGCCCTTTGCTGTTCCCACTCTCATCCCACCAACTACAGAGGGAGACTAGACAAACACCTTAAGCACAGCTAACTTTCACACAGCTACAGATGTGGGAAAGACTCCTTCACCTGAAGTCTGGATTGCTAGGTATAGGGTATTTGAAAAGAATTTCTGCACTGGGATAGTAAAAACAACTTTTATTTGTGGTTACTCCCTTCTAAGCACTACTCTATTTCTGTACTTTACATTTGTCTCTAGGGTGATATCAATTAAGGCTTCTTCTATTAATACTATATATGTTATCATCAAAATCAAACTAAACTGTTTGTCATCTGGCAGTTACTTAAGAACTAAAGGTTGTCCTGAAAGAAAAAAATACTCAAGTAGTCCCCAGAGGCAAGTCTATCTAAACTGCTGCATGCTATAAAAATTAGTGAATAATTCATGTACAACCTACATTCTCTAAGCCATAGAAAAAAGTTAACATCCCTATTAATAACATTGAATTTATTTCTTTTGCAGTAAGTCTAGTCATGGTCAGTATTTATGTATCTGTGATTGCATCTTAAAAGAAGAAACTGGAATTTCCAAAGACAACATCAAACTCTTAAGATGCAACTCAAGAACTGAGGCTTTTCTGTACAGGTGTCCTAGATTTCTGTGGGGTGTCTGGTTTTATCCCAGCCTAGATTAAAAAAATATAAAATGGATAGCACTGCTAGTACAGAAGGCTGCAATGGGTTCTCTACACCTTAGATGAAGCAATAATTAGGGTTTTCTCAGCAGCTATGCAAGTAGCCAAGAAGAAAAGGAAAAAAAAAAAAAAGATGAAATCTCTTATGCTCTAGCACACCTGCCTGCCTCCCGCTACGTGCTGCCCTCGCCTCACCCTGAGAGAGCAAAGCCGAGGAGCTGGGGAGGAGGGAGCTGGGGAGAAGGAGCAGAGGTAGCGACCGGACTGTCCGCTCAAGGCACTTTCTCCGAAGTCTCCTCACCTCAGCCATTGCCACCGGCCCCGTCTCCCGCTCGCTGCACCGGTCACGCCCGTTCGATGTCAGGCCGGGCGAGCTGCGCTGTCGCTGCGGGACCCGGCTCGGCGGGACCGAGCGGGGCGCCCCAGTACCGAGCCCGACAACTTGCCAAGCGTACAGCGGGGACCCCCGCGGCTGCCCTACGGAAGTTGCCGGCCAGCACCCCTTTAACCTCTCCCCGCTCCGGGCCCTACTTACATGGTGCTGGCAAAAGGCGGGGGCGGGTAGTAGCCGTAGGGCTCCCGGAGGGTTTTAACGGCTCTTTGAGGTGGCGGAGGGGGCTCCGGCCCCCCATTGACACCTCTCCAGCCGCGGCGCCGGCGTTGCTGCTCCTCTTCCTCTGCCCCCTCCTCCTCCTCCTCTTGCTGCTGGGGGAAGGTCACTCTCCCCTGCTCCTTGCTTTTCCTGCTCTTGCTCGACATGGTCAGGTTCCCTCAGGCGGCGGTGGCTGCTGTTGCTGCTCCCGCTCCCGGCCGGCCTCGTCCGGCAGCGTGTGTGGCGAGGAAGGAGACAGGAGGAGGAAAGCCCTGCCCGGAGGTGAACGGAGCACCTGGGGAGGACAAAACCCTCACCATAAAACCACCGCCGCCCCTCCGCCCTCTCCTCCTGCCGCCTGTCAGGAAGGCGGCGCGATGCGCAGCCCGGGAGCCGGGAAGTGCCGGGGAGGTGAGCAAGAGACAGGGCTCCCGGCAGCGGCTGCTCCTCTGCCCCTCTCCTCTCCCTGTCATCCTCCCTCGCTAGGATAGCATCGTTACTGAGGCGGAGGGGATGAGCCGTGGCGGAGAGGAGCAGCTGCCTACCGCAGCAGGCGCTCCGGAGAGGAGGGGACGCCTCTTCCCCCCCCCCACCTCCGCCCGCCCAGCTGCCGTCTCGGCCCGGGGGGGCGGTAAGGGGGAGGTGCTGTTGCTACAGGCCCTTTTAAGTGTCCCGAGGCCGCCTGAGAGGCCGTAGCTGAGGTAAAATCTTTTTATGAAGCGCCTGCTCGACAGGTAGTAATATCGCTGCAGCTGTAGGACGTCCTCAGGAGGTTCCCGCTCGGTGTACGGTCTCTGCAAAGACGGTACCGAGCCCTTCCAACGGTACCCGTCGTGGTAGGAGCTCCCAGGGAAGCTCCGGTAGTAAGGGCGTGAGGCGGTGGGACCACCAGCAAGGTCGTTTTTACTAAAATGGCCCAAACTGAAAAGTGCTGCAGAGCCTGCGTGAAGCTCGGACATTATTTGGTGAAATACTCCGCCCGACACTGGAAACAGTTGAAGTTAAAATTTTCTAGCAAAAAGAGACTCTTTTGACAGGCTTACCGATGATAAAAGCGAGCCAAGATTTCCAAAGTGCACCAGACGTCTTTGCCTCAGATTTCACGGTTTAATTCTGCGTGGTGTCAAACTGAAAAACAGTGGGAGGATGTTGAGAAGCCCATTGCATGTAATCAGAGCTAATTATAGATACTAGTCACAAAGATTCTTGCTCTACAGAGATGTATTGCTTCTTAAGAGATTTTTCAGTGCATGATGCCACAGGGAAAATTATTCTGTGACAAAACTGCAACCCTATTAAAACTGAGGCAGAGCATGTGTGTTTTTATACACAGAGTATGCAGAACAGTAGATACATGGAGACTACATGTGTTGATACAATAAAGTTATTCTTTTGTCTGTGTATTGCCGTGATGCCATTTTTCTCTTGTCCTAAACTTTTGTAAAGCATTATGTGACTCTCAGTATAAATTCACATGAATCTGCATTCAGAAATGCCGGTTCTACTGAAATTTAAACGCATCTAAGTTTTCCAGTTACTTCAGAGAAAGTGCACTTTAAATCCACATATGACTGCTTAGATAGAATTCTGGCTGCCGAGCATCGTTAAGCAGTCTCAGTATAAAACAGTCATTACCTCACATTGTACACTGTTTCAGTGTCATCTATGGTTTTGCCCTTGTTTTCCATACGTAGAAAAGCTGTACTCATGCAGCACAGGAAAAGCCAGCCAAGAGTTTCACAGACTCAATTTACTCAGCTACAGCTTTGAAGAAAGAGTTGGGGTTTGTTTTCATCTGTTTAATTAGTTCGCATCTTGAACTATTTAGGGAAGTGGCTTTTTATGTCATTCATCAGCTTCAGTGGAATTGTATACACAGTGGAGCAAATTTTGCTTTCTAAGAAACTAATATATTCTGCAGCTACTCTAAAGTACTTGGAGTTAATCATTCAGGACAGTCTAGGTGTCTAACCTAGTTATACATACTGTATCAGTGTTATATATTTCAGAGCACTGCCATGTAAGGTTTGTTTGCATCAAACCTTGTATTCTTGCAGGGGCCCTTTGACTCAAACTATGCTGCCCATATTATATTCCTTTGGCAAAAAAAGTTCCTCTGTTGTTACAGTGGGCTACAGGATGGACTTTCAATTGCCTCTAGAATTTCCCTTGAGAGCAAAACATAAAAGTACAGCTGAAAGTAGATGAGAAATGCTCTTGCTTCCCAAATGTATGCTCAGAGCAGGGCTTCCACATAGAAAGGTTTATTTTCTTCTCAGAAATAGATAAAAGAGGGGTTTAATATTGGTTTTGAGTTTCAAGAAACTCATAGCCTTGTTTTTTTTCTGTTGTACTTCCCGTCACTAATTTGAATTATGTGTTCTACGGGCTGAGTTTCTCATTATTTGAATACTGTCTAAATAGAGATTGGTTTGTTTCTACAGCTAAAGAAAGGTAATGACTATTTATTCAGTTATCCAAGTCACTAATAATACTTGGCTCTGAAGACATCCTTGCAGAAGTCTTCATGGTACATCCCTCCATTTCAAGTGGTAAAATGATGATAACTCTCCAATGATTACAATACTATATATTATAACATATATTTCATGCCATAGAACTTTCATCTAAGCTGTTTCTGTAGTTTGCTTCTGAGAACACCAAGACAGTGGCAAAACCCCCACCTCATTAAAGTCATGTTACAGCACTGTAAGCACTCTGTAGAAGGCTGCTTTTTCTACTACACAATATCTCTGCAACATGGACTTCATTCATAGACACATTTGAGACACCAGAACAAGTGAGAAACCTAATAGTAGTGAAATTGCACCTACAAAATCCTGGGCATGGCCAAATGTTCTCAAAAAGGGATTTCTGTTTTGAGTCATTTACACATTTTTGAACACGCTGTTCATGTCAGTAATGCCAATGTTCCAAAATCATTACTCTTCTTAAAAATATTTAATGTTATCCAAGTATCAGGTAGATGTCAACATAGCCAACTGCAGAAAGTGAAGGAGAAAGGAGCAGTAGATTTGAAATACCAGGCAGAGCAATACAGGCAACATTGTGCCTGTTGTCTGTTGTTTCAGCTGGTTAAAGACTTTACAGTCAGAGGCTGCCAATCCAGGACATTTTGTGAACAATGACTTGAATTTACAGGGTTTTGAAGCGGTGTCATTTTAATTTAGAAAACTGCTTCCTGGAAGTTGCTTAGATAAGAGTAAAATAACGAAAGGTGTACTACTACTGTAAGGACAGAGACTGAACAGAAAAGCCTGCAAGATTTACAGCGAATAGTGAAACACAGCAGACAGGGTATTACATTACTGAAGGTGCTAGATTGTTCTTCATACTCTTTTTTTCCTCTCTCTCTCTCTTTCTCTTTTTTTTTTTTTAAGGAGATGCTAGTTCATCTTTGAGTAGGAATTGCAGCCAGAATATAATACTTCATTCTTTTCACCCTAATGGCTTGATCAAGATAGGGTGGAATCAGACTGGAACAGGATTTTGTTTATATGGGTCAACTACTCTCTGGTGGGAAATATTTCTGGCCTCAAAATGATGAGAAATACATGATTCAGATTTTAAACCTTGTATTGACAGTATTCTGAAGATGAGAGTGATCAAAAAATAGCTTTTCTATATTGAAATAAGGAGTAAAAGTGTCAAAAACATGAGTTCCATATTTCCCTTTCCCATTTTTTCTAGCTTCTTTAAGTCAGGCAAATTGAATGGATCTGAAATACGAAAACAGATAGCACAGCTGGCATTCCATATACATAAATATCAGGAAGTATATTCAGATTCTTATGCTGAACTAGCATAGCAGTTATACTTTCCAGATCTGAGGCACCTCACTGAGTGGATATGCAAATTAGTAGGAATGTGACAAGTGATGGGGAAAAAGGTCATTTAATGACTATGCCTTGGGGTGTTCTCTTACTAAAACTTCTCTGAGACATACATTTCAACATTTGAAAATAAATCAAACCTGCCTGTTGAAAATTGGATTGGTGAAATGAATTAGTTAGATTTAAGAATCAGCAAGATCCAAGAAAATCCTAGTAACAATTTCCTTTACAGAACAACCTTCAACATCATATGATTTTGCCAAAATATTATTTTCCTGCTTTATAAAAAAGTAAGAGGAAAAACCTGGGTTTTATTTGCTTGAAGTGATGGGTGAAGATTGGCAAAAACATACTCATAGTAAGGCTAGAAATAGAATGCAGGTCGTGCAGTACACTGAACCCTTCTCTAACATGTGCGTGTACTACTTTCCTGAAAATTGGGAAGTTGGTGGGAATAGCAACAGTGTAATGAAAGCAAAATTGGCCTTCTTTGCCTCATACTGGGAATTTGCCTATTTGCCAAGAACCCAGTGTTTTCAAGGACATTTTGCTCCTACATCAAGGACTTCTATGAAAGTCCAAACAGGTTAATCAGCATGAAGAGAAAAGGAGTGATGTGATGTCATTGATCTGTAAGCAGATCTCAGCCTCAGAACTAATATTATGGTTTAAGGCTTTTAAATTTATCTTTTTGAAAGAGAGAAATTCCTGAGACTTGAGCCTGTAATTCCATACACCCTGTGCAGCCATTCAGGCCCAGGCAAAATGAGTGGTATAAAATACTGTCAAATCACCTACTGGAAGCCAAGCCCTCAGAGCTGTGTGTCGCAGTTGTATTATGTGGTCTACTTTATGATATTAAAAGGCCACTGAAGCCTCCTGCCAATAAAACCATTAGATAGATACTAGCTATATTTTCAAAGGTCTGCAAAATGCCTGATGTCCATCTAGACAAAATGGACACTCGTTTGGGTTTTTGCATTAAGCAGCAACTGTGTGTACATTTACATACTTGCACCTGTTAATTCCGTTTTTCTAAGGCAAACCAGGTATGTCTTTAAACAAATCCAATGTCTTTGCACACTGTTGAACAAATCCACAGGATCTTTAGTCTCTGCCAATTTTTACTCCTCTCTTTTCATGCATACTGGTAGAAATTAGAAGTTAAGAGAAGTGCTACCAGGAAAGGGACTCCCAAGTCAATACCCTTATCTGTACACTACCCTCAGGATTTTATGTAGCACTAGATTTGCTTTACTTATTTATATATAAGGCTGGATTTTTTTCCTTAAATTAGTGTCCCTGTCCCTGTGTCAGTCAACACTCCCTGAAAATGTAAACATGAATCTCAGTCCATTGCTGAGTGCTGGCAACCATGTGATAAGTAAATATATTGTCACAAGGTAACACCTTTAACAACTGAGTTTTTGACAGCACTTCTTATCTAGGTGGATGAATGCATCGCAGCCTCCTAGCCCCTTGCTGCTTGACAGAAAAAATCATTGCATGGGTGTGTTCAGCTTTTCAGCTAATGAGACTGAGAGTTGCAATGGATGTATGGAGTGCAGAATAGCTCTTATTCTAGCAAATTAGCAATGATTTCAGTCCTGTGCAAGTAATTAAGTCTGGATATATTTGGACACAGTTCCATCTTTCTCTGTTTGGGGTGCAGGATTTGAGTCACTGGGGGGATCAGCATAGCAGAAGCAGGACATAAAAATTATAGCAAGATACAAACAGGACATGATGAACTAACAGCTCATAATCATTTTAAAACCCAAATAAATGGATTTTTCACGTTGTTTTGTGAATTGATATTGCAATATATTTTAATTTGCAGACACATTCTCTTTAGCAGAAAGAAATTTCAACAGCAGCTTACCATTACGAGTGACAAGCATGGCTCCCTGAGGAAGAGAAAATCCTTCATCCTGGTTTACACCATTCAAAGCTCTGTTGTTCAGGATATCTGGCAATTTTAACGGAAAGATTACCTGATTCTGTCATAGTTCAGAGCCTAATTTTCTTAAATCGCATCAGAGCCCTTGAATAAATACCATGTGGTACTAACTACTTGCCATACCTCAAAGCATTAAATTCCTCTGGTTGGACAAGGAGCAAATACCACAGTGCACAGTGCTGATTGAAAATGTAATCTTTCCTTCCATGGCCTGCTGTGGACTAGGTGATAACACTCAACCACAGGTGCTAACTATTTTGAGCAACAGTAACACAGTGGGTCATCCAAAACTGCTTCTTTGCTGTTCTGGAGGAAATAAACTCCTTATGAAGAGACCACATCTTATGTCTGAAATAAGATGGGCTCAGAGACATTCATTAGGAATTCATCAGAATTGATATGAGTTACAGTGAAGCTATATACTTGTCTGATTAAAGCAGGCACGAGATGCCAACAGCCTGCTTTTGCATAGCACACAACTCATTTAACTTGTGCCAAGTTCAGGTGTCCTGCAAGGCTAAGGATCCCATATATGTATTCTGTGTTATCAAAGGAAAAAAACTCCTTTGTTACAGTTTTCCTGCCTTGTATATAAGAAAAGCCACTTTTCAGAAAAAGGAGAGAGGAAATGCCAAAGTTTCTAGCACTCAAGTGATGCTCAATAAGAGAAAGCAAGAAAGGAAAAAACAAACAGGATGTTTCTGTGAGAAGACACTACATTTACTGGCAACAATCTTCAACATGACTGACAGGGAAAATTGGAATGTGTGGAAACAGGAAGATATGACAGTACTTATAAATTATTCCCTGAAGCCAATATAAAATATGGTGAAGATGCAATATCTTTTGCCATGAAAATTAGAGTAACTCTACTGTTGGAGGTAACAGGTAGATGTCCTATTCAATTAATAGAGGTTTTGTGGAGGAAAATGGTTGTAGAGGTTACAGTTAAAGTATGGTTAAAGAACCTCAGCACTCATGTCTTTCAGCAGTCATGCCAGGTGCTGATACAGAGGTTTCAAGGTTAGATTTCCAACTTCACTTTCTGGCTTCAGGAAAACAAAAAACCTTTAACGGTATTGTAAGTTTTTGTGTGTGTGTGAGTTCAGGTCAATGGCAATGTTGCAATCACTTCCAGCTGGGTTTGAATTTAATATCTGGCATTTAATAAAAACAGTAACCCATGTTCTTGAGAAGCCGGAAGAAATTTTCCCTGGGTTTCAGAACACAGCCAAATCCAGCTGGACCAGTACTTCAGACAAATGAAGGAGAAAAAGTGAATCTCAGGAGACCCTCATGTGTTGCATTAATTTTTAAACCATCCATGTCCTGGTTTTTAGGAGTAAACAGCAACTACAGTTCCCATTAGAACTCAGAAAACAAGAGAGGAGATCCTTATTCAGCAGAAGAGCAGTAGAAGACAAAATACTTTGCAATAACGTGACAGACAGACATAAGGAAATGTCTTTCCTGCAACAGTGATGTCCTTGTCTAGGAATCCCCTTCAGGCTTCTAGATTCAACTAACAGGGACTCAATATCAATAGAGTGCTCAAATAATATTTAATCTTAAAAGTGAGATGTAAACAGTGAAAAACTGGAACACTGAAGATCAATATTAGTCTATAAGGGAAAAGTGATACAAACTGTTTCCTTATCAGATGAAACAGCTGTAGACAGAAAGATGAGTCTGGCAGGTTAAAGATTTTGGAAAATTAGGTATCAGCATAACGTGGATTTTGATGTGAGCATGAAATTCATTTGCAGAGATCCAAAGATTATTCAAGGGCTTGTTAGAAACACACTTGTAAATATATATCCTGAGTGTGAACCAGCATGTTAAAAGACATACAGGAATATTTTTAAATGTTTCAAAAATAACAATGTGGCCAAAATTGGATTCTGAAATTAATAAATTCTCTTTTACATATGTAATTATAAAAAACTCCTAACTTACAGTATTAGATAAAAAAGATTCAACAGCCTCACACACTCAAACTTTCTATTTTTGAAATTATAATCCATCAAAGTGGAACCCTTTAATTTCTCAAAGGCATTTTCCCTCTCAAACACTGAGGTAAATATTGAGATGTAATGGAAGGAAGAAAGCATGAGTGTGTTGGCATTTTTGTCCTTTTCTCCCCATGATACCCCCATAATTAAAACAATACAGCACATTAGATCACAAAAGAAGTGCTAGACACTTCCCTTAACAGCATTTCCCTGTAGCCCTATTAGATTCCCCATTGTCTGATTATGCTGAGCCAATTAAATAATCAGCATCCAGTTTTGTGGAAACCACAAATAAAATTCAGATAAAAGGTCATAGGATATCCTTGACTTTTGCAGGAACTGAAAGATCCATATGACAACCTGAGATGTTAAACTTGGATCTTCATCCCATGAAGAAAAATAAGCAGGAAGTTTTGTGCACCAAGGCACACAAAGCTTCCTGTTCTAAGTTATCACAGAATCCTAGAATCCTAGACTGGTTTGGGTTGGAAGGCACCTCTGGAGCTCATCTAGTCCAACCCCCCTGCACTGGGCAGGGACATCCCCAACTAGATCAGCTTGCCCAGAGCCCTGGCAAGCCTCACCTGGAATGCCTCCAGGGATGGGAACTCAACCACCTCCCTGGGCAACCTGTGCCAGTGTTCCACCACCCTCGTGGGGAGGAACTTCTTCCTAATATCCAGTTTAAATCTACTTATCTCCAATTTAAAACCATTGCCCCTTGTCCTTTCACTCCAGGCCTTTGTGAACAGGCCCTCTCCAGCCTTCTTGTAAGTTCCTTTTAGGTACTGGAAGGTCACTAGTAGGTCCCCATGAAGCCTTCTCTTCTCCAGGCTGAACAATCCCAGCTCCCACAGCCTGTCCTTGTAGGAGAGTTGTAATTGTTCCATTCTGCCTGCTCAACCACTCTGCGCTTTGTGTAAGCTTTTTCTTCCATTTGTCTCCTTTACCTTTTTCTCTCGTTTATATTACATTCTTTTATTTGTTTTCTCCCATGGCCTCTTAGAGCTATTGGATCCCTCAGGTACTCTGCCATGCAGTGCTGAGAAAGAGAAGCTCTACCCAAACTGGCCAAGACAAGTAAAATTCTCTTTTCATGTACTTGTCTTGAAAGTTTTTTCCTTCTTCTTCTTATTCAGGTTCACATTAACAGTCTCTGTTGCAGGGCCTGGGAGGACAACAGTTCAGTACACACAATATAATCCTAGACTATAAATATTTATATAAAATGTAGCAGTCACTCTAGTGCTGCTTCTGACCTTACTTTCCAGTCCTCTGCTACTGCTCTGCCTTCTGATCCCTGTCCATTGCCCAGAATATAAGCTACTCTTGATGCAGAAGGTGGATCTAACCAACATGTCTGAGATGGCTTGATAAACCCTGATTCCTATATTATAACCAAGGTGCAAAACAGCCAAAGGAAGAAAAGAAAGGTGAAAATGTTACAAAATATATGCCAGGCTCTCAAACAGTAAATAAAATCTTCAAGAAAAAAAAAAAAACAGCAGAGAACAAGAAAGCAAGAATACTATGCCCAGAAAGTGATAAATAAATAGGCAAATTATAGCAAAAGAAATAATGAAAATATCTTCTTGTGGTACCTGACAACACAAGTCCCTTAGCCACGAATTCATTAACATATACTAGGCACCAGTCAAAACTACAAAGTGATGGCATCTGAACCAAAAACTTTTCTTGTCTTAGAAATTAAAAGATACTCCCAAGCAGCAACAGAATATCAGTCAAATGAAGGCAATTCAGTGGAGCACTACTGTAGTGCTCTGATAGGTGCAGGCTGGTTTTTTATACCAAGTAGCTGATTAATAAAAATTTCCTTTCTTGCCTATTTAAAATCATAACTGATTTTTAAATAGGCAAAACTGTGGGGATCTGTGAACACTGTCACTTTGCTTAGCTGCTGAACTTGAGTACAAATAGGAGATATAATGAGAACAAATGTGAGGAGCATTGTACACAAAACCAAGTGACAGTTCAAGAGAAACAGACCAAATCAAGAGCATAAACATAACCTCAAATATTATTAAAACAGTACATTGGGTCATTCATGCCACTTGATTACATTTTGTAACCATATGGGACAAGGACTTGACATGAAGAATGGAATGGCTCATGCACAACAGACTATTCAAATTGAAAAATTGGCCAAGTGACTGACGGGCAATCTGCCTTCCTTTGAAGCATCTTGCATTTGCCAAGCAGAGCAGGGAATATTGGACTTGATGGATCATTGGTTTAATGGAGCATGGGAGATCCTATTAAAACTGACTGGCAGAGGGCATTGATCCAAACGTAAATTTGGTATTGAAAGTAAATTTATATATTCTTCTGAGCCTCTCTATATTAAAAAATTACAAGTTGCCTGATTTCTGTTCAAACTTATTCATTTTATGTAGCCTGATTTTTATGTAGCTGCGCTTGATTTACAGACGATCTCAGAATAACAATAATTAATTATGAGACTGAGTGAGAAGAAAAAGAGCACTTCTGAAATCTAAAAGGGAACAGTGGTGCTGGTGAACTACTTTGTGTCACATTTCTAGCTTGCTTTGCTAGAACAATGTCATTTGATAGGAGGCTGTTTTTCTGAATTACCATGTAAACAAGAAAGTAAGGTGTTAAGATTGTGTAGCTGATAAATGCACTGCTCTTGTGTCACAAAAAGCACTTTGAGCTAAAATGAAGAGAACAGTCTTAGGGAACCAGAGATACAATTCAGTGTTCACTGTCTTCGTTATCTTTCAGCAAGTATAATGTCTCAAATCTACTTAGCTCACAGCTATAAAACCTCTTATCTGAATTAACCCAAAATTAAGAAATAAAAAATACTTAAATCTTTTTACAGGGAAAGGCAGAGCTGGAATGGATAAGTATCTCAGACCTACGTCATTCTCCACTGTTGTCTTTGTCTTCATTGGCCACTGCCAGTGGTCCTTGAACTTCACTGGTAAGTCATATAGAAGAATAGGTATTTTGCATTTCCAGCTTTATCTATTCTCCTGTATTATCATAGGCATATTAGAGCCATATTAAGCATCTGAGGCATCAGCTCTACTTGAATCCACCGCTGGAAGTGGGGTTTTTAGATGACAAAAGGGTTATTGTGAGATTTGTTCCAGTGAAACCAGCACAAAAGCTACTTCTCCTTTCTATTTAAAGCTTGCAGAATTTAGCTTCCTCCATCCCAGTAATACCACACTCGGCCAAAGAGTTTCACTTGCAGAGAGTGACATGAACATGATGAGTGGGCATTGCTTAGCAAGGAAAGGGCAAAAAGGAGACCTAAGTATGTCTGAATTTTGTGCTTCTTAAAAGTGTTTTCATTTAGGTCTTTCAATATCTGCTGGGGAATGGTCCTGTTGCCATATATACAGACGTTTAATACTTACAGAGTGCTTTATTTTTACAAGGAGCTTAAAGAACATAAATAATTGCTCTAGCACACCCACTACTCCAAAGAAAAAAAAGGGGGGGGGGGGTCAGATTATCTGCTCCACAGCAAAAAAGGCTTGAAATTGCTTTCAAAAACAGTCATATCTGGCAGCCTTGGAGAGAAGATGATCACTTCTATTTACAGCAGCCAGAGAAGACATTGAAAAGCCATAAGCTATCACAAATAACAACTTCCCTGTTATAGGACATGCAAGATTTTGGGAGAGGTGGAAAATGATGAACAAAGTAGTAGCTTTTCACATTGACGACATTCTGGGCACAAACTTAAGTCATTTATGGAAACCCTGGTGATCAAAGTGGAGATAACAAAGAAGATTGTGGGCAATAAGCCAAGACAGTGGGATTACTTCTCAAACTGCCAGGCCTGCTGCCTTCAGCTTTCTCAATGTCTTTCTTTGGAGCATGTAGGTAAACAGAGTTACATCCCTTCATGCTGCATAAGCCTTCAAATGCTTCCAGAATGTAGTTAAACCTAATGTTTACTACAGCTTTCAGGCAGCAGGGATTTATGAGAAGCTTGCCCTCATCTGTGCTGTTTTGTGCAGACAAGGAATAGGATGTCTCAAGGGCTTTTCTTTTTATTAGAACAAAATCATCATTTTGTTTAGCTTTTAAGTAAAGCATTGGCAAAAAGCAAAAAATATTAGTTGATCTAAAACATGCATACACCTTTATCTCTGCATGAGAAATTAAACTATTTTCATTAATTTTGAAGGATAAAAAAATAACTTTGACTTACATTTAAAATCAGGAAAGGCAGGGGATGAGGAAAATAAAACATTCTGTGGGAGAGCTGATCTTAAACAACCAAAATGTTCATTCCTCATTCACTAATTCACTGCTCAGGAAAATATATATGGGTCATTGCCCAGCTTCTTTTGCCCTGAATTTGGATTGGCCATCTTGCTGCTGTATTAACAGCCACTGCTTTCTTCCAAGGAATGCTTCTGGGAATACATTTTGTATTGTGATTGCAATAACAGTAAATACAACTGTTGGGGTTTTTTTCTGATTATGAAATACTGAGTGTGTACAGTTCACTCCACTTAGTGCTGGCTGCTTTTTAAATGTATTTTCTGTCCTGCCTCTTTAGACAGTGAGGTCAATAGGTTGGGAAAATGTGATGAGAGTTTCTTAGTCAGGTTGTGGAAAATCCATATTCATATACATCCATTACTAGTGTACAAAATATCTTACAAATTATGCATTGAAGTTTCTTACCTAGGAAGCTATTCAATGACCAATTTAAGATAACACAGTGTAGTAGAGGTGATTGTAGGATACCACATTTAAAAGAAGATCTACTTCACTACAGTAGAGGTCTCAGAAACTGTAGGAATTTAGGATTAGGTATAATCCCACCATCAATTCTGTTCTCTTGGACCAAGTGCAGTAACTTGCACAGATATTTGTATAACCTGTTCTTAGGCATGCCCAGCAATGCAGATTCCACAAAGATACTAGTGACAAAAAGTCATTACCACCTAATGGCTGTTTAATCTTCCACCCAAAACTACTTAGTAGTTAGCTTAGTTCTCTGTGGACAAATAACTACCTTGCAAAATCCCAATCCTACAGCATCTAGCAATTCTGTTGGCAACTTGGGTGAAGCAGCTGAGTGATGTTGTGGGTAATCTGCTCTCCCACTACTACTTCAGGTGGATTTAGACCTCCCAGCAGGTCATGGCTGTGTGGGATGGTCTGCAGCACTGCTGCTTCTGGTCTACCTGCCCACGAAGGGGTATACTAAATTGATTTCCAGAACTATTAGTCAGGTTTTTCAGAAGGATATCCACTCCTCCCACTTTCTGAGAATAAGTGCTTGCTGGGGAATTGCAGCTTTGCCTCATTCTTTCTTCCTGTTCTGCCACAAGTTTTAATGATGGGCTGGAATAATGTCAGTTGTCCTGATAATAAGAAATGCTTACTTCCTTGCCACTGTGAAGTAAAACAATAAGTTGCTTTAAGATAATATTTGCCTCTAACCACACTTAGACAACGCACTGAATTTCCACTGAGAAGCTAAACTAATGCATTACACTCAGCTCCATGGGTTATTTATAGATCCTCTGCTGGCTGGTGATAATGATCCTCCTCAGGCTTAAGTCACAGGCAGAATAATCCTCTGAATTCGAGACCTTTTATTAATGGTTCATGTATTTGTGCTTTGTGGGAGGAGAGCTACGTCCTACCTGTGTGCCTGGATTGGAGCAATGAAACATTGAAACCAGCAGATTGTATTTTTCCAAAGGAGTCTTACATCAGAGAACAGGAACCTCTAGTACTTTGGCTCCTGCAAACATAATGCCTAGAAAATACACAGGCAATAGGTTTTAACTTGAGAGGTAAGGCTTTGGAATAACCTGTTCTTAGGCATGCCCATGTTTGCTTCAAAACCAACCAAACTTACTGAAAACCAGATCAGAAAATGGAGACTGGAAGATCCTGCAAGGTACTCAGAGCACACTGTGCCCAGAGGAAGCTGAGACAGGTAAATTGTCAGATAATCCTGCAAAGTACTAATGCCACAACAACAAAGAACCCAGCAAGAAATACAGACAGTGATAATGAAATTCTCACATTATTTAGCCAGCCTTGTGAGGGACTGTCTCCTCAGCAGAATGAGCCTCCATGAGTACAGAAAGAACTCTGTCAAGTCGTCGTCGTGGCTAGGCTTCGCGAACGAAGATCCAGGGAGGGCTCCATCCACACTCCTCCTCAGTGCCTTTTCCAAGTGCGCTGATAAGAAGAGGCTAGCAGATAGCACCCTTGAGCCTGAGCAATGGATTTTTTTTAGGTGAGACACAGCATGCGCAGAGCTGGACCCACCCTTTAGTCCTAAGGTTCATCTGCCAGGGCCTAGCAAGCTTGGACGCTGGCAGCGAGGTCCTTAGGACAGAGGTTTAACCTCTTAGCTGGAAGGCCTTCCAGGGCTAAACAAGCTCCATCTGCCCGGGTTTGGAATCAGAGTTGTCCTTCTCCTAGGATGACTGCCAGAAGGCTAATGAGCTCATCCTACCCATCCAAGGATTATAGGAACATGGGTATCACTCCCCACACTTTCCCGTGGGCAATGAGTTTAATGCTCCCTCTGCTGTCGGCACAGTTATCACACCAGGGGCCACAGCAGACCCCAAGTGATTTTCAGACTGTGCCTGACTCTGTCAAGTGGTCTTTAGAGAAATATCTTACCAAGGGACCTGAGGAGAAAACTCTCTGGGAAAATTCTTTTAAATTGCATTAAAAAAAATAGAATACTGTGCTACGGATAAAAAGACAAAGATAAAATTTGTCAGATTTGCTGATAGCAAGGGTATCTATTGAAATGTCTTCATAGTCTTTCATTAAAGTTGAAAACACACATACTCCAGGTGTTGAAGGAACTATTCTCTCTTATTCTACTTCAGCATTTCAGCAATGGAAAGGTAGAAAGAATAAATTGCTCAAAGCATGGCTGTGTGCACAACATGGACTAACTCTCAGAAGTGCAGACTGCAAAGTTAGGAAATGCCAAATGAAGCTTGAAAGGTCTCAGCCTAGCTTTACATCAGTCCCTTGGTGTGCATATCCCTGTCATCAGACAGCCTTACACTGCTTTTTACCTCCTGAACCAGGGAAGAGTCCAGGCTGTAAACTGGGGTGCTTTCTGGAGCCCCCCCCTGCCTCAGCTACTGCATGGTTTGAAGTGAGGGGCTGCAGGGCTGGCAGAGGTGTGCAGATCTGCCCTGGGCAGGCTTGGAGAGAGAAGGAAGTTTGGGTATTCTGTTGTGTTAGCACATAACCCTTCCAGCTAGTAATAGATCCTTAGCCTGTGTGGAACCTTAAATCTCACTAAAATTCAGCTCTGCTTCTGTGTGGAAAGAAGGCACTTCCAAGACACAAAGAGTAATTCCAATAGAAAATTAAACCCTTAGGCCACAGGATGGGGATTCAACTAGGACTTTTGGAAGAAGAAGACATCTTAATTTTATATTTTCCTTGTATTCTACTCTGAGAAACAGCAAAATGAAATTCTCACAGTGAAGAATTCCACATGGGCTATGTTAGCAGTTCAAATTTAATAGAATTATAAACAGTTGAAAATGGACTTTTCTGATAGGAAAAGTCTTGGATAATCTTAATATTGGTGCTGCTGTTAGTCTTCAAAGTAGCACTCACCTGTGCAGGTGTGTGCACAAATGCCTATGTGTGCATGTTTACCTAAAATAAACACACTTTCTCTTGTTTTAATTCTGCTTCCTGCAGAACAGAAGATGGTAGATTCCAACAGGAATAACATTTAAGAGCAGAGAACAGAAAAAGTATGTAGAATAACTCAACAATGGAGACTGAGAGTGTTTGAACAAGTGATCCATTGCAATACTTTGTATAGACTACAGAGCATAGCAGTGTACAGACAGATCTATCAGTTATATTTAAAAGTGAATCTTACAAAACAAATTAAAACTCCCATATTTGTAACCACATTTGCTGTATCTGTGTTAGTTTCCTCAGACTGCTGCTGGTAAATATGAACATGAATCACATAACCAGCCACCTCATTCAAAGAACTAAGCTAGTAGCAATAGAGCAAACACCATGTATATTATTCTGCCACAGTCTTGCAAAGCATCTGCAATACAAGTAAATAAATAAATCTCCAGAGATTTTGTTAAAATCCTTCAAATGAGCCTACAAAACAACACTTACCACAGAACTTGATTAAAGAGAATTAATGACATAATGTCTCTGTGTTTACTTCTTCAGAACAATTACTTGAGGCAGGAAATCTTTAGATAAAAACCTCTAATGATGCTAAGTCTCCTATCTAACCTCCTTCCCGAAAACATTACAGTAATGATGACAAATTCTTTCCTTTTGTATCATAATAAAATTCAGCCTCTTACGTGGTTCAGTACGAACAAGAGACGATTTGGCCTCCTTTCTGATTTTAAAGGTAAATTGAAAATTAACTAGTGAGAAGTTTACAAAGGTGGAAAAATGTTTTTCTTCTTTTGTTGCTGTAGTTTTTATTTGTCCTGAACTTGCAATAACTGACAGATCAATTTTTATAAAAGGCCAGCAAATTCAGAAGTCCTGGGGTACAGTGAATTTGTGACTCTGCATATGATTTTCTCTTTCAAAGGCTGCAGAGAAAATAAGAGGAACCTACAAGATACAGTTAGAAAGACCAGGCCAGGTTAGGAGGAAAAAAACTATAGCTATAGATGGAAGAAAAACTACTAAAGTTCCATAATAGGTAAAACTATAATTGTAGTAAGAAAGATATGCCACTCCTGAGGTGATGATGAAAAGTTTTCCTGGAGCTAGCCATATACTACAAAGCAGTGAGGTCATGCCAGAAGAAAGGACATCTCCACAGCATTCAGGCTACCATTGTCTGCTGTCTCAGCTGGCTGCTGTGTTTCATGGGCTGATCATGTGTACAATCCTGTGAAAGGCAGCAGCTCTGAGAAGAATTTACAAACCAGTAAAATGGAAGGGAAAGCAAACACTACCAGTTAAACCATGTGCTTTCTGCAGTGGGTTGCTGGCAAGTATAGACTGTGGTATGTTAGTACTCAGGCAGGAGAGCTCATTGCCAGATAATAGTATCTAAGGGCCACATGCTGTTTTTAAGGACAAAAACATCACCTGATTTGCTTACCTAGTGATACTGCTGAATACAATGCCTGCTTATCACAAATTTTCAGTTATTACGCAAAAAATTAATTTTGGCCAGTTCTATTTACATCTAGTGAGAAAAGTGACACAGTTTTGCAGAAGAATTTATGATGATAGGGATTATGTGTACAAGTAAGGATTGCAGTGTTGTTCTTCAGTTTAAACTTAGATTTTGCATATAAGTCTACAGTAAGTTCTATCAATAGCATTAATGAGTCTTGTACTGCTTAGAGTATTTGCATGAACCTTTTGCCCTTTAAAGTACCCATCATTAGAAACATGCATGTAGAGAAGGCTCTGGACAATTATAGTACATTATGATAATACCATGTACTTGGGGGCAGATGACACCAGAGTTTAAATCCCAACAGTAATTTAAGTGTTTCCTATACTAATGCTGTGATCTGACAACCAGTGCTGGAATGGTGATGGCAGCTCAAGACATAGATATACACAACTGCTTTTTACTTCTCTGCCAGAAGTTACTGAAGTAGTTGGGCTAGTGGAACAAATCCCTGGAGTGCTCCTCATCAACAGCATTGCCTAAGTCAGCTCATCTAATTTGAACTACTGCTGTGGCTGTGTGAAGGAACTCGGCTGATTTCACACTGGAGTGGGTGAGGAGCAGTCATATAGTCTGTTCCCTGCTTGAACTGTGGGGATGTGACTGTCTGCAGATTGCTGCTGTCAAATAGTTGAGACCTTCTGCCTAGATCATCTGATGGTCACCTAAAGCTGCTGCCAGTGCTACCTTTGGCAGACTGGAATCAGTAACTGTTGCTGTAAAGACTCATCAGTCTGGATGAAACCAGAGACTCTACAGAAGCAGCATCTTAAATGCCTGAAAAGCATAAAGCTGATGTACTGAGGTTCATTATGAAAGCTCTTACTGAAACAATCAATAATTACGCAAAATATGTTGTCCGAGTTTGCCCCTTAGCACATGCAAAGGAAAAAGAAGCATGTTGAATTCAATATTGCATGTCTTTTATGGGAACTGGGTATCAGTAAGGCAGTGACAAAGTTATTCTAAGGCCATCAGGAAGTTGTTAGCTGAACAGAAGGTTTTGGTAGTCACTTTGTTACTGGAACTGAGCCAGGAGGGCTAAGGAAGAACTTTCACAACTTGGAGAATTGCTGGTGTTTCCTTACAAATCCAGCACAGAATGTAAAAGAATATATCATGAGTTTTGAAGTATTTGCCAGAGCTTTCTGCTTTCTGAATTTAAAATACACAGCACTGCAGTTCAAGCAAGAAAAACAAAACAACACACAGAAGAATGGACTGTCTTGCCTGAATCTAAAATGTAAACAAAGCACCCCTCCAAAGAAATACCCCCTCGTAGTCCCCAGCACCTGAACAGCAGCCCTTCTGAGGGTACAGAATTTTGCTGTTATCTACAGATGTTAACAGCTTTTACTACCTCTGGGGATGTGACCAAGTAAGCATGATGCTTCTTAATTTCAACTCTCAGATATTTGTCTTTCCTAGGCTATCTGAAAAACAACCAAAGAACTAATGATTGCTCTGAAACACAGGAACTCTGTTTTAATGTAACTTTCCGTCCCCACTCATCACTCACAGTGAGATCCTTGGTTGTGAGTGGTAGATCAGAGCTGGAAGTTTTCACCACATGCACCTGCTAGGCAGAGCAGACATCACCTCTTAAGTTTCAGGCAGACCCAGATTGAGTATTTCTTGAGAGTCAGAAAACTCTTAATACCACGAAAAGGCTGTGTCAAGGTCCCAGGATGAGTTTGTTTGCTCAGAAGACAGATCAACAATGCAGCTGGCAAACATCCAGGATGCAGCTTCCCACCCCTTTTCAAGGTCCCTGCCACTACCATCACTCTTCTCACCTTCTCTCTCAGTTCTGCAGGAGGTACATCCATTTAGCAGTCCTGGCAAGGGGAGCAGTGGCTGTCAGGTCACCACAACAGAAACTCACTGCTCTGCCAGTGTGCACTTTCTCCTTACCTCTGCTCTCACTGTCTCTTTCCAGTACATCAGCATCAACATTCTCCATCCCCAAATCTTGCATATGATCACAGATGCCAAGAGGTCTGGAGCTAGGGATGGGTTAGTAAGAGATGCAGCAGCAGGTGGGAAAGAAGGAAACATGAAGAAAAAGGAGAAAAAATATTTAAAAATAAATAATCCTTCAGGGATTATGTGATTGCAGATAGTTATACTAAATTCATCACTTCTGTCACAGTCATCAGAGCCCTGTTAGAGCTTATCCTCACAGGTTTCAGCGGGTGTTCAGATTAGATCTGGAATGAATATAAAGTATTAGAGGAGCTAATTAAAAATAGCAGCAACTCTAGCAGCTTGGCCAGTCAAAAGCCATTGTGGTATTTGAATGATGCACTCTGCTCAGCAGTCAGCTGCATCACTATTGGGCTCTTTGCTTTTAGATGATGTGTCTGTGGGGGACAGTGACAAAGAGAAATTAATCTAGGAGACACCATTTGATCTAGAGCTGAGACAGGGCTGCTCCCTGCCAGCAAGAGCTGACTTGAGACTGATGAAGATGTTTGTTCTAGATTGAAATACTAAGTTGGCATCTACAATGCAGTAGAACAAGAGAGGAGATTTGCTTTTTTGTGGAAGTGTTAGTGCTAAAGCAAGCAGTTTTTCTTTTTGCTAAGTCTGCAAAAGCAATGATTGTTATGGTCAAAGTCAAAGGAATACTGTCAATTTAGCAGAAGCCCTTTTTTTCCCAAGTCATTCTTGTAAAATCTGGTAAGAGCAGAATTGTTTATATTGCACAGTAAATACCAAAACCAGTTTCAATAATAAGTTTGATTTTCAGTTTCTCTCCTTCTCCATCCCTTGTAAATGTAAATTTAATAATAATAAAATGTAAACTCTGTAAACATATTTCAAAGCAAAAATCTAAAAACCTCAGTGTTCCTTAAGGCCTCATGTCACATCTTGTCCTCTGGTAGAGTCTCTATAGGAAGTTCACTTTAGGAACTCCCCAAAGAAATATACAACAATTAGGAAATAAATCTGTAGGCATTTGAACAGTTTTCTACCATTTCTTGGATTCAGAGCAAGTGTGGTATTTGGTGGCACTTGTTTGAAAAGCCTAGGTTTGTTTCCTAGACTCACAAAACAGTAAAAGGTTGCGTTTCTTTACCTAACTATTGGGCATCTTCAGGAAAATGTGTCATATTGCTGTTTGTCATGTTGCTATCCCATTTGCCACAAGGCAGTGTTGTCTAAAGCATAAAGAAAATCTCTCTGGAAATAATATTATTTACTCCTATGTATGGGCAGGTAAATGCATTCATGAGAACTCACAAATGTTTTTGAAGAATGCTTGAGAAATAGGAATGACTGAACACAGGTGAAAGAAAACAACTTCCAGATCCCCCTTCCTGTACAAACTATCCTGCTCGGTGCTGTGCTGGGTTCAGAAACTGTTCTGCACGCTGCTTGGAATAAAGCACAAACATTTCCTGAAAAGGCACTTAGAGTAACCCTTCCCAAAGTGATACTGACTCTTTCCTTGCTTGAAAGAAAGCTTTCTGGCATCACAGGGAGAAGGGAAAGGAGCAAGTCTATAGACAAACCCTTCTTTCCTGGGCATATGTTGAACGCAGGAAGAAGGTTAACCACAGGCTGAAAGGGAAATTGTGCAGCTCCTTCTGCTAGCAGATAGGCAGCACTTCCCTATCTCCCCTGAGCCAGGCTCTGCTCCTGCCCCCCTGGGCTCGTAGATGAGATTCAAGCAGATCAACTGCACTGTCTTTTGCTCTCTCAAAATTTCAGCAGGTTTTTTAGTTGGAGTTTGCTTTATGTCCTTCCAGTGCTAGGGAATGAGCTTGTGGTCAGAGAAGTTCCCCTTTGCCTTAAGCTGCTGTCCTAACATGGGTAAAGCCATTTTCACCATTGCCATAAGAAGCCCCCAGCATTTGAGATAACAGGTTTTGAAACAGCACAGAAATGGTTACCAGTTTTGCCTTTTTAACACTGACAATTTAAATAACTATCATCCTCAGTTCAAGGATACTTGCTGGTGTTAACTGTTTTCAAGGATGGTTTAGGACCTTCAGGTAGACAAGGTGAACACAGTGTGCAAACAGAAAATGTTGAGCTATCATTTTCCAGCTACACGAGAAAGAAGAAATGAAGACAGCTGGTTTTTTTCAGGCAAAAGCCACCTCAGTCTCACAACAGTGGCAAACTGTAGAATAGTATAGTCAAAATACAAGCAGGGAAGCTGCATAGTTTAACAAAAGCAAAAGTGATAAATTGCATGTTTATAAATTACTTACTGCTTGTAAATGTACATTGTGAAGTATTTATTAGGTAAAATCATAAAAGTCATATGTCTACAAGTTTGTGATCTGTGTATTAGCAATGACACTCAGATTATTACGAAGTGTTACTGCTGGCCAGTTTCCATCATAACATTTTATTTTACCAATAACAACATATTTATATGTACTGCTTTGTGTGCTATCCAGACTAAGTGGGATCTGTGATGATTACACTGTGAATGAGTCAGCAATACTTCAGTTGGGTGTCTGGGGAATATTAAGGGCATGCACCCTGCCTCCCTGACTTTATGGTCAAAATCTTCAGTAATTTCACTGCGAACAGGACTGAGCCTTGCATGTGCTGCTCTGCTCTCTCTCCTGATGCAACTCTGCTGAATCAGGCTCCAAGGTGAGGGCTCAGGAGTTCTTTCCATGGGTCAGAGCTCCACGGCCAGTCCTGACTCCTCCTTGGTTAGTACCCTAAATGCAGTATGTTTTGAAGTGGTTCCCTTTCTATTTCTACTGCTGTTTTTTATTTTAGTGACATTTTTAAAGTCACCTTGCTCATCCTTAGATGTTGTAGGCCTTGATGGTAAGATCCAGTATCTTTCCAATACAACCCTAGAGCCTTTATGTGTGGTGGTATCTACAATGAATTAAGAAGACACTGCCCTTACAGCTTTGTCAATGCTTCGCCTATATTTTTCTCATTTGCTCTGGAAAATGCCTATACAGCAGTTGCCTCACCTGCTTATATGAGCAGGCACTGCTCTAGCTGAGCATGGTCACCTCTGTGGTCTTGTGCACAAGCAGCTATCCCCAAAAGACTGGAAACAGATGAAATTATGGTTGTATAATGTGTCAGAGGATCTCACAGGCAACTTCCAAAGCCCTTGGTCACAGAGAGCACAAGCATTTCAAGCACTGAAAGAGGTTAAGTTGCACTGTACAGTAAGATGTCGCACAGCTGACTATCAGTTAGTCTCCTGTGTTAAATGG
The DNA here is from genome assembly GCA_013396975.1 of Bucco capensis. Classification (NCBI taxonomy): domain Eukaryota; kingdom Metazoa; phylum Chordata; class Aves; order Piciformes; family Bucconidae; genus Bucco; species Bucco capensis. Next base: position 661,350 of record VWZO01008998.1, on the reverse strand, counting down.
TTCTCCATGAGAACAATTTTGAGAGCCTTTGGCCTGCTTTTCTGTGCCATAGTTATTGCCTTTACATAGATACCTTTTTTCTCCTTCCAGTACATGTTTGATTTTTTCCCCCCTTTATCTCTTCTCTCACCTCGAAATCATTTTCCTAAAAACTGTACTTAAGTGTGATTATTCCCTCAGCTGCACAATTACATCACCCCTTAAAATTCATGTTTCAATTGTGCATGAAAAATTCACTGTTGGATTTTCCCTCCTCTTGTTATTTTTTAAACCAAAAAATGAACAAGTAATGAAAGGAACAAAGCCCCACGAGGTCTCAGTATTAGCGTTGTGCGCAGCAGCCATTGAGACAGCAAGTGAAAAGTAGCCTCTCCAACAAAAGTGCTAGAGGAAGTTAAAAGGAATGTAAGTGGGTATTTGGCATTACAAAAGGCAGAGCTGGTATTAAGCATGGGGTGATATCCAAACTTTAAGTCTGTAGGCATTTCCAAAGTGCAAAGAACACTGAACCTATGCCAGAACTATTTGTAAACATGGCATAGATGGGATTTATAGAACAGGCTACTGCAGATTTATGAATTCAGGAAAAGAAATAATTACAAAGAAAATTGAAGTTAAAAATAGTCACGAACTAAAAAGACTGTGCTTTCACCTCTTTCTCTGGCAATAGAGTGCTATGCCCACTTGCTGTGTGCCAGTACATTCTTCTACATAACTAGTAGGGCCAGGAACGGGGTCTGTAGTTTTAAAAAAGAAATTTACTTGGTAAATACTTCTCATTGTATGTCCAAAACCAGTTTTAGATTGCCTAGACAAAAGGCTTACACAACTTGCCTATATTTCTAGCACAAGAAGTCTTCTAACAGAGTGTTTCAATAGAAGGCACTTCTTTTGAGAGCAGGAAAAACTAAAAATAAGAGAAACAAGAACAAAAACTAAAGCTGACTTACCATTTGATGACATTTATTACCAGCAGAACACCATAAAAAGCAATTTGTTGTTAATAAAGTGATGCTGTAGAGCTAAAAGACATGAACACTGAAGGAATGGACATAACTGCTTCTAGTTGCTCCACAGACAATTAGTTGTAGGGCTATAGATGCCCAATATAATCCAGTATAAATCAATAACACAACTAGACAGAAAAAAAATGGGGAGAAATATGAGTCAAGATGTAGCTCTACAGTGCCAGATATTGCTGTTACCTGTGGCACACACAGTGGCACTTGGGGCTGTGTCAGGGAGCAGGGAGGATGCCCAGGATCTTTAGGAGCTTCTGAGTATGCACTCAAAGCCAGGCACAGGTTTTTAATGAGTTCAGTGAACAGAGTGTAGGAAAACACAACAGGTAAAAGGAAATCTCTGGGACTGTAATAACAGCAATAACTTCCTTAATAACAACAATTTCCTTATAGTAAGGAAGTTATAATCTATACCAAAATAATCCATACTGACAAAGGAAGCAGCAATGCAATTAAGCTTCATGTATGCACATTTAGTGAGTGATGTGGGGGACAGGTAGAAAGGTGGGAGTTAAAATGTTAAGTGAAGGTATTTGTGGAAAAAAGTGTGCAGGTGCAACATAAGGACACTCAAAGGTGTTTTAGTAATTGCCAAGAGACAGTGAGGCTTGTTTCCACCTGTTATTTTCTGATACTAAAGCAACCATTTTAATGGAAATAGGACTTGTAGTGCTGTCTTAAAACAGCTTTGATAGATGAAGTTTAACAAGTTGTCAGTAAAAGCTTTTGGCTTCTACAAACTAAACCCTGGGCTTGCTGAAATCAGTTCATTTTATGTGGTTTGATGCCTGTTTCTCCACATAATAATCTGTACACAAGAGGTCTGCATGAGATCTTTCTTGTGAATCTGGCTAAACAGCAGTTGTTACAAAATGCAGATTTTATTATCAGTGTTGGTTTATAACCACATTCCTTAATCACATCAGAAGGAAGAGATTTCTAAAAATGATTGTTTGAAGACACTAAAATAAAAATTAACATGTTTTGTTAGTAATTCCTTTATACCATTCTGACTGCTGATCAGAGTGATATTGTTTTGTTTAGAGGAATGTGACAGCATATCCTTTACACAGGGTAAATGATTTCCTTTAGATTTTATTTAGGGATTTAATAAAAAAGAGCTTGATCCTTCTGCATTTTTCCTATATTCACATAAGATCTGATTGTACAGATCCAGACACTAATAAAGTACCCTCAGAGCTAGGAAGATTTCTTCTCATGAGGAACCTGTTTGGGAATTAGTTTTTGGGTACCCCATGAGATGGACAACTGCCATTGAAAGAACAACAATCTTCATTGAAACTCCTTGGATAAATATGATTTGGAAGCAAAAAAAAAAATAAAAAGACATTGCAAGTACTGAAAGGTCAAGTATAGAATACATTAATTCTGTAATTGAGAAAAAGAGACTTCCAGCTCTGGCAAATTATGCACTTAATACCAATTATTAATTTTTGTTTGTTTTCTAAACTGAATGTCTGTGATTTTAGCCTTAGTTGAAAAGGGAATCAAAGAATTTAAATTTTTCCCACTAAACTAAAGGATGTGGGTGTTTCTGACCCACTGCCTGCTGGCTTATGTAACTGAGTTTTTGCAGTGTCACAAGTATTTTGCATAAGGGGTATTTATATTTATTTATTTCTAAGATCAGAATTTGTTTATAATATCATCTAGAATGAACTCTTATAGTAAACACAGATGTTATTTAAAGGAAGTGTAAATAAAACAATACTTGCATTTATATACACACTGCTCCAGGAACTTCAAAGCACTCACTAAAGCACAGCTGAAGACAGAACTTAATTTCATAGTATACAGAGCAGTAGTAACTTGCTTTTTTTTTCCCTATTTATTTGTGATCTTTTCCTCAAAGACAGGAGAAAAAGGGAAACATTTAAATTCTGAGTTAGTGACCATGCTACTCTTGGTCAACCCGAGATGGAGCCCAGTCTAAGGTGCAAGTGCTCTGCAGCCTCCTGTGATACTGAACACAGCACCAGGAAAACAATTCCCCAAAGATATTGTTAGAGAGCTCCCTGCAAAAAGCGTGCCTGAAAAGAACTTTTATATCTGATAAAGACTATGACAGAGCTTTTCATGGTTTCCTGATTAAATTAATTGTCTCATAAAGTAACTGATGCCAGTGAATCACCTTCCAGCTCTGGTGAATGTGTGATTCTGCTCACTCGGGCTGGTGGAGGGGACTCTTGCAGGAGGTTGCTTGCTTTGGAGGATGCAGATGGAGCGTGGTGACAGGAAACAGGATGAGAACAGGAGTGGAAGAAACAAGGCAAGGCACAATGCTCTGCAACCACATCTGGGGCTGATTGCCTGCCTGCTCTTACACTGCTTGGAAAGGGGTTCTGGATCACTGCAAAGGGACGTCGCTGGGATTAGTGGGCTGAGAGAGAAACAAGATCCTTGCTACTTAAGCAATCACATACGCCAGTTCAGTAAGAAATTATTGGCTTAACTGCAAGAAGAAAACAATTGTTGGTAAAGGAGGCTTTCTGCTGTATGACTAAAGGAGGAGTGCCAGTGTGACCAAGCCTGATTTTTAGAGCAGTTGTGCCCATGGGTATCCAGGTAGTATCAGCTGCAGCGGTGACCACTCTATTCCCCTGGAAAATGCCAGGAGTATCCAGCTGCTCCAAAAAGGTAAATAGTATAAGTCTGAGAAATCAGTCATATTTTCACTCTTGTTAAAACCAGCAGCTTCTGATTCTGTATAAATAAATTCTGGCAGCCTCAAAATTAACTTGAACCTTGGCTGGCATCAATCAAAGATAAAACATGCAAGTTAAATGACTTAGGAGCTTTTAGAACAACGTTTGGCGAAGTGTCTTCCACTGCAAAACAGAGGAGGTATAAATAATTTAAAGATGATGCTTTTACTGAACTACTCCTCTTTCCTTACAAAGAAGTTGGAGTTCCTTGTAGTTGTAGGCATAAAAATAAACATTCTAGGGCAAAAGGGAATGCCACCTGATCTAAAATGAGTTAAAGCGGAGAGGATGGGGTTACAATTTTCTTTAACTTGAAAGTTACATTATGAGACAACATTTATAAAATCACTTTTCAGTTCCCATGCTAACAACTAAAGATGCAACATCATAGGCTGCAAAGAATTAAGGACAAACTATTCTCTCTTTTCTAGAACATGAGAAAAAAATTTGGGCAAGCTTGAAAAGTTATACCCCAGGGACAATATTCAAAGCTGGGGCCATTTGTGCTCTGTGTGTGCACATAACACCATCAGAAGCTACCCATTTCCTCCTAAAAAGCAAATAAACCTTCAGTACACTAGAAAGTGGACAGGACTGAAAGAATCCCTGGCTTATCTCTTTACCCTGAAATGTGAGTCTATATGTGACAGTCATTATGTTACTCTATTTCTAAGGTACTGAATTGTATTGCAGTGTCTTATATTTCATCTGTTAATCTCAAGCAACCTCAAGAATGGCTCAATGTTTCAGGAGAGGCTTTCTTGGTACTTCAGATCTGAATGATTGACTGGTTTACAGAAAACAAAGGCAATTAATCAACTCTTTTCTCATCACCTGAGCTTTCTGGTTTATATGGATTATGTATCTTAAAGCTTTGATTATTTGTGTACCGTTTTAAAAGTCTTTTCTACAAAAAAATTTCAAATGTCAAATACATTTTATTGTCTGGCATCAGTGTACAGAAGGAAGAGCTGAAAGAAGCAATCCAGCATCATTACTTATTGGGAAGAAAATGAAGGGAAAACTCTTTTAAAGAGAGAGAGAAGGAAAAGAAAGCAGGAGGAAAATACTGGGAGATAATTTGTGGACACTCCCTTAAAAGGTCATGGGAGGTAATGGAAGGAATGAAACTGGTGATGGAAATCAGCAACAGAGACAAACATCCGAAAAAAGACAGCCTTCAAAAAAGCAGCAGGCAATCAGGCAGGGGTGCTGTGAGAATCCACAAACCTCCTATCAGCGCTAACCTAAGGCAACCACCAGCTCTACTCCCCATCACACCCACACAACACCACTGTCTCCATGGAACAATGCTCACAGGGTCACAAACTTCAATCTAATGCCAAATGCCCATCTGAAAAAAGAAAAGACCAGCACCCAAGGCCTTCCACAGCTCCAGGCTGTGACACAGTGACCCACTGCAGTTGTCCATGTGTGAGGTCCCACGCTTTGGTGAGAGCCCATGGGACCAAATTTGTTTAGACCACGACAGATAATGCCGACAAAATAACCCTCAGGTGTAAAAAAAAGGGGCACCAGAAAACTGAACAGATAGAAATCTAATGATGAAATAACACTATTGCTGCTAATTGCTACAATTACTTGCTATCAGCTTTGGAAATAATTCTTACTATTGCTGAATTAGCAAACGGACCAAAGACATTTAAAACAGCAATGCTGTTAGACTGCATGCTACAAATATGCACAAATATTAATTCTTGATATAAACACAGTGACATGCTGGAGTTAGCTGTCCTTCATTTAAAAATAATGCATGGAATAACTTCTGTTCTTGATTTTATCTGTTGCACGTGTAGACTCAAAGCCTCTGCATTTCATCCCCACCACTAGAATTGTGATAAGGTCCAGAATTTTAGCTACCCTGGCTTTTCTATTTCAATCTTCTTAACTTTGAATTGTGGTATTGCACTAAGAACAGAATCCATTTCTCCCTTTGCCTTATTTTGATTGTTCTAGGACACATTCTGCCCTGTAATTGATAGCGTTTAAAAATAAATCTGGTTTGGCCTTTTCAAACATAAAAATATTTTCTTGAAAAGAAAGTGCATGTTTCCTTTGCAGAGAAGGTAAATATTAGTGCCCTTTGTGAAACAAATAGGTTCAAAGTCATAGAGGGGTAAATATTTTTCCTCATGTTAATTCCATATCTCAATTTTGTAGCCAGGCCTATGTCAGGATTAAAGCTTTTCTTTCCACCTCCTAGACCAGCGAAGGCTCACCTTATCCAAGCTCTAGTGCTAGTTTTGAGCTAAAATGCCTTCACGTTACTTAGCTGCATGGTCTTCATTAAAGCCTTCAGGCACCATGTGGATAAAAACATTTGGAAGAGCCTCCCAAGCCCCTAAGCATCCATCCCCTTGGTGTAGCAGGTCAGAGCATCGCTGGAATGCATGGCTCCAGCAACAGCAGGGAATGAGGTGGAAAGAGGGGCTTCACTATGAAAATAAGAAGTATTTAAACAATGTTTTTCTTACTATGCTCAGTATGGTGAGAATGTAATAAAAAGACATGAAGGACAAACCTTGTTAGGTAACACTTGCTTGGATGGTTATTCATGTGCTGGGCAGAGGATGCCTGAAGCTGTTCTGAGTATAGCATTACCCAGCTGTGCTCTAGGGTGCAGCCAGGGAAAGGACTTGCCTCTGGTTTGCAGCATTGTAAGATCATGATGCTGCTAAAGGGATAATCCCACCAGTGCCTTTCTGCACTACGTAAAGATCTCTCACCAGGTGCCCAGGGGTATCTGTGCCCTTGTGCAGCAAATGGGATCAGCTCCCTGTTTGTCAATCTGGCTGAAAGCTGGCTCTCCAGGGAAAACTGTGTAGTCTGCTTGAGCCTATCTGGGGCAGGAAGCAAGAACATGTGGCTCATAGACAGGAGCCACAAGCCCTCTGCTCAACTGTCCTCAGCTTCACTTCAGCTCAACCGAATCCACGCAGCCCATGGACAGGTTTCGGTGTCAGGCCAGTGAAAGCAGGATCCTGGCTTAGCAGATCTATATTTCCCTGCCAAATGATTTAATTTGCAGGTCCGAAGCAGTCCAACCAGCCTTCTAATCTAGGTGCCCAAGGCTAGGTACTCCTTGCTCTGCTGATGACAGAGCCCTGGCATACATCGCACAGTGTAGCCGTTGGTGTCCTCAAGGATGCTGAAGGAACATGGTGCTCAGCACCAGTCTTGACAGTGTGCAACCATCACAAGGGAAGAGGAACAACCACATGCATGCACACACAGTTACTGTTTCGGTTTCCTCTGATATGCTGCTGAGGTCTGTATGAAGTACATCTGGGTGACTTTAAAGACATCTGCGTTCACGATGAAGTCACAACTACGCACGCTCAAAAGTATCTGACAGTCAAGTTCTTTCCGCCTGTCTTTTGAAGGCACAAGTCCTATCCACCTGCTTTGGTAGGACCAAACAACAAAAACTGAGAACACAGAATTCCTCAGTGACTTGGTAAATAAACCACTTCAGCGCCTCCCAATTAATAATTTATGCGCCTGTGCCCTCGGGGGAAGCACTGTGTCCCAGGGGCAGACAGGCCTTAGCCCCTTAGCTGCACAGCCTCTGCGGCGGAACGGGAGGCCGAGGGGGAGCCCCCGGGGCCGCGAACGCCGATAGTACTTCTCCTTACGGACCGCTTCAAACGTGGTTGTGACGAGAACTGCCTCTGTTGCAGGATCCATCAGAGAAATAAAAATTTAGGGACTGTACTTAAACCCACGACGCGGCTCCCCACCCCCTGCACTATCGCCCGCGCACGCGCGGAGCATAGGCCGTGAAGGGGCGGGAGAGACTCTCCCCGCCCTTCCCACACACACCCACCCGGCACCGCCTCTTGCCATTGGCAGTGTCTCTTCTTTCTTCCCGCCCCCTCGGGGAACCACCGCCCTTGCCATTGGCCCCGCGGGCCGGCGGCTCTTCGCGGTTGGCTCCAGCGGCCCTGCGGGCCGGCGGCGCTGTGGGCGGGGCGGCCCGGCCCGGCGTTCGCCGTGAGGTGCGGGAGGGCCCCGGCCGCCACCGTCGCCGTTGCCGCTTCCGGGTCCGTGCTGAAGCCGCCGCGGAGGGCAATGGCGTAAGTGGTGGTGGGGTGTCGGTTGTCCGTGGCGGGCGGGGCTGAGGTGTGCTCTCCGTTTCTACTGGCCTGGGCTCGGTGCAAGGCCGACGCGGGCTGAAGGCGAGGCGGGGGCTGGTGGGGAGGGGGCGGCCCCGCCGCTCTCCGGGCCTGTCGGCCTCCGTAAAGGAAAAGCGAGCCGCTCGCGCGCGGGGCGGCTCTGAGCGGCGCTAGCCGTCACCACGCCGGGAGGAGCTGGGAGCTGGCAGTGCCTTGGGGCTGGCGCGGGCCTCCGCCGGGCCGGGGAGGGGGCTGGGGGGCGCCTCACCGTGTCTCCTACGCGCCCACCGTTACTCAGGTGGAGGAGATCTCGCATGCTGCCTCGTCCGATTAATAGGGCGTTGTGCTATCGGTACCAGCGTGTCCCGGTTGCTCTGTCGACCCCGTCTTTGAGTGGAAGCAGTGCGAGAGGAAGCCCCTCGGATTTCACGGGTTCCTGGCTCTTTGGGGTTTTTTCTTCCCTTTGTATATGTTTTTTTATAGCTTGACGGCGTGCGGAAAGTGGTAAGGTCAGAGCACGGGAGTTCAGGAGCTTCCAGTTTTGTTTGGCCTGTAAAGAAAGTTTCACTCTTCCTTTCCCTGGCCGGTGAAAGACTGCCTGCCAGCGCCCTCAGTCCTGAGAGAGTTTAACATACGCACCCACACTGATTTAACACGAAATGCACCTACTTTTTGCTGTGTCTAAAGCTGTAATGATAATGTGCTTGGACTTCACACTGTCAATAAAAATCTGATGTGATTTATCAATATAACGTGCTCTAACGTGTTATTATGATGGAAGTGTATTTTAAAGATTACTATAGCAAATATCCCTGTCGTAATCTGCATCTGAATTTGTTTCCCATCTTAAGATATCTCTACAGCAACATTTGCTAAACTTTGTGGAAGCTTCCAAACTTGGTATTTTACTGCAACAGATGAATCTACATATACAATTTTATCAGATTTAACACAAAATAGACCATGACTGTTGCCATGGGAGTTGTTCTGTTGTGTAACTTAATTAGTTAATTCTACTTTTCTGGCCTTTTTTTTGTAGCTGTGCAGTTGTGGGTTTTTTTCCTCAATTTTTACATGCAAAATGTGATGACCAGATAAACAATCAGGCTAGAAATGTTGGTAACTGAGAAGAAAATCTGGAGTCTAAGGAGGAGTAGCCTTCTTGTTTGAAAAAGTTTATTAGGCTATTCAAACAATCATTAGTAGAAACAATATTGAAGGTCTGATTAGGCAGTTGACTCTAAATGGATGTTGAGGGATATTTGTTTAGGATCGTAGCCTGAATTGGCACAATTCAGTTTTCATGACAGTTTTCATGCACGAGTAGGTTTTGGTTGTGGTGAATTGTCTCAAGTTGATTGGGTGGTATACATGCATATCCAGGACTACTGTATGGAGAGCTCTCATCCTCACATGTGGAATGCTGAAGTAACTAACCCCTTTTGGGTTATGCTGTTAGAACACTTTGGCATGTGAAATGTGCATCAGCTGCTCTCAGCAGCAATTTGGTAATTGTCCTTTTGCTTAATTTTATCCTGTGGGAAATAGGCAAGAGTTTACTGCCCTCCATGGAGAGTTATCTTGCCTGTACAGTGGTGTTGAGTTATGTTACGTTCTAGTACCTTCTTATCTTCTTATATAACTTCTTATAACACTTGTTGCTGTGCCAGAATCTTTGGGTTGACTCAGGCTGGGATGGACACTGATGAAGACCTATATAGAGTTCACTTAAGAATGATGGTGTGTGTAGCCACATGACTGATTTTTTAATTTGATTTATGGAAAAATTACCTTGTTTTTCAAACCATGGGGATGTGACAGGAGAAATTTAGAGGGAGTACTTGTGGAAAAGTTCGTATGTAAGATGTAGAGGGTGGAATTTCCTGGAGTATTTCAGAGGTACGATGCTGTAGTGCAAATTTAAAAAAAGGAGGGGCAAGAAAGAAAATAATTGCCTTGCTCGTGAGCCCCCAAAAGGATTGTATTAGTTTTTTTCTAAGTAGAGGAGTGTGCATAAGGGATGTTCTTATTTATTTCTCCTGTTACCAGCCTTTAGGTTCTTTTGTTTGGAGTTTGTTTGGTTTTGTCCTTATTTTCTTCTTCAGCATCAGAAGCTGACAATGTAAGTGGGAAAACCACCCTCTCCCCTGAATAAATCTGGGAGGCAAATTAGAATTAAATGACAAATCATCCAAGGTTCAGTTAGGCATTTCTAGGCAAGCAGTTGATTGATGCTAGGGGCACTGTACATTGGCTGCCATAGCAGGAGTTTGTCTTTGACTTCTTCTGTGTTAAAACTCATGTCTTGTAATACTAAAAAGAAGTAAAAATATGTAACTTCTGCTGGTTTTGACACTGACTCAGAAGATAGTGGATTTTTTTCAGTTCTTTGTCACTGCTCTCAGAAAGGGTCTTAAGTATTTTATTTTTTCTTTACTTTGGATGCTTCTCTGGTGATTTCTGTGGCTCTGTTAGGTAAAATAAATCTCGTTAGGTAGGCTACTGTAAGAATGTTTTTTTTCCTATAGCGTACAGTTCCTTTGAATATACTTTCATTTTGATTTGATTAAGTAAACATCAAGCTACTGCAGTGCAAATGATGTTTAACTAGAGCTGTCCACACACCAGTTTAACTAGGTGTGACTCTCTTCTGTGCTGTTGTTTTAGTTTATCTGTTTCCGCTGGAGGTTGTGGGAAGGTTTCATAGCTATGATTAATGCAGTGATTTAGTTTGTTTACAGTTTACTGCCAATGTTACTTCAAGTAGTGGTGGAGGGGGAAGAAAACAGGCCTGAGTCTTTGTTATTTTCTTAAAAAAATAACTGCTAATCTTTATTTGGGTGTAAGGAACAAAGCCAATGCAACATGTCAGGTAGCAGAATTGCTGTGTAGGTGCTGTGGCTTAGCTTATTTTTTTCTGAGAACAACTTTCCTTCTCTTCCTTCCTCTTCCCCTTACTTGTTGATTAAAGAGCAGCTGAGCTTTCTAAGCTGTGCTGCGACAGGTTTGAAGCCTTTGGACCTAGCTGGAGTGTTTTGGGAAAGACGCCAAGGTTAGCAGCTTTTTGTTTTGTGAAATGTGCCTAATGTGCGTCTGGGTGCTGACAATGTCACTGGAACTTCAGAGGAAAATTCAGCTGAGTTGTGTTTACTTTTGTGAGACTCCTTTCTAGTATCATTTAATTATCTAAAGCTCCGATTTCATAGGAGCTGTTGCTGGAGACCCCTTGAAAGAAAGTGATGGAGTGAGTAAGATGCAAAAATGCCATTCCTTTCCTTTTCTTTAAGGAACCACTGTGGGTATGCTGTGAGGCATCCAGGTGTATTCTCTTTGTTCCTTTATTTGGACTAGGGGGATTTATCTCCTGTTGTATGATGTGTCATTTTGGGTGTAATTGTGACTGCTGTCTTGTAATCACTGTAAAAGTTGGGAGTTGAGTATCCTCAGAATGGTAGTTTGACTCTACAAACATCAGTTAACATATTTTCAGTAAGCACTTGATTTCTGTGAAGAACTGAGGAATATGTCTGGCAAATTGAAACTCCTGGTTTATTTGCCTTCTGAATTCCAGTAATAATAAGGGGATTTGCATTGTTTGTTATTTCCTTGTCTACTTCGTAACTGTATAAAAGTTTCTTCTCAATGAAATGCTGTGTTTTTTCCCACATTTGGATACCAGTTGTATTCAGCTGTTTCTGGAAGATGTGTGGGGAAGAGTGTGTTACAAAGGATGCAACAGACATTGCTTTCTCTTTCTCCTTTTGGTATGCAGCCCAAGAACCATATTATCCTAACACTCTTGGGCACTGAATAAAGTACCTGTTGTCTTTGTTCTTAGCTGTAGGTATGAGGCAGACCTTATACGGGGTGGGTTGTTGCTCACTAGGCTGCAGCTGACTCTGGCATTGGAGAGCCTGCTGACTGCACTTCTGAGTGTGGTGTAGGTTTTTTTTCCTCCCCTGTCAACTCTTTAATATATGCATGCTTTCTGTAAATTTTTAATGACTTTGTTCAAGAAGAGGTTTGTTCTTGGTGTTAAGTGTTAATGTGTCAGGCTGAGGTTAAAACTAGTTTACCTCTTTAATGTGATTGAAGTGTGTAAAGATTTGAAGCAGTTGCTTTTGGGTTTTTGGCTTTTTAGAGATAGAATATTTGCTGTGAATGTTGGATCGAGTTTGGAATACTGGAGGCAGACTGGAAATGAAGGGTATCCTTCCAGGATTATAAGATCCCTTGCATCTTCTTAGTACTGCAAAATCCAGATTGTGTGACACAAGTAATTAAAATTCACTTTTAAAAGTCTGTTAAATGTGTGTTTCTGCTATGAGGAAAGCCTGTTTAACCACGAAGAGCAAATCCACAGCAATATTGAACCCTCACATCTTCAAGGTAGTCCATTGTCTGCTTTGAACACTCTAGTGCTCTAAACATGTACAACTTGAAAAGCAGGCCCCAAGTATTTAAGTTTGGGCATCATAAATAAAGGATCTGGGCTCTATCTCTCCTTGCTTCAGGTATCTCATTTGCAGAAAGAAGACAACATAACATCTTAAAGGGCAGCTGTGAAGATAAATACAAGTATTGAGATTCTGTCACTTTAGTGCCACAGAGCCATAAATAATATACTGAATAGTAAACATGTGCTAAAAAAAAATACAAAAAAAAAGAAAAAAAGAGGAGTGCTGGGTGGGGAGAGGGAAGGGAAGGCAAATAAACCAAAAAGTTGCTACAGTTTTGGACTTTTTTCTGGCATGTTAACTGAGCTCATCATCACAAAACAGTAGAGACCTTGAGAAAATATATAAATAAGTATATATAAATAAGTACAGAGAGGTAAACATGAAGTTCTGAGTTTCTCTTCCTCTTTCGTGTATATTAGCAGTGTTGGTAAGAGTCAGTTTCCCACCTAGACTTAGGTCCCATGCTTCCAAGAGCAGTCCCTTAAGATTTGGAAAGTATACTGTTACTTCAGAAGAATACAGGAGCAGTGTGAGTGTAAATTACAACCTCTCTGTCAGTGTTCCTGGAGAGCTCAACAGTTAATGTTTTGTCCCATTGCATAGTAATTTTGCTCACTGGAATAAGTGTAACAGAGGATGGATGAGTGTGGGCTGAGAAGTATGCACAATTTAAATCTATGAGTACAGAATGTAGGACGTGGAAGAGGAAGGCAGATAGGTGCAGGACTGTCAACAAAAAGAAATGCTGGTTACTGAAAACAGCTACTATCTGTCCTGAAAAGACTGCATCTCTTCCTTTCGACAGTCATGATGGCTCAGATCCTGTCTCTCAGTCCTGCATGCTGTATAAATGTACATCTCTTCATGCATCTCCTCTCTATTACACTAATTCATATGGCCAAAATTTTTTTATCATCTATGTGGAATAATAACCTACTTCCACATACTGAGAGGCTACATCTAGAGCAGTTGGTGCCTCTGCCTGTTTCTGGGTGGTAATGCTTTCATTGTCTTCCCTCTCTTCCTTGGGTGACTTGATCAAGGAAGGGTAAAAAAGAAAAAAATTCAGATGGTCCAAAATCCAAATGCTCCAAAATATTATATTGACAAATGATGATTTGTGGTGGATTCTTGACTTTATTTGCATGCAAATAGCAAATTCTAGAAAATTTCCAAGGATAAACAATTTATGGGTACGGATAATGATGCCAAAAAATGATGAATGCTTTCTTTAAGTAACCAAGTACCAGAGTCCCATCATTTGCAGTCTCTGAGTTGTCTTGCAACAGTCCTGTTTAGAGCATAACAATATTTAATGTCCTGCCTTAGTATCACATAATGCTGGATGATAATTTCTTAGGAAAAAGCCACAGGTTGCTTTCTTGAGGTATTAAATAATGGTGGTGTTAGTGAAGGTGATGGGCAGTGCTCACCAACTGACCTCTCTTCCATGGTGGTCTTAATCACAGAAGAATGACCCTGTTGTCTCTTGCTGAGAACAGGGAAAAAACCAAGTTCTTTCTTCGTTTATGCTGAAAGTGTTGATTTTAGTTTCTCTGTTTGCTCTGTCATTCATGGGTTAAAGGCTCTCAGAGGCTGCCCACAGTGTCATCATCTGCTTCATAATACAATTTTTTTAAGGTGCTGTGAAAGTCTTAAAGCAAATCACAGTGTCATTATGTGATTTAATTTGCTGTTTAACATCCCTTCTAAAACAAGGGCTTCTTTTTTTAAAGTGTGTTTATGTGATGCTTATTATTCCACTTCGTAGGGGAGCTATGCTAGCTTCTTTGTTATCACTACTGGAAGCAATGTCTGATGTTTTGGGTTTTTTATTTGTTTATTTCTGTTGATTGCTTTCATGATCTTTCCACCTCATTCTGTTCCTTCTTACAGAAGAGGCAGTGAACAGATTGTTAGCACTTACTCTTGGGACTCTACTGTATTTTAGTTTAAAACATAGGCTCTTAGTTCAAGATACTGTATTTACCCAAATGTAGAAGAGAAACAAGTGCATTAAAGGCATTTTTTTCAACTTTTCTTTCCACATTATGCTTTCAAGTTATGATAGTGGGAGATGGTATAGATATTAAAGAAAAAAAATGCATAAATTGTTCCTTTTATTGCTAACACTTCCAAATACTGACCATTCCAAAGATGTTATGGTGCTTGCTTATGTTACCTAGTTTTATGGTATAAAACAAGTACATTCATCTTTGCATGACACATATTATTTAACATGGTATTTACTGTTTGTTATTCATTTTGGGGTTTTTTGTTTTCTTTTTGCTTTCAGTTCTATAGGTGCTGGTGCAAAAACAGTTTAGCAATGGATCAAAGGAAAAATGATAGTTTTGTCCCAAGTATCACACAGTTGGAAGACTTCCTAACAGAACATGACTCCAACGTTGTTTGGCTGTTAGTAGGTAACGTGAATCTATTCTGGTTTGGTTAAGTATGTTTTTTATGTGTACTTCTCTAAATGCTGGTGTGCCAATATCAAATTTATTACCAAATTACATCAAAACAATGAAAATAGATTTTTATTTGTCATACAGCTGTTCAGTGAAGCATGGCGATGCTACATAGGTAATTCAGGAATAAAGAATATGGAACTGTTTCCAATACTAATTGTGCTGTAGTACCAGTTTGCTGATTTTTCTCAGTGTGTTAACTGAAGAGGGAACCTTCTTGGCTTTAGGTATCTAAAAGTTAAGTATGTAGTTTAACCTTAATCTCAAATTAAGTTTTATTGCTGGATTGTGACCCTTTGAGTGTGAGTCATTCCACCTTTCTCCCTACTTTGATAGAGGACCAGCAGTGAGTAGCTTACTCATCGTAAAGCAAGGGGAGGTGCTGTCCTTGGAGTGTGCCTTCACAGAATGCCAACAGCAGTTTCTTCCCTGGGGTGCAGCTTTAACCCTCACTGTGTTATTCCTGTGTAGTCATGCACATAGATCTGATTTGTTTTACATGTCAAGCAGCTCACCTGTCCAAGTGTATGAGATGCTTTAATTTTGGCCACAGTGGATCCATTTTCCAGTAAGAAAAAAGTGATGCAAGTCTTTGTCGTCTACCTTCCCCTCATCTTTCATCAAAGTACAGGCATTGTTAGAAAGTGGAGATCAAGAGACAGTAAAAGGACAAGCTGTTTTTGTAATTTTTTTGGGGGGGTAGAGTTTTGGCGTTGGTTTCTTTTTGAGTAATCATCTGAACTCTTTGCAGAGTGAATGCATCATACTCATATGCCTTTCTACACTTCACCTTTCCCATAAAAGGCACAATAAATCTAAGGTTTTGAGCATGAAGTGTGTATGTAAAGGGAAAACTTGCTTTACAAAGTTCAGTTAGTATAATGAGCAGAGATGCCTCAAATACAAAAATTGCTTACTTTCCTCCTCTGCTTTGGATAATTATCAGTAAAGTGAGTTAGAACTAGTCTATTCCCTGGCAGTCTCATTCCTTTTGGGTTTGTCCTTCTGGAAGCTTTGAGAATCCTTGTAGTTAAGAAATAGGTTACCAGCTCTTAATCAACTAAAGTAAAAATTACTTTGGGGATTAGCAGACCTATTTTTTTTTAAATGTGTTTCTCATTGGATTGCTATTTCCTTTTTTTTTTTCCGCTCAAATTCCATGCTTGAACTGTTGATAGATTTCTGCTAACTTAAGGAATGGTACATTTCTCTAAGGACACAGCAACTTAGGAGATGGTTTCAGATGTGATAACGTTGCTTCCTCTGCTAAGATATGAAAGACTACAAATTTAAGTTATGGTTTGGAGAAAAACTGCAGTTTGACTTTTGTTGTGGTGTTCTCTTAGGGTGTCTTGAAATCAATGACCATGTGGGATGGTGCAGGTAATGATTTGATCTATAAAATTTGACTTCTTCAGTGATAAGAGATGCAGTGAAATATGTGCCTTTTGCAGTTCCTCAGGAGGACATGGACTTTCGTATTTTTTATTGGGGAATGGAAAAGCAGTTATACTTCTCCAAACTTCCTATTTCCCTATCTTTTTTCTCCCCATTTCTTTAAATGCATCTCACACCATCTCTCTGAAAACATCCTTTAAAATGCCCAATCAGTTCCAAATTTTTTTGGCAAATAGGAAGAACATTCTTGTGCTTCATAGTCTTAATAGGTAAGACTTTTTATCTAGGTCAGAATACTTCAAAAATACTTTAATTCATTTTAATCTTTCAACAGCAACAATATTGTCTTGTGGATGGATTATCTACCTAACTTATTATAATTCCCGGAACATTGGACTCATTTTAACATTGGTTCTTAACAGATTATATAAACATGGCTACATCCATATTGGTAAGTTCTGATTACTGTAATACCACTGTATGTCTACTATTTCTTATTATACCTCAATTTGGTAAAACTCTTAAGTAAAATAGAAGTGTTCTTTTCTTACAGTACTTTGAGAATGATCAGCATGGGTTTAATTTAAAAAGAGAAAAAGTACAGTATCTTGGTTTTGGTAGAGAAATACCCCCTTTTTTGTTGAAGTTCTTCATTATTTTATATTAAAGTTCACTTGACAGGTTTTTTAAGTTGAATTTACTCTTTTCTGTTTAGTCTATGTACTTCATGTAATTAGAATGGTACATTTTTCCATTACCCCTATTTCAAAATAATCATTATGTTCAGTGTCCAAAAAGGAGATGATTGACCTCAGTCTCCCATGGAACTTGCCTGAGCCACTTCTGAATTTGCCTCATAATTTGGTGTTAGGGGTGCAGTTTCCCACTCCCTTTGTACCTTTGAGATGGGTTATATGGCATCTGAAGTGTGGGCAGGAACCACTGGAGTGGACTCACAGGGGCACAGTAGAGTCTCAAGCCTCAGCTCCCAGTATTGTGGCAGTGTCCTTGCTTTCTAAATAAGCTGTCAGAACTAATCATGTTAATCCATACTGGGACTGTGATATGTAGGATTCATACTGCCTAGAACATTTGCATCAAAACCCATTAACTTTTTTTTATATATATTTTAAAAGTTTTTGGAATAAAACAGGTCAGTACAAATCACTTGGGCACTCACCCACATTACAAAAATATCTGGTGCTGAGTCACGGAGGGCTGTAGCCCACAACCTCACTCTGGCTGCACTTTTAATTTTCTTTCATTTATTCTTCCATCTCTTCTGTCTACTTCCCAGAATGATGATGACTTTAGTTCTGGTTTTCTGCAAGTATTGATCATAAATGTAGTGAAAACTTAAAAAAACCTCCCCAAAACCAACTCCCCCATGCCTGCTTGCCAAAGAGACCCCTGCAATAATTTGCTTATGTCCTCAAGAATATCGAACTGTAATCCAAACCATCCTCAAATCCAACCTTTGGAACAGTAATACAGATGAAATACTTATTGGCTGCTACCCCTGGCTTTTATTAAAATTTGTGTGAAATTGCAGTTAATTAAAGACAGCTGGACATAGCTGGCCAAATATATGGTATTTATTTTATAATTTAATCAGTAAGAAGAATACACATTAAATCTCATAATTTGCAGCTTGGCTTCAATCAATTAATGTTGTTTTTCTTTCTTTTAAAACAAATCATTATTTACTTTCTGTGGGTAAGGTGAAAAGCCGTAGGAAAAGTATGGACTGTTGCTTTACCTGCTGGTCTTTTCATGCTTGCTGGTCTTTTCATGCTTACTGATCCTTCCTGCTGTAAACCAATTTGTCATAATAATTGGACTGAAAACTTTATAGCAATTTAAAATTTTTAAAATTATTTTGTCAGAAATCTTTGTCTCTTAATTTCACTCTTGCATACAATGGTTTGATACTATAACTATTCAAAAGAGCTTTCCAAAGTCTTTTCTTAGGCTTTGCAAGGCACTCAGATGCTCCTGAGTGGCAAATGTGTCTCAGGGGCTTGGTCATATTCTTGGCTGGTGCCAAACTCAACACCTTTTAGGTTTGCTTACGTTTTGTCTTGTATGTTCTGAATCTCTGACTTCCCTTCTCTGAAAGTCAGGGAAAGCTCAAGATACCAAGTAAATCTCTTTCAGGGAATTGAATACTGTATGCTTCCTGTTTAGAACATAAAAGCATCAACAACTTTAGGCTAGCATCCAATAAATGCTTTTTTTCTCACACTAGGTTCCTTTTCATTCTCTGTGCTGTCTGGAAAAGTCATGGTTCGTGAAATCTATTTCATCACAGAAGACATGTCTATTAGGTACAGATTTCCAAGGGAGTCATGCTTCTAAATAGTGTTTTCAAATACAGTAAATATATGTGTCTCAATACCACATATCAAAGTAAATATATAATAATATTATATAATAAATATATATTAAGAATAAACTGCTTCTTTTGATGGTAGCATTTAGACATTCTTACATACTTGTTAGCTCATTTGCTGTTTAAGCCAGTCCTCACTTCCAATTGATAACAGTAAGATTCTAGCTGTCTTTAATATTTGAGAAATAAATCACTTAAGAGTTTGAAGGAGAACTAGTTTTCATTCATATCTTTCACTCCTTCATGCCCCTGCTCTTAAGACTTGAAGATTCATTTTGGCCAAGTTGTTTGCATTTATTTACTGGAATTGAGAATAATTTTAGTGAACTGCTCACTAGCGCATCATTTATAATTCTGATTCTTACTGTTGAATTTGGAAAGTCTTGAGAAGGCAATGGATGTGGGCTTTGGTACAAGTTTCAGCTAATGCAGTAATTGTATAATATTATACTGCATGCTTTATCCTGTAATGTTTCATGCCTTAATATTGCTTGTACACTGTTGCATCTCCAGATCTCTGCACTGCATAAGGCAACAAGGCATGTAGCTGCACGTAGGATTTTTGGTTTATCACTCTCTTAACTTCTGTTTTATCTAATTTATTTGATTTAGAATTCAAGATGGATTTATCATATTTCGCTGGTGGAAGATGTACAACCCTAAGCAGAAACAGCATGGTAGGTTTCTCAAAAAGGTTTCAAAATTTGTTTACAGGTAGTCTACAGAAAAATAGTTCCTTTGCACAATTGCATGTGTGTAATTGATTTGTTGCTATATGCCTGAAGTATATTGGATCATCAGAAGGTATGGGTTCTTTTAACTTGTATTGAAGTTTATAACTATGATTAACAGAGGCTTGTTATGTTCTGGAAGTGATTTACTTTCAAGTTTTAGTGTTGCTGCTGTTCACAGAAGCATTATGGTAGGGGATGTTCTTTAGTATTTGATAACCCTGTGTCTTGATGACATCTGTGGTCATTGAAGTGGGGAAGTGTGGAAAATGAATTTGTTTTTTCTTCCTTATCTCTGTCTGAAGAAGAACAATTAACACCAGATGGAAGAGATTAATTGTATCTGAAAGACACTGTGAGAAAACATAAGTAGCCTGGTGATGGGTGCTCAGTTATTTATAGGATTAGAATCTCACTGAATGAATCTGAGGTCCTGCCTCTCTTGACTTTTGAAGCATTACAGCTTCATTGCTAATTCAAGGAGATCCAGAAAGGGCAACTGTCTACAGTTGAGGAGGGCACTAATTGAGAAGGTCATTGAACTTTGGAGGGCTTTTTTTTATCCTGTCTCCACTTTGGAAGTGGCCTCTGATGGTGTGAAACCTCTCAGACTTGTCAGCAAGCAGCAACAGCTGTTGCTTTGCCAGTACCAACTCAGTGGTGTTAGGAGTAATGCATACATGTTACACAGGTAAATAGGAGATACCATTTGATGCAGTGATACCAATTAGGAAGAGTTGCTCACTTCTTTTTATTGAGGCATTAGTAAGTCTCTGAGATGATAGGACAATCCCAGTTCCTCATACCATAAGACGACTAATTCAAGAAGTGGAAGCTAGCCTTGGAGTTAATTAGATTTTTCTATTCACAGGTTATTGTACAACAGGTTTTCAAAGAATGTTCTTCATCTGCTAGTTAAAATGTATTTCTCTAGTGGCTCACAGAATGAAAAAATGAATTGAACTTAATGCAGTAAAGTTTCTTTGCCTTTTATGGTGGTATTTTTACTGCTTTAACTGTTTCTGCTGGCATTTAAGACTGCGTAATTAGGGGACAAGTAATCCAAGTAACCAAGGAGGTCAGAGGTATATAGATGTGACAACAAAGTAACATGAATAAAGTACTCTCTTAAATAAGACTTGGGTTGCGCTGTAATTTAAGGATGCTTCTCATAGAGACCTAATCAATGTTCCTTTCTTAAGAGGAGGTTTGAATGACAAAAAGTTTGGATAATGATTACTGATAACCTGTAGTGAAGTTACATTTCTTGCTGTGGGTTTTTAGAAGTCCCTTAGTTTGACTTAGCAGGTGCAATCTGTTTTTCATTGCAGCACTGTTTGTACTAGGCACGTCATACCAATTTGGAAAGAACTCCATAGAAAAAGTCAAGTAACTTAACTTGTCCTGCAAGTTAAGCCATACTAGGAGTTGAGAGTAGGTTTTGTACATACTTAAGAAATGAAAGTGGTTTAGGGGCAAAGTTGGAGAGTTATGTTGTCAATAGGGCATGCCCAGATGTCTTGGCTTGGGTACCACAGCAGATTGTCAATTTTCATGTTGTAAAACTATAGAGTAGTTTTTGAGGTTCTTTTTGAAGGGAGAATTCTGTTTTGAGAACCAATTCCTCTACTTTTTATTGTCAGGAGTGCCTTGTTTTGTGTTCCCATTAAGTTTTATTTAGAGGGTGTATTTATGCTGAATTGAATTGGTTCTGATACAAACATTTGAATAAATAAATAATAGATCTTGATTAAACTCTGTAAGAAGTGAATGTCAAAACCGTGGCTACATTAGTCACTTTGATTCCGGCAAACGTTGATAAAACTTCAGTATTTTGCTGTCAATCTGGTAATTACTCTTACATGACCTACATGTGTACTTTATTGAATCATTTAACTATATGACATTCAGATATCCTTGTCTCTTTTTCCTTACCTTTCAATTTTTTTCTTTTAGGCAACCAGATTTGTATTAGGAAAAAGAGATAGCTGTCTCTTTAAACCACCTTTAAAGAAATGAATTACTACATAAGATTTCATGTAGTTTAATGAAGTCTAATACTTGCCTGAAAAATTACATTTGTGCTTTTGATGATCCTGAGATCTCCCAGGTGAACAGTTGTGTATCCTGAGCTTTGTTCATGTCATCCTTTGCTTGTATCTTATTGATGCAAGTGACATTACCAACAAATGGATTTGATAGTGCTTTTATGAAAACAGGAAGGAACTGAAACTAGCTCATTTACTTCTCTGTCTCCTGTTTAAGAAAACTGTGATGTCAGTGAGTTTGGAAGACTTTCTGTATTTTTTTCTTGTAATGATAGGGAAATTTCTGGTAGTTTAGGTGTGAGGGTTAAAAGCTGGGTTGTTTTTGTTACGACAGACTTGTATACATGCATAAGTTTGGGAGACAGATGAGTTTTTTTGGAAAGAGGATGCATTTAATAAAGCAGGTGTCTCTAAACTTTGAGTCTTGGAGAGCTGTAGTTCTTCTTTTGACCCTGACTGCAACAGCAGCAGTGTTCACTCTGGCTATTTAATTTCTAATGTCTGTGGAAAATGTTGCCTGAGTTACAGATTGGGGACTGATGTAATAACCAGTGATGCTTCAGCTTCCTAAAGTCTGTTTGACTTAGAAAGGCCAGATGAGGTTTTAGAGCAGCTCAGGTCTCTTGAGTGAATGCATAATGGGCACTCTTTCAACTGGGTAATTAGGGGGAAATTGTGCGAGCTTTTTCTTCACATTAACTACATAATTAGGTCACACTATCTAAGGCAAAAGTATGTCAAAGTATGCCACGAGCAGCTCTGTATGCCATCAGCAGATCTTAAACTAGTTTTTGAGTATCAGAGTCAAGCTGATATTACAGTTCAAACTTTAAATGTGTGAAAATCTTGACCACTTGTGCAAAATGAATATGCTTCTTGTTAGTTCTGCATATTAATGTTTTATGTTTCTCTGTAAAAGAAAGCTTTTTCCCAGGTCAGGTTTGCTGTGCCACAGAGCTTTGCTAGAAAATCATTTGGTTTTTGAGTTGGTCTCAAGTACTGACATCTGTGCTAAAAAGCAGAAGTTGGCACTGAGGTTCCTGTGCTGTACATTGAGGGATTTTTGTTTGTTTGCTTTTATATAGGCAACTGAATAAAGCTCATTTACCACTTTGTGCAGCTCCTGCCCGGATTTCTTTTTGGATTGTGACTTAAAGTGAAATGCCCTTCAGGTTTTATATTTTGTATGCAACTGTCTTATTTGCTAAGTTCTGCTGCTTTTCTTGGAATAGTGTAATTATTTTGTGGAGGGTTTTTTTACTGCTTTTAATATGTACTTCAGCAGCTATTCACTACTGTGCAGATTGTTTTTGCAAAATATCCATATTTGAAAAACTGTAAATATTGCAAGAGAATGCTGGAATAGAATGAGAAACTCTTTTCCTACTATTTGTTTAGATCCAAAGGCAGAAACACGACTGTATATTATGGTGAATGACTTTGAGTTCCATGTGTACAACCGTTCTGAGCTTTATGGACAACTTCAAGAACTGTTTGGCTTGGATCCCACAATCATTCCAGCAAAGAAAGATGATGAAAAAGCACAAGCAAATGGGAGACAGAGAGCACATGCCAATCTTGAAAGGTAAATTATTATTCATTTTGCTATTTTGTTGATGCTTTGTTCTGCAGAGTGCTGAACTAACGGGGTAATGTTTTCTTAATGTATGCACTGGAGACACAACTGAGATAGAAATTGCATTGACAAGCCTGACAGTCTAAATCTTTTTGTTTTTTTCCTCAGACTGCCTACCATAATAATTGAAAAACCACAACCAAACAAACCCAACACTCCTTGTTTAATGATCAGAGATAGGTTGAAAGATCTGTTTTAAGCACAGTGTGTAAAGGGAGCATGTATTGAAGAGGCTTATGGTTGCAGAGTAACAGTAGAATTGCTCAGTAGCAGTAATAGCTGCTCAAGACATTGAATAGATAAAATGTGAGCATCTATATGGTGTTGGAAGGACTTACTGGTTTTTGAGCTTTAAACTCAGGCTGATTTCACAAGTTGTCTTTTTAGGGGTGTGCATTTGTGTGTAGCTACATAAACCTTCAGGAAACATGTTGAGGGTCCATAAGGAGTTCCTCTTCATGGCTTGTGTGGAGTGGAGTCAGGTGTTCAATAATAAGCCTCTCTTTGGGCAGAATCACACCAGACTGATTTATTGGCTAGAGCAGAGATGATCTAATGAGACTTGAGTCTTTCCACTGCTGTTGGCCAGGGCAGTATGTGTTACTGAATTACATAGTGGGCAGCTGCAGGATGCTGTGGCAGTTCTGAGTTTGGGTAATGGCTGTGCCTTCAAGCCAGTCTCTTCATGTTCTCATTTTCCACCCTTAGTTGACATGTGCAGGAAGGACTTCTGCCTTTGAGGAGAACGTGTCTTGGGAAAAGAAAAATCCCACCCCTGCTCAATATACCAGCGCTCAAAGTGTAGCTGCATATGCTTCCAGCTGTTCTTCCAGGCTCTCGAAGAGTTTGCAGTAGTCTGCTAGTAGGTCCCTTGCTAGAGATACCACTGTGGGAAGGAGTGTTCTCTGAGAGCTATGTGCTGAAGGCCGCTAGGAGAAAAGGTTGGTTAGTACTTCAGCAGAAAAGACAAAATAATAAACCCTATTTTTTTTTCCTTAGTGTTAAAGTAAAAACAGAATCTCAAGACCCTTCTTCTTCATGGAGATCACTTATTCCAGTTATTAAAGTCAATGTGAGCACGGTAAGTGAAAAGACCCTAAATTAAAATGTTTAGCAGTATATACTTAAAATTCAGGCTTGCCATTCATTTTTATTATACATTCTTTCTGAGTTTTTGTTCTTCTTTGTGCTTTAAAAAAGCTTTAAAATGACAGTACCAACACTCCCCTGATGCAGTAATGAATCCTGCTGGTATTGATGGAGACATGGCTATGTTCTCTGTTGTGGGAAATTGTTGTTTCTTAGACTTTCAATGATTTCAAGACTATCACCAATTAAGCTAGGTAATGGGTGTTTGTACAGTGTGGTGTGTGTTAGGTTTTGGGGAGGTTTTTTTCCTTCTTTTTTCTGTGTCTTTTAATAGGGATATATGGACACATTCCTTAAAAGATGATGTTACCCCCCACAAGAAAATCAGGAAAGCTGTTACTGAGGTGATAGGAGAGAGGATATTGGTAGTTAAATGTATAAGGTAGTGTTTTTAGATATGAACAGAATATGGCCAGGATTTTTCTCCATGGTCTTTATTTGTAAATGGCTGGTTAAACTGCATTATTATAGGGAGATTAGATATACATATCTATAAAAGAGCAGTGTATAGTATAATGAGTCATTGTTTTTTCTTCTTGATTTAGGGTCGCTTGGCATTTGGGAATCATTATCAACCACAAACACTTTGTATTAACTTTGATGATGCTTTTTTGACATACACCACAAAACCACCTTCGAGCCACCTCGATCAGTTTATGCACATTGTGAAAGGAAAATTGGAAAATGTTAGAGTCATGCTGGTTCCAAGTCCAAGATATGTTGGTCTTCAAAATGATGAGTAAGTTTTGGGTGGTTTTGTTTCCATATTATATTATTCTTTATTTTATGAAAACAGAAAAGAATGTTGATTGTGTTTCTCTGACTTTATTTTTCTTAGTGTGTTTAGACAGTTGGCACTTTTACCAGTCTGAAGGTTTAAACATTGGATATTTGGAACTATTTTATTTATGGAGAAAAGTACTGTTCTCTATCCCACTGTAGATTTTTTTAATTGTGTTCTGCTGATTAATATCCTGCATTCAGCTTTTATTTTCCTTAAACTCAGGTACTGTACCTGTACACAGGCTTTGACAGCACTAAATTTCTAGCATAAATGCAAGATTTAATGTGTTGACTTCTGCAGAGCTGATTTGCATACAGTTTGGAAAATGTTTTTAAAAAAACAGGCAATAGCTGTGCAATCCTTGCTGTAGTATAAATCATGTTATCTTTTGAAGACAGATTGCTGTTACTTTTTACCTCTATATATTCCACTTAAGTGGGGTTATGCAGCAAACAGAATGGGTAGAAGTCATGCAAAAGTAAGAGTGCTTGAATGAAATTGTTTGACACTAGGATTCTCATTTTATTGCACTTTAACCAACAAGACACTTATATGCATACTATATTAATAGTCTTGATTGAGGAACATCATAGCCAGAATTTTCTGTATTATCTTATTTAATGCTTACAGTTTTGTTACATATTCAATAGAGAATTTGAACAAAACTGCCAAATTTCAGTCTTTCACAGGGAATATTTGCTCAACAAAAAATATATACACTGTTCTTGGAAAATGTGTGTAGGACTTTCTATAAAATGCTTATCTATTTTATACCTCCTAAGCAACAATATCCAGAGAATAAGTTACGATGTTTGGCAATAAACTGTGTATCATTTGACTGTACCTTAACTGGCTTTGCATCAGCCAAATCCTGCTCACTGTGATATACCTTTATATGCCTTCAAAGAACACTCTGTGGATGTGTACTGAATGTTACACTTCCAACATGATGACAAAGGAAATTTCTCCAATTAATATTGAAAACAAACAAGATTAAAACAAAATAGGATTAAGATACTCAAAGCTCTTTTTGTGCTGTTACCATCCCTACAGCTCTTGATGGCTGAAGGATGACATATGTGCAGAAAACATGTGCCCTAATTTACCATGCAGATTCAACAAATGACCCAGTTCACTGGAAATATCTGAATCTTTAGATCCTGCCCTCTCAGGCTTCTTTGGCTTAAAAATTAAGCTGAATGTCTTAACTTTCAGAAATTTCTGCAGGCTATGCATATATTAAAACCAGCTAAGTGACTTGGTGAAACATGTAACAGACTGACTAATCGATACAAACATCAAAAGCCCACTTGGAAACTGTCATATTACATTACAAACAGACATCTCAACGCCTCCATCACTTTTTACAAATAGATCCTCCAAAACCCAAGGGAAAAAAAAAGGTTGTGCTAGGAAAATCAGATAAAAAATGGGTTTGGAGAGCAGTGACTATGTCAGCAGGCTCAAAGTGGAAATTTAGGATAGGTATTAGGAAACACTTTTTAATGATGATGATAATCTTATTATAATTCATTACCATTATCTTACTTGTTTTGCAAGTGGCTTGCCATGGGTTTTCTATCATTTGACAGCCTTCATCAGCTAAGTCTGGCAAGGTGTAACCCTTCCTGCTGAGGGTGGGTTAGGTGGCCTCGGTAGGTATCTTCCCTTCCCATTTGCTGTGAAGGTAGTTTCATGAATCAAAAAACTAGTGACAGGACATAATGATTCAGAAGAGAACTTTCTTTGTGGGGAAAAAACCACACTGAACAGGCAATAAGTTTTATACCAGTGTAGTGCCTTCAGAGAGATCAGAACAAGAGCAAAAAGAGAGAAGTTAATGAAATATGCAGGCATAGTGAAGATGTACACTGAAAGAATTGGAGGAAAAGGACTGAGGAAGATGTTTAGCTTACATCATGAGGTTTTGGTGGGTTTTTTTCACCTCCTCCATTTCATTTAGTGTAAGACCTCATAGCTTTCCTCCAGAAAGTGGAGTATGGCAAAGGTGATGAGGATGACATTGCAGTGGGTGTATGACAGGAGGATTTGGCTGTTCTGTCAAATTCTGTAGCTTTCCTGTAGATATTTCTCTTTCCTACACTGAAATGATAGTTTCTGTAAAGCCATGGAGTTAGCTTGAATTGTCTCTCTTGAAGAGGGCTTAGCTCAAAAACTCTGTAGTTCTGTTTAAGGTAGCATTTTTGACTAAAAAAAAAATTACACATTATTCTAAGTTATATAAATAAACACTATTAGGAAGGCAGAAGTAAACAATTGTTAAATCTGGCCTATGAATTCATACTTTACAGTAGTTTTTATTAAAACTGTAATGCAGCTTTTCCACTGTATTTCTACAGGCTTAGGTAAATCTATATATAGTATTTTGAAACCTATGCACTCCATGCTGTCAGAGGGGGAAACACACTTCAAAGTGCGATAGTATTCTGTATTTCACGCAACAAAACACACACCAGCTCAAGCAGCAGAGAGTTAGTGCAGTTTGTCACCACAGCCAGGCCACCTTACACTCTGGCTGGCTGACCTTCATGGTGAAATGCTGAGCTGCTGAAATGAGATGCAGCCTTTGCCTGACAATGTGCCCTGCTGAGGATATGCTCAGACAATGTCAAATGATTGTGGTAGATTTAGAAATAACTGCTGGACTCTAAAGTTTTGCAGCTGGTTGTGTTATGTGAACTCTCCCTCTTGTGCTGTACAAAGCAGCGTGGCTCCCTCTGAGCCCCTGTTGGTGTAGCCTCAACTGGAGTGGCTGAACTAGCTCACACTGCTGTGCTGTGGTGTGCTTTCCAGCCTTGCTGACCTGCCTGTGCCTGTTGAGGAGTGTGGGCAGAATAAACTGAGCTCTTCCCATGAATTTATATGTCTCTAAATGCTTTCCTTTCCACTTCTATTCCTAAATCACTGAACAGATTTTTGCACATCTTCCTCTATTTGCATCTCATTGGGGAGGCCACTTGAGTTTTGGACAGAAAAAAGAAATACTTGAAAAATTGGGAGTGAATAAGGAAGTATTTCGTCTTTCACTGTTGTCTTTACTCTCAAAGTGAAATTGATTTTAAGGTTCCTACTCTATTGCTTTTGAAGAATTTCTTGGCAGTACATGGGATTTGCCTCTGCTGCCTTACATATTTTCCAAGCTTTCCTGCTTTTGAGCTGTGGTAAAATGGGCAATGTGCTTCTAACAGGTCACACTCTTAGACTGTGTCCTTCTGCCATTGCAATATCATTTTTGTTAAGAGATGACAATTTATAAAAGTGAATGAAAGTAGTAAAAACAAAATGTTCATATTTATTATTACTACTATAAAATGTAATATGTAAATTGTGGTAACACTGTAAGGAAAAGATTGTAATATACCAATATAATAGTGTTAGAAGTGTTTTGTGTATAACTTTTATCACTTAGATCCTTTTATATTGAGGGGAATGTTAATGAAGAATAGCTTTTTTCTTTTTCTAAACTAATGGTCTAATTACTGGAGATGTCTTGTCCCTTTGGTTTAGAGTGCTATTTTAGTAAGAAAACAATTAGCAGGTGAAAGGCTGATGTAGGACAAGGAGAAAGGAACTCTTGATGGAAAGAAATATTGAAAGTAAAACTTCAGCACTTGGTTGTGGTTTATAATGCCTGAGAAGTGTCTTTGTGGAGAGGAACCTAGTATCTTTATGCTTGGATTAGCTGAACTTTTAAGTTACTTTATGTAATAATAATAATAATAACAAGAATAACGACAATGTAAAGATCAATTGTTTTTCGCAAATCAGGGTAGACAGCCTAGCAATGTGACAGCTGCCTTTTTGATAGGAGACTTGAGAGCAGGTAGACCTGAATATTCAGTGTTTTTCAGAAGCTCATTTATTCTGATGTAGCAGATAGACCAGGAATCACAGTGTGACAGGAAGGGAAAGTGAGGAATTGAAGTTTTAACCTGCACTTCAAATTTAGCTTTCAAACAGCTGCATTTGGACAGACTATGGTGTGTCTGTTCTGTCCATGCTTCTGGCAGTGTGACAAGACTGATGGCTGGTCACTAAAGGTAGCCTGTGGCTCTTGCAGGCAGGCTGCTGGCAAGACCAGTAGAGACACATGGAGCTGATGTCTTGGCATTGCTTCCAACTTGAGTCTTGCCCACAGAATCTTCCTGGAGAGGTACCATATACACTGTATCTTCATTGTTGGCTTGCTTGATACAAGTAGCAGTTCTACTGATGAGTCCGTGACTAAATATGTACTGCTCTGTAAGTGAGCCTGACCTATGTAATCTCTGCCATTATGCTTTATAAGTTGCATTTAAAATTATTTGAATTCATATGGATTAATCTCAGTGAATTGCTTTTTAATCTTTGCTTACACTCTTTTCCATTACAGACCACCAAGGCTGATGGGTGAAGGTTTTGTTGTCATGCAATCCAATGATGTTGATATCTATTACTACATGGATGAACCAGGTGCTTTCTGTTAAATACAAAGATAAAACTTTAAGAGATTTGAAGGCTATTTGTTTATTAATTGTCTGGACTTGCTAGGCAATTTCTTCTTTTTTAATGCTGCAATACTCTATGCCGAAAGAGTTACTGTAATGTTTTGGAGCCAATAAAAGCATTCATAGGTATACTTATGAACACTTAGAAATGTGAGTGTATGAAAGCTTGTTTTGGTAAAAAAGCATGCTTAAGAGGTAGAATTGCTTTGTCTGTCAGCATTTCACTGACATCAGCAAGCAGCACTTCAGAAAATCTCAAGCATTTTTGGTCCTATTCTGGCCCTTCCCTTGGGAGTCTGCATTGAACTGTGGCTTGATATTTACTGTAGTGGTCTCAAATAAAACTGGTATCAGGACACTTTAATTGACTTGTGCTTAGCAAACATTTTTCATGCTAATTGGAAGCATTATTTTATTATTTATTATATTATGTAATGTAGGTCTTGTACCAGAGGAGACAGAGGAGAGTAATGATGGAGAAGCAAACAACGAAGACAGCAAATTACAAGATCTGCCACCATGTTGGGGTTTGGACATTGTCTGTGGAAAAGGAACAGACTTCAACTATGGACCTTGGGCTGATAGGCAAAGGTATTACCATGACTTATATCTTTAGTTTCAGTCTTCAGTATCTATTATTATTGAGAAAACATTCTAAAGTTTACAGTGTGTGATTGCTCAGACTTCTAGTTTGTCTAGTTTGTTGCTACACTGGTTGATCTAAAAGAAGAGTCCAACCACAATGGTTTATGATTAATAAATTCATTGTTGATTATCTTGTTGAAGTTAGGATCTGTCAGTGAATTTTTAATTTAGTAAATTATGTTCTCCTTTTTTTTTGTGATCAGAGTAGTTTTACTATTTATCAAGTGTTCCATACTTAAGGGTTTAACCTTTTAATTGCTTACCTTTAGACTTGTCATGCTTCTATTAGCTCATAGATGGGAATACGCTGCATATTGATGAGAATTTTTTGGAAGTACAACTCTGGCTATGAAAATGATGGGGGGGGGGAATTTATCCCTACTTAGGAGAATCAATCTGTTGATGGGTCTCTGAACATCTAGATTTGTCATCTAGGTATTTTAGTGACAAAATATTAGATCAGAGCTCTATTACTGTTTTTCACTTAGCTCTCAGTGTTTTGCACGTGACTTTCTGGAGGAGACAGTAGGATTGTTTAGAGAGTAAAGGTCTATTAAGTATAAGTGACATATTCAGCAGTTTCCCTTTTTTCCTTATTAATTACAGATTGGTACTTCTCTTGCCCTCCATTAATTCTCCTGTGAAACCATTATGATTAACTGTCTCTTAGGAGTGTGAGGATGGCAGACCAAAGAGTAGTCATTAGCTCTGACAGTATCTTAGAGAATTTAAGAGAAAATGCCAATTTCCAGAACAGACCTTGCTAGGAACATGAAGTTAATGAATCATTAATGATATTCTTAATACTACCAAGAAAGCTGACTCTATGATGATGTGCTTTTCATAATTATAACTGTCTAGGGAGAAGGCAGTTTGGTGCCCATGTAGAATCTGTAGGATTTTTAGATACATACCTGGGAACACTTTCCCATTTTGCCACAAATAGAAGATAGAGATTTTTTGAAAGTGCCTGAAAGTTTTGGAAGCTCAGATCTATAGGAGTTCTGTTGACTTTGTACTCTCAATTCCTCTAAGGGCTTCTACAAATACTAATCTTTAATGCAAGATGCAATAAAATCTTAGGTTTCCCTCGGATTTTGACAGTATGTGTGTTGCATGATGTTTGTGTGGAGTTTCTTTGGCTCGTTTTGTTTAGTTTTATAACTTTTAAGCTGCTACAGTGGTCTGATGCTGGGTGCAGACTTGAAGACTACTTCCACCCCTTTGAGACCTATATAAGCTATGCCATCTGTGCTTCATTGTTGTGGCTTTCCTTTCATGTAGTTTCATGTTCAGATATGAGTCTGCAGAAACTAGGCTTTGTTTCACTCCCATTCTGAGGTCCTAAAGTTTTGTGGGGGTGGTTTTTTTGTGTGGGTTTTTATTTGTTGTTGTTGTTTGTTTTAATTTCTGGGCATTACATCAATTATTTATGCATAAACAGATTACTTCCTACTGTGTTTTTGTAGAAGCTTTGTAAACTAAAGATTAGGAATAAGAAAAACATAGCTTGTTTGCTATCTGAATCAAAATATTGTTGTTTTAAATCATGTTTGGTCTTGCCATTTATGGCTTTTATCCAAAAATCACTTCTTGCCATTGAAAAGTTTGGAGATGTCAGTAATGAGTTGGAAGGCTCTCATCATGAAGACTTGAAGCAAACATTCTTTCTTATCACATCCAGTGGTTGTCTGAAGACTCAACTAACTGGAAAATAATGAAATAAACCAAATAGATGCATAAATTGCTGTGTGTGTGTGTATATATATATTTCTTCTGGGAATAAAAACAACTTTTTTTTTTTTTCCCCCACTAGGGATTGCTTGTGGAAGTTTTTTTTCCCACCAGACTACCAAGTTATGAAAGTCTCAGAAATTGCACAGCCTGGGAAACCAAGACAGATTCTTGCTTTTGAGCTGCGGATGAATATTATTGCAGATGCCACCATAGATTTGCTTTTTACCAAAAATAGGGTAAATAATGCAAATTTATCTAGAAAGTAACTGCAATTACACTGTGCTTTTTTCTTTTCGTTGTGCGTATTTTGACTTGTCTCAGGTGTTTATTACAGAATTATGGTTTTAAAAGCTAGGCAATTTTTCTTTTAGTCTTTCATAATTACGAGCAAATCCTTCAAAGAGAAATACTGACTCAGAGGCATTAATGTTTGTTGGCTTATTTTAGGTTTATTTTAAGCCTTAAAGCTACATCTTCAGCCATGCCAGCTTCTAAAGTCTTGAGAGTTCATGATCTGGATGTTTCCTGTGCAATCTTCCTTTATGGTGAAGCTCACTTTTGATGAAAAAATGATTTCTTCTGATATTGAATGGATTTCTAATATTACTGGAGAGATGATAGTAGGAGGGGAACAAGAAATTGCATAGGTGTAGGGGTTTGAATTTTTCTTTCCCCTGTTATTGCTCTTATAATTGGGATATAGTATGACTTCATTGTGCACCTCTCTTTTTTTTGTGACTGCAAGAGTTTGAAAGTGTAGTGTTAGAAATATATCTGTCCTCCTAGGCCTTGGATCAGAAAGTCTTGCACTATTTCTGTGCGTGGACCTAAATCAGCATTTCTTAAGTCTAAAAATGGTGTTATTTGGTATCATAGTTAGATAGTTTAATAGTCAGTCA
Source organism: Bucco capensis (assembly GCA_013396975.1). NCBI lineage: Eukaryota > Metazoa > Chordata > Aves > Piciformes > Bucconidae > Bucco > Bucco capensis. The sequence continues at coordinate 628,605 of VWZO01008998.1, read as the reverse complement.
CTTCAATCCAAGCGTGGATAATGCTAGCCAGAGGCATAATATTCGCTGGTTGATGGCAACAAGCCTAGCAATAACATTTGGACTTTTTCTTTCTTGCAATACAGGAAACTAATGCTGTACATGTAAATGTTGGTGCAGGATCATACTTGGAAATAAATATTCCCATGACAGTAGGTGAAAATGGTGAGCTAAGCTTTATTTATTTTCCTAATATTTTTCCTGAACAGTTACCTTAGTACCCATGTGTATAAATGTCTTGTAGTTTTTCCTTTGTGACTATAAAAGATATATTTTTATGTAAAGGAATAAAAAGTATTTTGTTGTACACATCATTGCAAGGTATTAAAGCGTATACATAGTTAAGGTACCTCCATGGTTTGTCTGGGTTAGGAAACACAAGTTCTTTAACTACTGAATGGTGATATCATTTAGCTGTATGTGTACTAAAGCAGATTACAGATACATTGTGAGCTCAAAGAAGGCTTATTCAGTAGGGTTAGTATAGTAGTTGAGTCATGCTGAGAAATGCAATACAAAAACTAATTTAATAGTAGTTTATTTCAACCAACGGAACCCCCAAATCCAATGTGAAGTGGAGATAAAGTTATGGGTGTGTTCCTTGCATTTATTCATCCTGTTGGCTGGTTTGAAGACCTTTCCTGAATTTTTCTCTTGATACTTTCTGGCATATTTGAGTTTTATTCTACAATTTAAACCAGCATCTCCATAACTCAAGCATTTCCAGTCCAGCAAGAAGACTTTTGTCATCTCTTCTACGTGAAGGCAGAACGTGTTAAGCTCTTCATTGACAAACAGTAGAGAACAGAATTATTATAGTACCAATTTCCACCATAATATTTATTGACTGTTAGTGGACTGCCAAAACCACTGGTGAAAATTACTTAAATATTTGTGTAACTCTTGTATTTAAATACTATATCTTTTGTTTGCTAGGCTATTCACCTACAATTAAAGGACAGCTTCTCCATGTTGATGCCACCAGCAGTATGCAGTACCGCACTCTCTTAGAAGCTGAAATGTTAGCTGTAAGTTTGCATTAATAAACACAAGCTTCAGTCTCTAGAGGATTTTTGATAAAGATATTTGTCTGTGGAACAGTTCTTTAAGTTCTCAAGCAGTACAGAAATATGCCTTTTGAATGTATTTTGCAAGAATTTAATATGTAAGGAACTTAGGTACACATATATAACTGTGCATCTGTGTAACTTTCAGTGACTTACATAATTTATATACCAGGTTACATGTGTTTTGAAAGCAGTGGAAGGATTGGAGTACTGTTTACAAATCTTGCCTCATTTAATATTTCGGGGGGACCTACTAGTGACTTTCCAGTACCTAAAGGGAACTTACAAGAAGGCTGGAGACGACCTATTTACAAAGGCCTATAGTGAAAGGACAAGAGGCAGTGGTTTTAAATAGGAGAAGAGCAGATTTAGACTTGATATTAAGAAAAAGTTCCTTACCACGAGGGTGGTGGAACACTGGCCCAGGTTGCCCAGGGAGGTGGTTGAGTTCCCATCCCTGGAGGCATTCAAGGTGAGGCTTGCCAGGGCTCTGGGCAAGCTGCTCTAGTTGGGGATGTCCCTGCCCACTGCAGGGGGGGCTGGACTAGATGAGCTCCAGAGGTTCCTTCCAACCCAAATGATTCTGTGATTCTGTAGCCCTGTGTTGTAGAGGCTTCACCGTAGTAAATGTTTACACTTGCTAGCTCTGCTACAGAATGTGTGTACATGAGTACTTAAAAAGTACATCAGAGTGCTTTAACTAGAGACAGATTTAATACTACATTTTTCTCTTGTTTGCTTAGTATTTCACTTCTGCAGTACTGTAATTCTGTAGGTTACCTTTCTCACTGCTGTGAGAGTGATGTTTTTAATGTTTAATTTAAGCATTGTATCATTGGTTGAAAAATATTCTGAGGGAATGCATCTTTAGTGTACTGTGAAAAGTGATGCTTTTAGTGAAAACTTTGGTTTGTAAATTGCTTGGTACATCTACTGCAACAGATATATCAGAAGGTTGTAGTATACCTTTAGAAAGGAAGGCACTAACACTTGACCTTCAAACAAAGAGAGTAAGAGATTAAATTATCAAGGAACTGGAGAGGCCTTCTGTTCATCTCTGCAGGAAAACAGTTTTAATTATTCAGCAGAGTATGTATGTGAAAACTGCTGAGCTACAGGGTCAAGCATTGTCATCTCTTCGTGTAATTCTGATGCTTTAATGTCTCGTTGACAGTTTCATATTAATGCCAGCTATCCCCGGATCTGGAACATGCCACAGACATGGCAATGTGAACTTGAGGTTTATAAAGCAACCTACCATTTTATCTTTGCTCAGAAAAGCTTCTTTACAGGTAACTTCTTTACTAAGTTAAGTTACACATCAAATTAAATGTTTTCTTTAGAATGTGTTCTCAAATTTTGCAAGGGTGTACAAGGTTAGGTACTCTGATTTCATGCGGGACAACAAATTGTTTCTGAGGAGAAATTCTTGATGCACTTATAGGCACCAGAAGATATGACATTCTTATATTTGAGTGTAGATACCAAATAACTTAATTTTCTAACCTCTAAACTAAATTTGACCTGCAGTTACGTTACATGATCTTAAATTTCAGATTAATTTGTTTCTGTCTGAGCTATTGATTTATTTATCACCTAGGCTGTTGATTTCTTTGGTGTCTCTTTCTTTGGCTGACTGATTTTCAACTACTTCGACTTTAGGTAGTGTCCCTGTGGGTGACAGATGGTGAGAGAATGTAATTTGCTCCTTAGGATTTTGGCTGTGAGGAAGAATATGTGTGCATAAGGCAGTACAATGTGATACAGCATCACCAAACTGTTGCTGAATGTTCCAGCTGCAGTAGTGGAAAGAGTAAAGCCCCATCGATGTGGCACTGCCTTGGCTAATTAGCCCTGCTGTGAGGAAGGATTCATTAGTGCAGGCATCGTGCCACGCTAATAAAGTTATCCTCCTAGTGAGGCTGGAGCCATTATGCAGAGAGCACTGCTGTACACAGCATAGTCTGTCAGTCTATTTGGAGTAAACATGAACTTCTACAACAACACTTTTTGGCTGCTTTAGAAAATACTACTAATGTACATATTCAGAGTGTCAGAGTGGAAAACCAAAGGAGAAAGCAGTTGGTAGTCCAGTGCTTTTAGGTCAATGTGTAACTTTGTTACTGAACAAAACTAAACTAGAAAAAATTAAACCTGTGGCTTTGCAGGTGAGAAAGGGAGATGGGTTCACAGCAAGTATTTGTGTGATATCTACCTGAGTAATGGATACTGTGTTTTGTTCTCCTCATTTTCCTTTGTTTGTACAAGAGCGTACAGTTAAGATTTACAAACTATGAAAAGCCAAAAAATCTTAAAAGAAGATACCTTCCACTTGATTTCTACTAACTTGTCTTTTATTACTTTATGTGGGTTTAGATTTGATCCAAGATTGGTCCAGTGATAGTGCACCTGATATTTTTTCATTTGTTCCTTATATGTGGAACTTCAAAGTCATGTTTCATCAATTTGAAATGATTTGGGCAGCAAATCAACACAACTGGATTGACTGTTCCACCAAGCAACAAGAAAATGGTGAGATCATGGTTTTATTTGGAAAAAAAAACCAAACCAAACACTTCAAAAAAAATTGAGCAAAATATAGAATGTGTATATATAGAGATATAAATAGAGTATAAGAATTACAACATTTTTACTAGAAAAATGAGTGTTCAGTGATAACTACCCATTTTGCTACTGTTCATAAACCATCATAAAACTGTTGTAAGTTCTAACTTACTTTGTACAAGTGCATACCTTCTCTGGGGAGAGTGTACATCTAGCTCATGCTTTAGCATTCATTTTTCAAGACCATGTAACTAGAAATGTTTGTTTCCTGTTGATGTCAGAATAGTAGCTAATGCTTTTAATTCTAGACAAAACTAAGAGGTATTTTTTCAGAAATCCAAAACTGTTGAATGTGCAGTGAAGTTTATATGTATTTCAGTGGTCTACTCTGTACTAGAACCTTACCATTTCAATGTAGAAAGAGAATGGTGGATTAAAAATCATGAAGTTGTGTTCTGTTTAAGGCTTGCTGCTTCATTAGAAGCCTGAGGAACTTTAAATATGTTTTTTTTCTTGCCCCAAAACTGGTGTTTGAAGCAATAAATGATATTAGTTACAGTTGTTTTTGTCTGCTTGCTATTTCGTTTTGCTAAGTACAGTATCTTTCTGTAAAAGACAAGCTGTAAATCCTTTCAGAATAATTAAGTACAATGTACTCTAAATACATAATAGTTAAAATGGCAGTTTCTTATGTTGTGAGTTCTTGAATATATTTTCATTATTTTACCTGCATGTTTGATAATTTGTCTAAGAGCTAAATAGGGAGTAATTCTGACATATTTTATTGTTTTTCCTCTTATCTCCCAGTTTATCTAGCAGCTTGTGGAGAAACATTGAACATTGTTTTCTCTCTGCCTTTCACTGACTTTGTTCCAACCACATGCAATACTAGGTTTTCCTTAAGGGTAAGTTCTTCCCCCCTTGCCCTTAGTTTCCCTACCTTCTTCAGTCAGGAAATTTTGAATAACTCTTTCCTGAATGAAAAATACTCTTTTTCACTTCTGGTTCATACAATTCTTCTTTAAGTAGCCCAGAAGTAAATGATTTCAGTTGCTTACATCAGGCATCCAGTCATCTAGTCCAACCCACCTGCAGTGAGCAGGGACACCTATATATACACACACACACTCTCAGACACAAATAAAGATACAGTTTAAAACTATATATACACACACACTTCATATATACACACAGTTAGTATGTATATTTCCCCCAGGTCACTTTGGGAAGCCATTGTTGAGATTTTTGAAGAGTTCTTGTAAAACAAGTAATGATAAAGTGTTTTTAACAGACAATTGCAAATTCTTTGAAAGACTGTGCTTGTCTTCCCTAAAATAGAATCTATCTACTGCTACTAAAACGAAAAGACTAATTGATGGATATGTTAGTAATTTTGTATAATTTGATAGCAAAGAAGGCAGGGTTTCATCCAATCTTTATTTATTTTTTTAAGTATGATTTGGTTGAGATGTTGGGCCAGTCACTTAACTCTGCAGTGTGACTCAAACAATAGAAGAGCAATTGTTAATAGCTATGCCCCTGTGTTTCACAGATTGCTGTGGTGTGTTATTATATGCAAGTTTCTTGTCCTGTAACTATTCAGAACTACAGGGCTCTTGGAATTGGACTAGAAATTGGTGGGAGCTGTGGTCAGCAATCACAAGTGAAAAGTGAGATTTCTTGCTTTGCTTTGATTGTAAGGTAAAGGTGCTGGTGCATATGAACATGTGAATAGCATGAGCATTATGCATAAAGAGAATGTAAATTAACTTTTCTGTTACTAATGTTTGATTTTAGGGAGAAGATGTTGATCTTCATTTGTATCTACCAGATTGTCATCCTAGTAAATATTCCCTTTTTATGTTGGTGAAAGATTGTCAGCCTAACAAAATAAGTCCTGAATCTTGTATTTCTGCTGAATGCCAAAGTGGTCAGAAAACAGGCAAACCCAAATGGAGGAACATTACTCAAGAAGAGTGAGTTTTGTTGCATTTTATATCTTTGTATTGGCTCTTCATATTTACTTATTTTGTTTGTGAGAAAGGCAACTTCATATGTTGTTAAAAAGTATTTAATGAAACTGTGGTACTTCTAAATGAAAGTATGATGTTTCTTTTTTAAAGGGCTGGATGGGTTGAATGCTGGACAGTCCCAAGCGTTGTGTTTACAATTGACTACACATGGCACCCAATTTATCCTCAAAAGGCAGATGAGCAGTTAAAACAATCCTGTAAGTGTCCCTGGTTTGTTTGGGGGTTTTTCCTTGTTAACATGCTGCATTTCAGGAGCTGCTGTGACTTGTTGGATCAGACTGCTTTAAATTTGCAGAAGTGAATTTTGAACCAAATGACTGTTTTAAGTCACATAGGTGAATGCTAATCTTTAGAATACACCGAGTTGGGGGGGAAAAATCAATTTAATTGCTTTACAAGTTAAACAAAGACATGCTTTCATTGCACATTTCCTATAACCACACAGCTATTGAATAAACTAAAGTGAATAAACAGGAAAGTAGCAGTAGTTATATTAAAAACCTATTCTGAACTGGTAGCTCTGCAGGCCAGAATTTCCTCTCAAACAACTCAATTACTCAAAACAGTCTGGAAATTCACTTCTTATTTCTATCCTTTCTTTTTATTTGGAGTTTGTGAGAAGAAAGCACTTAGTCCTTTTTTAAGTGAGGAAAGGCAATGAGAAGTAACTGGAAGTGCTTTGGAAATGTAAAGCAATTGCTGGGAAAACCACATAAAATGGGTCCTCCAGATGGAGTAAGATTTCAGGTACCAGTTGAACTGGAAGAACTGGCACATGCAGAACCGTAGTGAATACAGATCTGTAGCCAGGATTATTCATTGAAGTAAGCTGCAGATGAAATTACCTATGTATGTACAAACTTTTAAAATGCAGGTTCAATTGCTCTCATTACAAGTAAATGTTTTCAGGTTTGAAGAATGCGAACTTGACAGAAGCTGACAGTCTCACAAGAGCACTTAATGAACATCTCCAAAATGAATCTTACTTTTTCTTCTTCTTCATTCTCCAAAATTAGACTTCTTTAGTTTTGAATTGTTGGAACTCAAAAGCTAAAACCCCTATCCAGTATGTCTTCTAACACCTGCTGATTGAGGCCCATTTAGATTAGCCCTCATTGTTCTTCTAATGCCTCTTCTTCCCTGGTTTTGCTTCCACCATCTTAACCTGAAAGACTTGTATGTAACCCTGTAACTTCCTGCATACCTCCCTCTGCATATAAAATAACATTTATCTCTCTAAGTATTTGAGGGCTTCTTTTTGCAAGTAGATACTTACAGAATGTGTGTTATTTAGAAACATTGTTTAGATATTTGAAACAACTTATTTAAAAATTAGTGTTACATTGACCCATCTAACACTCATATCTGACAACCATGGTTCACTTCAGTAGGGCATATCTTTAACTTGTAAAGCAATTAAATTGATTTTTTTCCCCCAAACTTGAAGAATTGTTTTTTTCTTTTGCATAATTCACATTGACTAAATTATTCTATATTCTCCTATCTTCCTGTAGTTACTAGATATGAGAAACTAGTTCTGTAGCATTGACATAACTATGCAATCCAAATTGGAGAGTTGCAAAAAGTTGTATGTTTAATACACAATCATCGTTGCAGAATGTTGTCCATCAGAAGTCTAGCTCATAATCAAAATCTATTTTCTTCTTTATTTTGCTCCGTAGTGTCAGAAATGGAAGAAACAATGTTATCTGTGCTAAGGCCATCACAGAAAGCAGCTGACAGTGTGATTTCATCTCCCACAACTTCAACTCGCCTGCCCCTTGACCCATCAGAACTGCCCCCAGATAAGCTCCATGTGGAACTGGAACTCTCCCCAGATTCCCAGATAACACTGTATGGACCCCTGCTCAAAGCCTTTCTGTCCATAAAGGTAGGCATTTATAGATGGTCATATGTAGGAAAGGGAAATAATTTCTTTGAAATGAAAAAGTAGAATTCTGCAGAATACATGAATTTAGATGAAAACTTTGTGGAAGAACTAGTTTGGAATTACTTTGGTGATAGCGTGTAGCTGGAGTGAATTCATTTGGCACAGGCTTATGAGAAGACTTCTGCCATATATACATAAACCTGTGTCAGCATAGTTTGCTTTTCAAGGAACAGTATATGATTTTTGACTTAATATGCAGAAAACTTCTTTAACTTCTACAGTAGCAAAAAAATAAAATTTATAAAAATCCATGGTTATGGCTAGATCTCACATTAACAACCACTTTTATGTAAAGGTATATCAAAACCTATACTTACAGTGCATTTTAAGTTCTCCAAAATTTACTTACTGTTTCTTTGTTTTAATAATATTCTGTGACATTTCTGGAGTAAGAATCGTGGAAGGATGAGGGACATGAGAATAAGTTTAATTTCTCCTTTGTGAAGGAGAAACCTTGCAGTTGCTTCCTTGCTTTTTGTTGTACACTTCCTCTTTGCTTGCTTGTGCTGCAGGCTTGTGCTTACAGAAGTTCTGAAAGAAGATAAAGCGCAGAAAAGGGGGAAGGAAGAGAACAAGAAACATAAGATTCAAATCTCTTTCAGTTTAATCTTCAGTCTAGGACTTGTTAGTCTGCATCTCACAAATCACCAGGGAATTTGTGGATAGTTGGGAACATTTCTGTCAACATGAGGCCAAAGGCTGGCTTACTTTCTAAGAATGAACGAGGGAGCAACCTTTGTGTTGTAACATCTACTAAGAGCCCCTTTTCCTGCAAAGCATGTGGCCTAAATTTGCTCACTTAAGGTATCCATTTTTCATAAAACTAAAGTAAATCTGTTTCTTCAGCTGTAGGTTGTTGCTTTACTGCTTATTTTAGGGAGGAGTAAAGTATAGGTTAAGATTGGATTTGTATTTCGTGGCATTTGCCTGTACGTTTTTGATTTGTTTTCCATATGGTGATAACAATTCCTTTTTCTAGGAAAACTATTTTGGAGAAGATGACATGTACACGGATTTTGAAGAAGTTATTTCAAGCCCAGTTTTGTCACTGTCAACATCTTCAAGCTCTGGATGGACAGCTGTTGGAGTGGAAAATGACAAAAAAGAAACAGAAAGTTCAGTGAAGCCAGTGCACCCTCTTACTCTGCGCCCATGGGATATCACTGTGCTTGTGAATTTGTACAAAGTGCATGGACGATTACCAGTGGTAAGTACTTTAGAATCTTAAAATATTTTGCTCCATGTGATTTTTTTTTTTCCCTAGTTTCATAATCTGGAGTTAAATTTATCTTCCTGGAACATTAAGTTAGGATGGTGCTTACCAAAATGTGTGTATAATTTCTACTAAAATTGTGGCCATCTAAACCAATTTGAGACATGGTTTATTTTGCTTATCTGGGAGGCAGAACTGGATGTTTTTTAATCTGATTTTTATTCAATCAACTTGATTTGTGTCATTGTATTTTTGATTGACCATTATGATTTCTCTGCTAATTAGCAAAACTGTCTTCTATTGGTGCCTTCTGCTGTGTGCAGCTGCATTCTCAGGGATTCCCAGGAATTCAAATAAGAATCTGATATAAAATTGGGTTCACCCAAATGGGTTTGAAGTGCTGTTTATGTATTGTCAAGAGGTTTTTGAAGTTGCACAGCCTTCTTTTTGAGAGTATCCACATGGAGGAAAATAAGTGTGCGTTCTTGCTCACAAGTTTGCTTCTAATTTTACAATTTCAGCCCTGTAGTGTATTTTCAGTTTTTCAAACAGATGTGTTTTGATTTTTATTTTAGCATTGCAGTCCAGATGGTCCTGAGTGCCCTACAGCTTTCTTGGAAAGGTTGTGTTTTGAGATGAAGAAAGGCTTTAGAGAAACAATGCTTCAACTTGTACTGTCACCAGTGAATTTGTTTCTGAACGACAACTATCAGGTAGTAAGCTGGTTTTTATGTGATTGCATCTCTGTGTTTGTATTGTGGAAGCTGTGATGATCTTTCCCAATAATACATCTGCTGAAGTATTCCTTGCTTTAACTGACTTGTCCTTCACAGCGACCTGCAGTGGATGAAGTTCTCCGAGAGGGCCACATCAGCCTGTCAGGTCTGCAGTTGCGCGCTCATGCCATGTTTTCAGCAGAAGGTCTGCCTCTTGGAAGTGATACTCTAGAATATGCATGGCTGATAGATATACAGGCTGGAAGTCTTACAGCCAAAGTTACAGCACCACAGGTACCATCTAGAAGTATTGAAGTTTTACCTTCTTTTTGGAAAGCATGTTTTCTCAGCTGAATTTGGTTGCATCTGTCGCTTAAGTAACCTTAATTCTCTAGTTTGAAAATCTTAAGATTTCTCTAAACAGATAGGAGATACCAAATGAGCTGATCTGATAGTCTTCTTAAATCTAGCCATGACGAGGTGGCTAATGTTGCATGAGATTTTGAAAGAATGATGGTAACAGAGCTTGAACAAATTCAGAATTTCAGTATAAATCTGAAGAATAGACTCCAGATATATTTTCATGCTTCATACTTCCCAAAATGCTACCACTGATTTAGATAAGCTGTAGTATTTACTTCACTGCTTTATACCTCAAAATTAAACCTTGTTGATTCAAAGTACTCTAAGGTTACAGAACATTTCTAAACACTTGATGCAACCGAAGGATTTTCTTCCCCAACAAAGCTGTTCTCAACTCTTTCATAGAGGATTTTTATTTTCTGTTGTTTCCACTACTGTGGAGCAGAATTTGAATTTGTTGTTTCAGGGTCATTGTTTTTTTCCTCTCATAGTGTGATGTATCGCAAGAATTTGTGAAGGGACAACACTAAAGGGAGGAGGAGAGATTTTGTGCAGGACATTGATAGCTATATTAAATTCCATTGAAATTACTCCTGATTTTAAGTGCCCTTTCCTTTGACTAGCCAAAAAACCTCATTTCCCTCTCATAATAGAGACAGTCAGTCATGAATCATTTCCTTTATGAATGAGCTAACTATATAAAAGATTTAAATCAACAATAAGCTAATTACTAGGTCTAGAGAGAGATTCAGCAGTGTTCTGTTAAGCCAGTTTCCACCTATGCTTTCTAAATGTAACTTTGTTACTTGTATATAAGGAAGTCTGGCATTTAAATTATGAATGATAGAGTATTGTGAGGTATTTTTTGAGGTAAAACAAAGGGAGCTCTGTCTTTCCAATGAAGTTCTCAGTTGACTGTAAGAGCAGAAGCTGTTTCCTAAGTGATTTCTTAATGTAAGGAAATTTTCATGTCAGTGTTTTTCATGAAAAACTACAGAAAGTTGCATGTTGTAGCACACACAGAAATAGGAAATTGACTATGTGCAAGCAAGGTAATGCAGCCAGAATGTTATGTGGGATCTTGTTTGTTTTTACTCCTCACCTTCTTTCTGTACTCTATCTATTAGACAATGAGTTGTTATTTGCTTACAGCTTGCGTGCCTTCTGGAATGGGGACAGACCTTTGTATTTCATGTGGTGTGTCGGGAGTTTGAACTGGAAAGGCCAAAATCTATAGTAATATGCCAGCATGGAATTGATCGTCGCTTTTGTGACTCTAAGGTAACTTTGCATCTGGCTTACTTGCTCACTGTGCTTGCACAAGTTCTTTGGAACACTTTAGAAACCCAGCCTTAAAATTATCAAGGCACATGGTGTATATGGATTGGATGTTCTCTTTGATGAATTATAGCTTACAATGTTTCAGAAAGAAAAGTGATTCTCTATGGATTTTCCTGTGGATAAGCACAATGTTTTTGTGCTCTGTGAATTATTTGGAGAAACAGTATCCACAGAAGTCATGCCTAGTTTCTTACCTCTACTGTGACAGTTAAGAGCCAAAGGGCATACTCCAGTGTCCCTTAGCAAACAAAGGTCTTACTTTCCCCTTGTGCTCCTGGCACATACTGTGGTACTTTTTCATCTCGTATCCTCTGTTGATGAATCCACATGCACAGTCACTTGTAGGCCAAAGGAGGCTTGCCACATATTAAGTACAAATCCTGGATTTCGTGTCTCTACATGCTCCTTGCTTTGTTCCAGTTTTTGTGATGTCTTTTACTGGTGGAAGCCAGGAGAGCCAGCTGGGTCCCCTGATGTTGCTGGACAGAATAATTAAACATGCCATAGTGAAAATGAACCTCAGTAAAGAAACATCTCATACTTATGCTTATAGTGTAGAATAAGTAACTTCTTATTGCTCTAGCTTTAGTCCTCAGTTAAACAGAACATAAATAGAAGAGTAGGTACAAATTAAACTAAAATGCCTAATGTACATTTAATTATCTTTCTTTTCCTTCAGATGAACTGTGTCCCTGGCCCATGCCCAACATCTGATGACTTAAAGTACACTATGACACGCTTAGCTATGGATGGAGCAGATCTGTATGTGGTAGAACATGGCTGTGCCACCAATATAAAGGTAAACATACTTCTCTTAACAGCAACTAAAATACTTCTTTGTCAGTAGAGTTCTTTGTACTTTTTGACAGAATAGCTACCTGAATTTATTGTTTGCTTGCATGCAATGGGCTCAGCAGAATTTCTGAAATGTTAAGTGATAAAAGGTTGGCTTGGACTGGGCTAGGAGTAGGTCAATTTGGCTTCTGCACAGTAATCCCATTAATGATCTTGGAAAATCCTACAGAGGGATGGATGTCTGCCAAAACCAGGGGAAGCTGGAAGATTGGAGTAAAACATTTAAGAAAACACTGGGCAATATAAATCTCAGTGTCTGTTCCTGAGAGCCAAAAAGAGCTTGTGCTGTAGGTTAGTAAATCAGCCACTGGAAGTGATTTTTATGTGGTGTGTACAAGTTAATGCTTGGTAACACACAATCAACTGATGTGGTAGTTATTTGAATTAAGGTATATCTTTGCTAGAGATGGGAGAAGTGTTGATGCCAATGCATGACTGAAGCTAGTGCATGGTTTATCCTTTTTCAGAAGGATGTGCAGAGAAGAGCTGATATTCTTTCCATTATCCTATCATACAAGAGAAAACTGGAATAATTCACTCAATGTAACAAAATATAGATTAAGAGACACGTAACAGAAAAGGAGGAAAGTGTTATGCTGTTATATGTCACTAGTAATAGATGTGATTTTAAAAGGTAGACTTAACTTGTAAGGTTTGGGGACAGCAGCACATCATGAGCAAGAATATAACTGAAGGAAAGTGGTAATTATTTTAGATGTTTCTTAATGACTTGAAGTCTTGTGATTTGAATGGCTTGCTACCTTGTGGCAGTAAAAAAAAATTTGTCTCCAAGTCTGATATTAAAAAGCATCATCACAAATAACAGCTGTGTTTGCAGGCATAAATATGAATGGCAATATTTTCAAAGGCAGCTTAATAACCTGAGCCACTCTAGAAAATTATATCCTGAATGCATTTCATTTAAATTTGAAAAAAAAAATGATTTCTAGTGATCTTTTCTAGTCTGTGACAGACGTGAGAAGGAATAATTTAATATTAACCCTGAGCTTTTCTGTGGCTGGGTTCTTTTTCAGCTTGCTTTTTCCCTGTGAAAAGCTTGAAAACTTGATCTGAAATGTTAGATATTTCTTGGTAATTTTTTTGAAAGGACTTAAGCTGTGCAGGAAACTTGGTCCAGTGTCTTCAGATTATTTAAAGTTTTCCTTCTTCTGTGTGTGTGCCCATGTCCTAGCATATAAATTGCTTCTTTGTCTTTTTGGGGGAGTATAGTTTACTCAGATCTTCCTGGATTGTAGTAGGTGATGCAGTAACTGGTTTCACTCTTTGTTTCACTCATGATAAATCAGAGTTTATGTTTTAAATTGTTTTTAGATGGGTGCTATACGTATTGCAAACTGCAACCTCCACAACCAGTCTGTTGGAGAAGGTGTAAGCGCTGCTATTCAAGACTTTCAACTGAGACAATATGTTGAGCAAGTGAACAACTGCAGAACTGGTCTTCAGCCAATATTGAGGAGGGCATGTTGGCTGGAAGCTGGCTCTGTCAACTTGGGGCTCATCACTGCTGACATTGCTTTAGCTGCAGATCATCCTTCTAAACATGAAGTGCAGAGACATTTCTTAGAAATACATGATAATCGAACTAAGAGGTAAGAGAGATGATTGAAGGAGATACATTTGAATTTTGGGGGGAGTGTAAGTTAATACATTCAGCTCAAGATGAAACTTTTTTTTGCTTTTGAGGGTTTTTTTTCTTACATGCTTTACAATTTCATGTCATTTTTTAAAGGTATTTTGAATGCTTAGCTTTGAAGTTGGTGATTTTAATGTGTGCTTCAACTGTTTGAAATTGTATGATTTTTGGCAAAACTTAATTTTCCCCCTGCCTTCCCATATCCCCTAAGTAGTGAGAGAAGGGAACTGAGTTAGTCCTTTGTTTTCTGGCTGAACTGAAAATAGGCTTTAAAGAGTCCTGAGCAAGCTGATAAGCAGGTGTGAACAAGCTGCCTGCTGTAACTGATTTGTGTGTTTTCCCTAAGAGCTGTTGCCTCTGACATAAGCAACATACACCAGTGTGGATGGAGAGTTTGCAGTGATTGCCTCTGTGCAGAGAGAAAAGGTTGTTATCAGTAGTGTGTGTCGTGGCAGGTGACCATAATCTGAGCCCAAGCACTGCATATACATCTATGATTTGCTCTTTTTGGAGCTAGTCCTTCATTTTGTGTCTGACATCTGTGTTCCAGATACACGTCTTCCTCATTTCATGCTAGGTGAAATAGGAGCTCACATATAAGACAAATATCTTTTAGTCTTGTTTTCACTGAATTTAAATGTACCAAGATTGATGTGGTCATGTTTTTGTTTTGTTTTCTGTTTTTTGCCTTTGTATAGGTTGTGGTTTTTGTGGCCTGAGGATAATTTGAGGAATAGAAGAAGCAAGAACAAGTGTGGCTGTCTTGGTGGTTGTCGATTCTTTGGTGGCACGTTAACAGGACTTGATTTTTTTAAACTTGAGGAACTGACACCTTCAAGCAGCTCTGCTTTTTCAAGTACAAGTGCAGAATCTGATATGTTTTATGGGCAGTCTTTACTGCAGCCAGGAGAATGGATAATTACTAAGGAGATACCTAAAATATTAGATGGTGAGAATGCATTGTACTGTAATTTTACTCTATTTTGCACAAATGCATGATTTCTTCACTGCACAGTAGTATTCATAGTCTTTCTAATTGTGCTTAATGAACTAGTACTTGTTTTGCTTTTGTACAAGAGATCTTGTGGTGGCATGGGCAATTTGAAGAGCAGACAGTAGCTTGAAAGTAGTGAGCAAGATTTTATGTCCTGAGGTTTTTATATTATCATGCAACTCCTTTCCAAGTAACATGAAGTTTTCTTTTACTTGTATCTGTTCTACTTATATAGAAGCAGTCTACCAAGAAAATCTGATGTTTTGCTGCTATGATTTTATTCATTTTTGTTACTACAACATTACTAGTAATGGTATGAATTTCAAAACTAAAGCTTTTATTTTATAAGGACTTTATATCAGTGGGCAAGGAGGAGACCATTGCAGTTGTGTTATTTTTCTTTTTGGTGTGTGATCCTAGGTAAAGCAAATGGTGTCAAAAGAAAAGACTGGGATTGCAGATCGATGGGCATAGAAATGGAAAGAAAAGCACAACATCTCAGCTTGCAAGTGCCACTACGCTCCCACAGTTCCTCCTCATCCTCAGAGGAAACGAGCAGTTCTAGTGCTGCACTCCCCTTGCTCGCAGGTGAGAAGGACAGCCCATCATCAACTATTGAGGATCACTTGGGGCAGAAGGAGTTCTTGCCTGGTTCAAAAAGAGAAGATGGTCATGGAAGGTTAGTACTCTCTATCCGGGTAGAAGTCTAAAGTCGCTCTTGAATATGTTATGACAGAAAAAAACCCTTTATGTTTAGCNACCCCAAGGGATTTTCAGACTGTGCCTTAGCAAATTGTAAGTTGCTCATTATTTTCTACTGGTACTGCTGAAGAGTATTGCCTAGTTTGAATGCAAATTTGGATCCCTAATAGGGGACAATTACCTCATTGAGGCAGAAAATATAGCATGTAAGATGAGCACTTGCTGTTAATCTTTGGGTTTGCGTCCTCTGTATGTAGAGAAGTGGACTAACAAGTGGCAGAATTTTGTATGTAATTGGCATTATGAAAACAATTGATATGTTAATAGAAAGTCACAAAATCACTGAAGTATTTGACGTGATCTATAATGTGAGAAGCTTTAAGAATAAAACTAGCAAATGAACCTTTAATTTTTGTTTCCAGTGTTGCAATTGAAGGTTCAGAGGGCAGCCCTGCATCCCCTGGCAACCAGGAAAGGCCTGTGGGTCAGTCTCCCATGAGGTCTCCACTGAAAAGACAAGCATCTGTGTGCTCCACACGGCTTGGGAGCACCAAGAGCCTCACAGCAGCCTTCTATGGAGAAAAGCAGCCTGTTCCAGTTGGTGTGCAGTTTAGCAGTGATGTATCTCGCAGTGATGAGAATGTCTTGGACTCCCCAAAGCAGAGGAGGAGCTTTGGTTCCTTTCCTTATACTCCATCTGCAGATTCAAACTCCTTTCATCAGTATCGCTCAATGGATTCCAGTATGTCGATGGCTGACAGTGAAGCTTACTTTTCTGCAGCAGAAGAGTTTGAGCCAATAAGTAGTGATGAAGGTCCTGGAACCTATCCAGGGAGGAAGAAGAGAAAAAAGCAAGCTCAGAAAATTGAATATAGCAGAGGGTCTATTTATCACAGTGTGGAGGGGCCCTTAACAGGCACAGTTCATGGAGAAATTAGTCAAGATGTTAAAACACTGCCAATTAAGACTCATCCTTCCCAGGCTTCATTTGTTTCAGCTCTGGGAGGAGAAGATGAGCATATTGACAGCATGTATGTCATAGAATCTGAGAAGACTGTGGAAAGTGAGCAAATAACTTCTCAGCAGCCTGTAATGGCATGTTATCAAAACTATCTTACACAGTTCCAGGTGATCAACTGGTCAGTAAAGCATCCAACTAACAAAAGAACTTCAAAATCCTCATTACATCGCCCTTTAGACCTTGACACGCCAACGAGTGAAGAAAGTTCATCATCTTTTGAGCAACTCTCTGTCCCAACTTTTAAGGTATGGAAGATAGAGCAAGAAGGTATAGAGAAAGAAATAAGAATTCAAAACAAGTTGAAATGGCTTACTACACCTGTTGTGTAGATGAAACTGTGAGAAACTTGAAAGTTCTTTGCTTGTACTTGAGGAATATCTAGATTTCTGACTTCAGATCGTGTGATGTGTGCCTGGGAGGTTGTATAAAAGACAAGATGGCATTAGAATTCTGTGGATGTGTGTTCAGAATTGTCATTATTGCACTTAAAAATGCTGCCTGTTGAATGATATGCAGCAGAAGGATATTTATGGGAGTTTTGTTTAAAATACATGTTTCACACAACTTCAGTAGCAGTACATTTAATACTGATAAAGTATAATCTAGGCTGTAGATACTTTACTTCCAAGTAAAGTTGAAACTCATAGATTTACCAAATGATTTTTGAGTATTTGGACTTTATTTTTTTCCCCTCTGTATGTGATAGGAGCATGCTTAAGGAAGGAGCTGAAATGACTTGATAGGAAGGAGATGTCTTAAGCTCTGGAATTTAATTTGTTATCATTTTGCAGCAAAATCATTGTGTTCATGCAGGCCTTTCACAGACTTGTATTTGGATTTCACAGACTTGTATTTGGACTCTTTTTCAAATGTTTTGAATGTTTCAAAGCAGTTAGTCGTTATCTATGTAAAAACTTGGTACNCAGGCCTTTCACAGACTTGTATTTGGATTTCAGAGACTTGTATTTGGACTCTTTTTCAAAGCAGTTAATTGTTATTTATGTAGAAACTTGGTAATTTAATCTCTCAAGTCATTTGAGAAATGAACCTAAGAGTTTCTGTATATGGTATTAGAGAATCTGCATATAAGGGATTCTTTTTTAAAAAAACAAAACAACTAAAGAATTTCTTGTATTTGAAGGTTCCCTGGGTATTTCTTCATTTTTTGAGTGTAGAGTAAATGTAATAAATTTCTTTGCACTTCTGTCTTAGATTGTTAAACAGGGTCTCACGGCTAATTCATTACTGGACAGAGGCATGCAGCTTACAGGATCAACATCTAAGTAAGTTGAATACTGCAAAACATTATTAGCATACTTTTTTAAGAGTAGGATTTTCCTGATACTCATGTTGAATATTTTGGCTCCTGCCCGTGCTTCCAAAATTTGATTTGCGGCAGTAGTTTTCAGTACAAATCTATTCTAGAACAGAGTATTCTATTATAAAATGGTCAGGTTTGGTCAAAAAAAAGAACAGTGTGAAAGCATTAAATGATTTCACTTATATGTTTTCAAGATTATGAATGGCAACTTCAATTAATTTGGGAGGTGCTTATGGTAAGTGCCTACTGCATTGCTAAAAGCTGAACTTGAATCTAGGGAAGGGTCTTGCTCTGGCATTATATAAGTGTACTTTCTAAGCTATGCAGTAGAAGAAACCTGCCATTATATGCATTTTATGAAGAATTAAAATGGTACCAGGACACTTCTGTATTTCTTTTACAAACCTATATTATTAATATTTATTTGACTTGTTTAGTACACCTTACACTCCTTTGGAAAAGAAGTCTGCAGAAAACACAGATGATGAAACAATAACAGAAGAGTGGACATTGGATCACCCTGTCTTCCAGACACGGACAACAGCAATAGTAGAAGTAAAAGGAACTGTAGATGTAGTTCTGACCCCTCTTGTAGCAGAGGCACTGGATAGGTAAATAATTCTACTTTTACTACTACAGTGTTAATTCATTATGCTAAAAATTGCCTAAAATCAAAGCTAAAGTTTTGTTCTTGTAAAACAACTGAGTAACATGGCTTATGGAACAGTAGGGCCTTGTAGGCAGTGAATGTAATCCTGCATTTCCCAATGTTATGTTGACTTGGGAATTGCCTTTTATGTCTGTCAGTGCTAAACTTTTGTCTCTGTAGTGTTAACTAAATGTTATTGATGGTGTGTCAAGTAGAACTGGAAATTTAAATGGTCTTTTGTGGGCTTGTTTCCTCTGACAGGTATATAGAAGCAATGGTGCATTGTGCCAGCTCCCGACACCCAGCAGCAATTGTTGATGATCTGCACTGCAAAGTTCTTAGAGATGCTGTGCAGAACAGCAAAACAAGCTTCTCAGAAAATGTAAGAAACAAAACAAGAAAAATGCACAAATATTTGAAAGATTGCTTTCTATATTTTATATAGCAGTTTTAATTGAATTCAGTATTTTGACATAGAGTAACTAAATGCTAGATTAATTTGCAGTCCATATTTATTTTTATCTTGCATCTAATGTATATGCATTTTTATAATCAGCTGTTATGTACTGCCTTTCAGTGACCAGAAATCTCTTACAGATTTGAAGTTTTTTCTAATTTGGATAGTCTAGTCATTAGCTACAGTAATTTGAATGAGATCAGACATTCTGTTCTTAGACTATAACTTATTCTTACATATTATATTCATATCAGCAATACATTATTTATTATTTTATGGTAGTTAGGGAGATGGTCTCTGAGGTAAAGTTCAAACTATGCTGTGAAAGTGCATGTGGGGTTTTTTGCAGTTCATCTAATAGCTTAAAAAATTAACTTGAAAAGAACTGTGTGGTAGTTCTAGAGAATTAGGAGTTCTTTCTGTTACTAGTCATATCTATATTTTATGATTTCTTAAACTTCACAGTGAAACAGACACTAATTAATACATAATAAGTTGTTCTATATAACTTATATATATAGAACTCAACGTTCCATTTGCAGTCTGGTCATTAGAATGTTTATTGCAGAAGGGCATTGCTATCCAAACCTACTATATCTCTAAGTGTTACAGTCCTTGTTCCAGAAATAATAGTATTGTGCTTGAAATGAAGTCAGAATCTCTTGCTTCAGTGCTAATAAACTCTTCTGTTACTCTTTAGCTTAGCAGCTCTGCATTTCAGTGAGAATAAATTATTTTTCTCCCCCTCCAAGTTATCTTCAAAGCAGGATATTAGAGGAACAAAAATAGACACTACCACTACAGGAACAACAAACCAGGGACCAGCACAGACCAATCTCTCCCTTAGGCAAGATAATGTGACAATTAAAGGTCTTCAGGCCAATGTAACTGTACCAAAGGTAACAACTTTTTGTTTAACTTATTAGCAGACACACAGCCTCACAAGTTACCCTTATTTTGCATCCCTGTTAGTTCCCCAAAAGCTTAAGTGAAGCTATGTGTTTTTGCTAGATAACTACTGTTTCAAACAGGATAGACTGTTTTGGAGCTGCTCAATTTTATTACAGTAGATGTGCAAGTTAAATAACAACCAGTATAAAGATAACTGACTGCCATGTAAGTTATCTAAATGTGATGATTTTCTTTTATGTTTTGTTTTTTTTCATTTTACTAAGAAGTGTAAGACAAGATTGTATGAGAAATTGGTGCTGTATGCTTAATGTAACATGTTTTCCTTGATTTCTTTACTCTTTTGGGGAATTTTATATCTAGGTGAACCTCTGTTTACTCCAAGCATCTGTTGATGAATCCCCAGGGGTTTCTTCTGGCAAAACTGTGACTCATGTTTCATTAGTAGCTTTGTGTTTTGATAGAATTGCTACACAAGTTCGTATGAATAGGTAAGAATAATACAGGTGCCTATCTGTAGCTCTTTTTAACTTAGTCAGAAGACTTGCAGTGATGCCAATTTTTTGCAGTTCTGAAGAATATTTGAAAAATATTAAACTGAGTTGAGTAATAAAAGATGTCATGGAATCAAGGAATTGTCAGGGTTGGAAGGGACCTTAAAGATCATCTAGTTCCAACCCCCCTGCCATGGGCAGGGCACCTTCCACTAGATCAGGTTGCTCAGGACCCCATCCAGCCTGGCCTCAAAAACTTTCAGGGATGGGACTTCCACCACCTCCCTGAGCAACCTGTTCCAATGTCTCATCACCCTCATGGTGAAGAACTTCTTCCTAACATCCAACCTAAATCTCCTCTTCTCAAGCTTGTGTCCATTACCCGTAGTCCTATTGCTGCCTGGTTTAATCTATGAATTAACATCTAATATAAAAATAGACTTGCAGTTTCTTTAAGAAGTAGAAAAACCCCTCCAGAATGATTTTTGGAATGTTGGTTTTAAATTTCTTGCTTACATGTTATGCAGGAGAAAATTAGATTTTTCATTGTTTCTCTACCAAATTGTATTGTATTACAAAGACTTCTGTTGAACTCTGTTGTGCCAATGCCACTTAAAATTTTAAACAAAAATAATAAAATGAAATCTGTCTCTCTGAGATTTACCAAATTGCTTCTTCTCCCTTACATTCAAAGGGGTATAGTTGAGGAAGCTTCAAACAGTGCTGAAACTGGGAGGAATTCTGTCACGTTTGATCGTTACATCCAAACCAGTAAAATGCAGCCCCAGTCGTCTGGCTCACTGAGATCCAATGCTGGAGCAGAAAAAGGAAAAGAAATTGCTGCTAAATTGAACATCCATCGTGTTCATGGACAGCTTAGAGGCCTTGATACAACAGGTAAGTTGTGGAAATGTCAGTTTTCATAGAAGCAAGTGGTTATAGTTGGCCTTGGGTTTGGTAGCTTGGTTGTGGGGTTTTTTTTCAACACAGATAAAAACCACTTGAACCTAGAGATTTTGCAAATGCCCCAAAAGCTTTGGATAGTTACTCTGTTATTCTACTGAAGTGCTAAATTTAAACTTAGGCAGAGCCAAAACTATCAAGCTGAACTTCTAAGCAGTTCATGTGGCAGATGGGTTGCATTGTAAATACTGACATGCACTGGTAAAATTTCAAACCTGGGCTCCCTTCCTCCCTGTTGGTCTCTTTTTAGCTGCCATTTTTTGTCACTTGTTGCAGAGAATGAATTAGGCTTATTTACTACTTTATTTACTTATTTTTACTTATTTACTACTTTCTGACAATTTCAAGACAGGTATAATGTGCCTATTGCACTGGCAATTTCAGCATGACAAGCTGTAGATTTTTACCTGTAGTGACCATAGAACTGAAAATGAGATCTACTCAATTGCCTTCCTTCTTGTTTGTGTTAAGGAAATGCATTGAAGAGGCTATGGATGCCATCAAAATTGAATCAATTTTAACAAAAACTGCCTTTGGTTCACTTTTCCAGGTTAGCTTTTCCAGGATCAGGAGTTAGCTGAACTTTACATCCCTCCCCTCCTCATTTGAGGAATACTAAAGGGACAACAGTCCCAGAACACTTGTAAACCTCAGAGAGCTATTTGAAGATGTAAAGCATTTTTCATTTTGTAACAAAGTGGTAAATATGTTTGCTTTCACAGATATTGGAACTTGTGCAATAACAGCTATTCCTTTTGGGAAATCAAAAGTTCTTTTTACTTTAGAAGAGTTGGATGAGTTTGCTTTTGTGGATGAAACAGATCAGCAAGCTGTTCCAGATGTAACTCGAATTGGTCCTAGTCAAGAGAAGTGGGGTTGGATAATGTTTGAGTGTGGAATTGAAAATTTAACTATAAAAGGTAAAGCTTATATAGGCTTTATATTTTGTTTTATGAAATTTCTAGCAATTCTGTTCTAGTTTAGCATTATTTGATTGATTGTAAATTGCTGAATATAGGTGATGCTGAATATGGGTGATACTAAATAGCACACATCTGTTGTAAATAAGTTATATCACGTACATTATACAATAAGGGAACTTGTAACATCATTTATAATAGTGTATTAAATATTTCCATTAAAACTGGTTTCAGCAGTTTCAGAAGTGAAGGTAGAAATTGACACTTTCAGTGATCACTTAAATCCTGACCTTGCAATTTTAGCTATGTTAAGTGTCTACATACAGGACCAAAGTTTTGCTTTGGGAGGGGAAAGCTGCCTTCAAAAAGAAGGGAAAAACCAAACCAAAACCCCACAAAACCAGTAAATATGTATTTTCTGTCATCCAAGTTATTCTTTCCAGGGAATAGCATTTAAAAACAGTCTTCATGTGAGTACTCTTTATCTACTTTGAACAAACTATCAGCAGCTCTACAATTTGCTGTTAAATTGTTGTCGCAAATTGCAGTGATGAACTGTGTGAAATGGTAATGCATCTTGTATCTCATGTATGTCTCCTCTTACGTGCAGATCTCTTCTATAGGACATAATCTATAGGTGTTTATGCATGACAAACATTTACAGTCTTGGTATGTGTGCCTTTATAGGAGGAAGACAATCTGGAGCAGTATTGTATAATACATTTGGAGTCATGGGTAAATCAAGAGATACAGAGAGAGGTGGATTACTTGCATCAAATAACTCTTCAGATTCTCCAACTGGTAGTGGTTATAACACTGATGTGTCTGATGATAACCTTCCTTGTGATAGATTAAGTCCCTCTTCAGACATTAATGGAAATTCAGTTTCAGATGAGCAGGTACATAAATACTGTGTAGAGTCTGCTTGCACACTACACTTTCAGCTTTCTGCACTGTCTCTTAGTATTGTCGTGGGAAAGAGAGTTGGTGGACAGCATTCATTAATTTATTTTTCTTTGCCTAAATGCATATGAAACTATTTCTTGTGAGCAGTGCAGAGTGTGGNGAGACCACAAGGGATTTTCAGACTGTGCCTGCTTTCAGTGTAATCACTTTGGAAAACAATTGCACTTTTGACTTTGTGTTTCCTATTTTAAGGATGAAGGGGTTGAATCTGATGATCTGAAGAAAGATATACCCTTGATGCCACCTCCTCCTGACTCTTGCAGCATGAAGTTAACAATCAAAGAAATTTGGTTTAGTTTTGCAGCCCCTACCAACGTGCGCTCTCCAACTCATATCTTTTCAAGGTAAAATTTTACCTTGTTTTAAAAGAATGAAAAGGACAATTCTGCTTTGCTAAGCTGCAGTTGTATTTGGTGGATTGTGAACGTAATCTCAATTTTTGAAGCTTCTCTGGAAATGAAAATTTTGGAGATTGCATATATCACAGTAATTCTTGCTTCAGTGGAATCATGAGTGTGTGAGCAAGTAAAACAAAACCTGCCTTAGGTACTTCCTGCCAAGTTTCATTTTCTGGGAAATAAGTTTGTGTTTGCTACTTTGTAATGCTCCTCTGTCATATTCCACCTGTTTGAATGTCATTCATAATAGCATAGAAGATCTTACTAACTGCTGCTTCTGAACCTATATACCAAATTACTTTTTCTCAATAGGCAGCTGAACCTCCTGAGTACTGCAACACCTGCAGTTGGTGCTTGGCTTGTTCCCATTGATCAAGTGAAATCATCATTAAATAAACTAGAAACTGAAGGAACTCTGCGGATCTGTGCTGTTATGGGTTGCATTATGACAGAAGCTTTAGAGGTAAATGACTTTTATAAAATAAAAAGATGTATGAGGACAGAGCAGCATAATATGCAGTATCTATTTATTTGCGATTCTGGATATTTTCACTGACAAAATTTTAGCACCTCTTATGAGCTTTTACTTCCAGCACTGGTCACAAGAAGTCACTGCCTGTGGTTTTGGTACACAACTTAAATTTCAGTAGAAAAAAAAATTCTGTTGTTACTAGTTAGGAAGTCTTGCACTTCTTACAGGAATGCATCTCCAGGTAAAATAACTGGCTGTAGTGTTTGGTGTGTTTTATGAAATATGAAAATGTGCTGTATTTTGAAATATTCAGTGTGTCTTTGAGAACAAATGTGAATTTCTGTGCTCCTGCAGTGTATCGACTCATTCTTAAAGGAAGGGAAGACAAGCATAGCAGGAAACACAAAATAGACAATTTTCTTATTGAGAACTAGGATTGGTAGAGCTTTTCTGACAAATGAGGTGTTACTATGATTTCCTAAGGAGCTTTCTCATGTGTCAGCAGTGTTCTGCTGTTCATATACTTGGCACTATCTAGGGGGAAGATCTTGAGGTGATCCCTGTGGCTGAGATCCTGTCTTACATTATAAGACTGACAAGCTTAGTGTCAAGCTAGTTTTTCTGCTATACTAAAAAAACCATCCTTAGCAGCATTCTCTTATTGCTGCCTGCCTCCCTCCCTCCCTTTTTCATTTCCTGACCCTTTTCTGGCATTAAACCGAATTAGAAAAATGCCTGGTTTTTCTTGAACTAGGATAAACAGGTTCTTTGGAAATCTTGGCTAGCTGTGCATTTATGGCTAGTAGTCCAGAAGGAACTTTACAAATTGTGTGATTTGAATCCAGGCTTCTGTTTTATTACTTCATGTAAATAAAGAAGCATCAAGTATGATTTTGCATGTACCTATTTAAAAGAAGGCAGGTATCCATGTGGCAAATCTTTGTTACAGATGTTCAAAATGAGGTTAGGCATTTGTGATATCATAGGTGAATGAAGTAGTTCATACAGGTGTTCTATTTGCAAGTATGTTTATATGTGAAAAATTGTTCCATTTTAATCTAGAATAAAAGTGTGCACTTTCCTCTGAGAAGCAAGTACAACAGACTGACCAAAGTGGCTCGTTTCTTGCAAGAAAATCCTTCTTGTTTACTGTGTAACATATTGCATCATTACCTTCATCAAGCAAATTACTCCATTATTGAGGATGCTACCATGGTGAGTTAGCCTGGAAAAACAGAAATAACACACTTGAGTTATAAGTAGATGTGACTTCTCTCATTTCATTTTCTTTCAGCTCTGCTGCTTTTTATTATGACCTCTGTATATGCATAATTTTTACTAAGCTACTTTATTAGTAATACATGAGAATTCGTAAACCAAAAAGCCATGTCTTGAAAATTAATGGCCTTCTTATCAGATTGCATTTTTCTTAGAGAGGAGCAAAGGAGCTAAGATTTTTATCTGTAGCTTTAAAATTGAATAAATCTCAATTATTAAAGCAAGTGCATGCACTGATTAGTATAATGCAGAGAGTTTAAGGAAAGACTTGGAATTGTAGAAACTTGAAGGCTTAAGAATCTAACCTTGCTGGCTTTAGAATGTAAATGTCTGGGTAATAGTGCTAAATAGTTGTTTGAACAAACATGTCAGGCCCAGGAAGGAGTGTGTTTTGTGTCACTTTCATAATCCAATTCCATGGCAGTCAGATATAAACACTATATTTTTCAATATCTTCAGTTGAGAGCCCAATGATCAGAAATAGCACAATTTGTGGCAGAAATAGCACTGTTTGATTTGTGGTCAAAATAAGCTTTGTTTTTCTTTAGTATATAGTTCAGTGGTGTAATCAAAACGACACCTACTTTTTGCCTCAAATTTATGTATTTGTTTTAAAATACTGCTTACCAAAAATGGGAAAAACTAATCTTTTTAATTTCAATCCTGATTCTACAGTGCTTTTGTGAGTTTTAAGTCCATAGTTCAGAGCCTTATAATTACATAAGTACTTGAAGTTTCATATTTAATAAACCTGTTTCCTGTTGTTTGGTTTTGACTCCTTGAGCTAGAACCCTCAAGTTATGTAGATGAATGTGTTTACTGTGTT
This sequence comes from Bucco capensis, assembly GCA_013396975.1. NCBI lineage: Eukaryota > Metazoa > Chordata > Aves > Piciformes > Bucconidae > Bucco > Bucco capensis. The sequence goes on along the minus strand of VWZO01008998.1, from coordinate 602,459 downwards.
TAGTGAAGCTATAATTTTTACCTGTTAGCACTATAGCTTCTTAGATCTGAGAGGACATTGTGTGGTGCCAGCATGTTTCTATCACAAGCCTCTTGAGAACACAGACTTGAGGGAATTCTGACATTTTTTTCCTCTACTTTAAAATACTGTGATATGCATTTCTAATTTCAATTTATTTTTTTAAGAGTGATGGCCTTCCTGCCTTAGTGACCTTAAAGAAAGGTCTAGTTGCCTTAGCAAGGCAATGGATGAAGTTCATTGTGGTGACCCCAGCCTTTAAAGGAGTCAGCTTACACAGACCAACTCAGCCAGTGAAATTACAGACACATGCCTGCCACGAGCATGAGGATGGACTTGGATTAGACAACGGAGGAGGTCTGCAGAGTGACACAAGTGCTGATGGAGCAGAGTTTGAATTTGATGCAGGTATTTTTGTGGTCTTCTGGCCCATAAAAAAACCACAGGAACAAGTAGCTCCTCTTGTATATTTTTTGTTTGTTTGTTTTAATGATTGAATACATTACATTCTTAGTTTTTTAGAATCATTAAGTTTCTTTTTTCAAATCATCTTCATTTTGGTGCTGCTTCTGACAATTATAATTAGAGTATTATAATAATTATTACTTGTTTGTGGGAAAAACAAAACAAGACCTCATCACATGCCTTATATTGTTATTGTCTGCACAGAATACATCAAATTCATTATATTCTAGCTTGGAATTACTATGTGCAGTTTCTGACCTCTACACCTTATAGATGGAAGTCTTGCAACTGTCAGCATCTTAGTTCAAAAAATGATCAGCCATGCCAGAATCAGCAAAGTGAAGTGAAATTTGGCAGCTTTCCATTGGATCTGTAGCACAGAGCAGCAGTTCTATGACATAAGAAGAACAAAAAGATTTGTACTTCGATTATTAAACAAATTCCAGTAGGCCCTTGTGTGAGGTTTTCCTATTTGTCTTAAAAGTCCCTAGACAGCTGCATGTAAGTTTGTGTCAGAATTTCATGACTGCTTTTAATTAAATGCATCTAATCTTGGTTCTCTATGTTTATACAAGTGATAAAATCTGTTTGCTTGGTTGCAGCTACTGTCAGTGAGCATACAATGCTCCTTGAAGGAACAGCTAATCGCCCTCCACCTGCTGGTGGCTCTTCTGGGCCTGTAACTGGTGCTGAGATCATGAGGAAATTATCCAAGACTCACACTCACAGTGATTCTGTTCTGAAAATAAAGGTAAGTTTCTAACTCCATGCATGAGGGGAGAGTGGTTTGTAGCTGGTCTCTTTAGAAGCAATTCTGTAAGCTGCAGATGAGGAAATACTTGTCTAAAAAGTAACTGTAATACATGGAAGATATATTCCTACCACACAACAGTGATGCTCAGTCAGTTGGCCTATATTCTACATCTGTTCATTGGTTTTCTTGCTAACTCATTTCCATTCCCAGCTTCCATTCTTTACCTTCCACAGAGGCTGCACTTACCATTATACTAGAGATGGAAGTGATTTGGTTTTCAGATGAAGACTAAGTACAAATGAGGCTTATATTCAGTGATATGCACTGTTTCTTCTGCAAACTTGCTTTAGGTGAATTCTACACATCTGCAGTTCCATATGTTACTTGGTTGGCTTTTTAAACTCTTTTTACACAAAATTATTGTAATACCTGAGAAATCAATAGCACCTTCATACACAGTACCTGTATGGCATATCACCTGCCCTACGGGAAATGCTGCTTGTCCAAAAGTCTGCAGGAGTGAGAGTTTTGTAGTTACTGTGTTCTGACCTCATTGAGACCAAATGTTGCTTCCTTTTTGCAGTTTACACAGTGCTTCATTGCTTACTTTTTTTTTTCACAAGGGCATCCATCCATATCATTCCTTAAGCTACACTAGTGGAGATACAGCTACAGATTCACCAGTGCACGTTGGCCGTTCTGGAATGGCAGTCAAAGAAAGTCCAAGAAAAGAGAGTCTGCTCAGCTATCTTACTGGGAGCTTTCCTAGCTTGCATAATCTTTTGGAAGGGACTCCTCAAAGAAGTACAACTGCAGTTAAAAGTAGTTCCTTGACAAGAACAGGTATGATGTAGCATGAGTAAGCTAAAAAGGGGAGGGGAAGGGAGGATTGGTTTTAATGTAATGATCAAGAAAAGGTACTGTGTTATCATTATAAGTTATCATTTCTGTTCAAGATCCCACCTCTCCCTTTCCCCTGAAGTTTTTAATTGCAGTTCCTAGATATCACTGCAGCAGACTAGAAGCAAATAGTGAGCACATCAGGTTGGGAAAAGAAATTACAACCAACAAAATAAAATGTTTTCCTTTTACTTAGCCTTACTACTTTTTGAGTGTAATACATTATTACTTAAGTAAGTAGTGATCATTCTGTATTTGTAATTTTTTCTTGACCTTGTAAGTGCTCAAAGTGCACTAAAACTAATGTTCCAGTAACTTAGCTTGTGGTTTTGCAGATTTTTGGTAGTGGTCTTTTGAACAAATGTGTTTTGTAGAAGTTTGAAATATATACACTGGTGTTTTAATGTTCTGTATTATTGTTCAGAGTGCATTGTTTTAATTTATATAAAGAAAAATAGACGTGTTTGATACTGCATTTTCTCTAAAACCTCTCTCCTTTGCTGTCAGGGAATGAAATATTATTCAGAAGAAAAGGTATTTTTTGTTTTTTAATGCCTCCTTTCCTCTAATTAATGGTAGAGATAAATGTAGAGACATTTGTATTGCAGCATCCATTAGTATCCTAGCATAATGCCTGTGCTAGCACCTGTAGTACTGCTTGACACAATTCATTGGAATAAACCTTGAGGATTAGGTTTATTTTTACAGTGAATAGGTATTGTCAGTAAAATTGTGCAGCATTCCTGGGTGTTGCTGTCTTTGATACAACAAATGCTAAAGCTTCTGATTTATCTGTGTAGGAAATACTGTGGCCACAGACATGTTATCTGAACATCCTTTGCTGTCTGAACCATCTTCTGTGAGTTTCTATAACTGGATGTCAAATGCTGTGGGCAACAGAGGAAGTGTAGTACAAGAAAGTCCAGCCACCAAATCTGGACACAACAGTCTTCCAACAGGTATTGCTAATTACAGCTGAATTTATGAGATGATTCTGGCTTGGCTGTTCCTGTGTTTACCATATTCTTTCTGAGAGCAGTTGATGAAGTTACTGAAGTTCAACAGACATAAATACTACTTGTGGGACTTCTCAGCAAAATGGAAAATGAACAAATGTGATTTAAGCAAAACTGTTGTTTTCACTTCCCTCACCTTGCCTCCAAAAATGTAACTTTTTCTCACATTTGAGATTGTAAATGTAGCTTCCAAAATCATGGGTAGCTGCCAAAAGCTAAGCCATAAAAATCATCCTCAGTTGCAGAGTTCCTTCAATTTTCTTCAGGATTTTTAATCTAATTTGCATATGCTAGTTTTACAATTAAAAAATTGTTAGAATTTTTTTTTACGTTTTGTTAAAATTTGCTGTGGTGTTAGTGTTCCATGAGTATTTATTTCTTAGGTGTGGCACCCAATCTTCCTACTATACCTTCTGCTTCAGACTTCAACACAGTTTTGTCTAGTGACCAGAACACCCTGGATGGCACACACTCCCAGCACAGCACCAGTCAGGATGACATTGCAGGTGTAGAAGAGGGTAACCAGGGGTTTCCTGCTGTCCAGCTAGCAGATGCACAGGTAGGTGTGGTTTGTAGATGTATTTTGGAGTTCAGTAGGGGAAAACTAGCTATTACTTTAAAAAAATAATAATTTTCCAACAATGAAAATGATATCCTATTTTTGTACACTTTTTTTAATGCATTTCTCTGCAGAGATTAAATGCTTAAGAAGCCTCTGAGGTGTCCCTCTAACAAACTTTATGAATCATGATTAATAGAGCATTGTTTTATAACTTCAAAGAACATATTGGGGCATTCTGAGATTAACCTAGTTCTCCAGAGTACTCTTTATTCAGAGGAACATGCAGAAAACTTGCTTTCATGGCTAAGCACTCCATGCTAGCTTGCTGTGTAGGCAATCTTTTTATTCAAAAAATCCATAAAGCTGCTCCTTTTTATCCTTTGTGTTTTCCAGCACTGTCAATAAAGCTTAAAAATGTTCTTTGTTATGTAGCTGATGTTGTAAATATTGTACATTAACAAATGATGGAGCAAGAAGTAAATCAGTGGGTTTTGTTTCGTAGGTTGTTTTCAAACCTCTTCTAAGTTACACAGGAATTCAGTCTCAGGATGCAATGCCACTCTGCTACAGAATGTACTTTGGAGAGTACCTTTCATTCTCAGGAACTTTGGACTGCCTGAGAGCAGATATTGTTGATTCAGATACAGCAAAGGAAAGAAAAGGCAAGAGAGCTCGAAGGTACGTTGTGTAAGCTTACATAGAACTGAATGATTACTATGGTAGTAGCATGCACTGTGACAGTATAAAAGTTCATTTTTTAGTGTTTAGAACTATGGTGAGAAGGTGATAATCCTAAGGGAAATAAAAGGTTGGATTCAGTAAATTAGATTTACCACTGTGTAAAAAAAAAAAAAAGTATTTGACTCTCATAAAAAGAAACAAAGTAGTAACTTGTACCTTTTCTTTCTGTAGGCAAGGAGCTGTCAATCTTCCTCCTCTTGAATTCAAACCAGCTTTGATGTTAGAAACCTTCAGTATTAGTGCTGTTGTAATGGAGAAGTCCATGTGCACACCTCATAACTCCACCAATGCCTTTTCTTTTCACGACTTGAACAAACGCTATTACAACACTTTTCACTGTAACTTTACAATCTCTTGCCAGTCCATAAGCCAGCACGTGGATATGGCACTGGTTCGTCTCATTCATCAGTTCAGCACCATGATTGATGACATCAAAGCCACGCAGACAGACATCAAACTCAGCAGATACACAGCTGGATCAGCCTCTCCAACACCTACCTTTAAAACTCGCAAACACAGAGACTTCCGCTCCTCCGACTTCAGCCGAAGCTCTCGAGGAAGCCTTAATGGAGGAAACAGAGTGAACAACACCAAGAGCAAACGAACAAACAATGAGAACAATAAAAAAGAGTCTCGGAACAAGAATTCCTTGGGCAGGTCAGAAAGAAGAACTTCAAAGGTGTCTCGGAAAGGTTCAAAAGATGTAGTTGACCACATGACTATTCATATGGATGACTCTGACTCTATTACTGTGTCGGAACAGAGCGAACCTTCTGCTGAGTGCTGGCAAAATATGTATAAACTATTGAACTTCTATTCACTCATTTCTGATCCAACTGGGATTTTAGAAAAGTCTTCCGAAACTTTTGGGCCAACAGGTAAACAAGTTCATGAATCCAAGGAACTGTGTGCTTTTGCTCAAGTGTGTGCTTCTAAAGTTTGGTCATAAGGTGATTTTTGGAAGTTGCCCACCCTATTTAACTTGGATTAGAGGAGCAAGTGGTAAGGATGGGGGTAAGATTGTGATTAGTTCACTGAGATGGTGTACCAAAGAAAAGAATTCTTTTCCTGGCTTTAGAGTAGTCTTTCAGTCCTAGATTTAGTCAATGTGTGTTTATTGATTGGTTTTAAATTCAGTCCCTTGACATTCTTGTGCACATCTGTTAATATAGTCCCACACCCAGTGCAAATCCAGATTATAAGGTTAACTCTTCCAGTTAATTGTGTACAGAGTGGATTGAGTTTGTTCCTCCCTAGGTGCTATTTTGTTTTCAAGTGGCTAATGGAAATGCTGTATATTATTCTGTGACAATATGTATCCATTCTGCCCTGGGAATGACTAAGCTAAAAAAAAAAAGTAATCTGTGAGCCTAGCTTTGAAAGAAGAAAAGGTGGAACACTGATTCTGGTAAAGTCTAGCAAAGATTACAGGTGTTTGGACTGTAATTTCGCCCAGAGCTTTGACATCTGAGGTGATCATTGCTTTCTTTTTCCAGTCTATTTTAGCACAGCAGAGTAAATTTGAGAGGTAATTTAGCATCATTCTTTCTGGTGGTCATCTTAGGTTACTGTAAATATGCAGGGGATAGTGCAGTTACTAGTTAAGCATATTTCCTTTGAACTTCTTTTAGCTAAAGAATTAAACTGGGAATGTGTTAAATGAGAGCTTCTGTTAAACAGAGGGCAGTATCTTTCATGTACAGAATACAATATCCACAGAATATCATAGCCACATGATAGCTGCACAAAATGTAAATTTTCTTACCTAGTTTTTATGCTCGGAGTATTGAAAAAGAAAACTTGCTCATCCAAAACCAAATTATAAGAACTTCTGACTGTGAAATGATCAAAAAAGAATCAGGACAATTGGAAACTGTCAGAGCATTTTTATTGTATCATGATAAAAATCACAGAAATATGAATACTTATATAATGGACATAAGAATATGTCTGTGAATAGTAATTAAACCACATCTGTCATTATTTGTCTCCATTGTGTCTTGGATTTGGTTCAGCTGCAATGTTATTAGAATGGAATGAGCAAGGCACAGATAATTTGCCTAAAGAGTTTACTTGATGTGCAAGATCCATGATCCTTGGTTTCAAATACAAAGATAAATCTGATATGCCAAGGATTTCTTGCCAACTATCTGTGAATAACCCCTCTGTGTTTCTGTAGGTGTTCGAAGCCCCACGGAAGCTGCTTGCAGAGTAGTGTTTGAGAATGAGCAGGACAACGGCAGAGATACACAAAGGAAACGCAGCCTGGTGACTTCGGAGCCACAGCACGTGACTCTCATAGTCTTTGGGATAGGCATGGTGAACCGAACCCACCTGGAGGCAGACATTGGGGGTCTGACAATGGAATCTGAACTGAAGAGGATCCATGGCAGCTTCACTCTGAAAGAGAAAATGAAAGGTGAGATAAGCTAAAATGTACTCTGTCATTAAATTCCATGGCACCTTTACATAATTGTGTGCGCACGCGCCCGTACCTATACCAATGCGTGCGTGTGTGCACGCGCCCGTACCTATACCAATGCGTGCGTGTGCGCACGCGCCCGTACCTATACCAATGCGTGCGTGTGCGCACGCGCCCGTACCTATACCAATGCGTGCGTGTGCGCACGCGCCCGTACCTATACCAATGCGTGCGTGTACCTATACCGATGCGTGCGTGTGCGCGCATGTGGTGTGTTTTGGTCATAGAGGTACATTGTGTGTAGATAGTATAATAAGATTCACCAAGTTCTTTTAAAAAAGATGCTGAAGGATATTAAAAAGATGCCAGATGGTCAGAAAATGCCATGAAGGACATTCTTTTAGAAGATAGACTTTTCATTTTTAATAGCTTTCTTCATGTCAAACTTTAAATCTGATTCTGCTTAATGTGACTACTAAACCATAATTTTTCAATTATTTTCCTGCTACTGTATTTTTTGGAAGTACACCTTGCTTTGAAATACTTGGAAGTATTTTACTGAATGAAATGCTGTTAAGTATCTTTTTTATTAAAGATGTACTCCATCAGAAGATGACTGAGACATGTGCCACTGCTCACATAGGAGGTGTCAATATCGTCCTGCTAGAGGGAATTACCCCAAATATCCAGTAAGTATGAAGCCTGACAGTTTAAAATTGTTCAGGTGCACAGAAGTGGTATCACTTGTGTGACAGTAAAGGTATGTAGCTTAACACAGAGAAAGCTTTGATGGTATGTCTTTAAGTAGAATCCAAGAAGTCAGAGTTTGGTGGCAGCCATGCAGTTGTTACAGAATTGTGCTTGCATTTGATTTGTAGAGCTAATTATGTGTGCTTGTTGACAGTTGCCCTGTAGGGTTTCTGAAGTTGACTGAGGTTCTGTTTTACATCATATTCTTACTGAGCTTTCATATAGAGAGAATACAAAAGGAAAGGGGGGAAAGTAATGATAAATCTTAAACAAGAGCAAACAGCAAACCCTTACAAAACCAAAACCTTCAGCTTGGTAAATTTGAAAGTAAGTGTCATATTGTCGATTACAACTAATTTTGCATGAATGTTTATTCTTTATTTGCTTTGTTTTTGTTTTTCTTGCTTTCTCTTCAATATTCATCTGTAGACTGGAGGATTTTCCTACATCTCCTACAAGCACAGCCAAACAAGAGTTTCTGTATGTCATATTATTATGTTTAATAGTCTTGCAATTAACTGTGTTGTGTAGCTAATGGCTGCATTCCTCCTGTGTGTGATTGTGTAGGCAGATGTTGCTTGAATACATTTTAGTTTAACATCTAATATTACTTAGATAAGCTTTTAATGTAGCCAGCTAAATATCTGTCAAAAAAGCCCTTGTAAATGCTAGCAATCTACCTTTAGGGCCAGATATCACACTGTATTGTCTCTACTGTAATGCTAGAATGGCTTCACTGGCTAAGTTCTTTAGATCTGCTACTATGTTTGTTTTAAGGAGGTGATATAATGCTAAATATAAAGGAACAGACAGGTTAGATTTCCTTTAAACTTGATAAGGAACTACCGTGCTTGGAATGGTAGTACCTGTTGTGATTTCGGCATGATTAGGACCATTCCTTTCATCTTTATTTACCTCTGTGCTGGGTTTAATTATGAGGTGTATTGACCAGGCTATGCTAACACAAAATGTTTTCCCTAAAACTATGCCTGTGAATCTGCTGCTTATGAAGGTGACCCTCTTCATGTCCACCAGATCCCTATGTGCAAGGGTAGGTCTTTTCTTTCAGGAAAGATGCAACGTTTTATTTCTAGTTGCTTTCTGATTTCCTGATGCTGAAGTCAAGAGGGTGTCACTGGCATAGCGGTCAAGGTGGGAAATGATCCATGAGCAATCTAGAAGCCCTGGTACACAATGAGCCTTCAGTACTCAGAGAAGAAAAGTCATGTAGCCAAAGATTGTGAGAACCACCAGTGAATATCTTTTAGAAAGGACTTAACTAATTGCTGGTTTACAGCATTTGTGTATCTTCAGTGTTGTGGTAATAGAGGATTAACTTCAAAATGTCCTTATAGATAGTTCTGGAAGGAGAGGTGATGGAATGTAATTCTGCAAATGATGTGAAGAAAATATTCAGGTTTTTGTTCCTTTTTGTCTGGTAACATCATTAAGCATTAGAAAAGCAAAAGAAAGTACTCTTTTGCATGCTGCATCACTGAACAGTTGAATTCATTGCTATATCACGTGGCCAACAGAAGTATAAATGATTTTGAAAGGATTGGACAAATCCATGTAGGATAGGCCTGATGGTGAGTCGTGAACACAATACAACCTCTAGCTCAAAAAGTGATCCCCTGATGGCTGGCATGACTTACACCCCAAGTATCTGCTAGTGCCTGAATTTTCATCTCTCTCAACATGGTAGTTCAAATTGATGAATATTTATATATGGATTAATGGTTTTAATAGTATTCTACCAGCATGTCCCCATAGGTAAGCAATCTGTAGATATGTAATGTGCAGCACTCATTCCAAATGAATGTATAGCCACATAGTTGTTCTGCATTTCATCCTGTCACAGAAGTAGGCTTTTTGTAGACCAGACAAGTGAAAGTGAAAGCAGAGAAGCTGAAATCTGATTCTTCTGGGACAGCTATATTGCTGTTAAGGAAATCCTTAAAATGGTGTGAATTCCCATGTTTAGAATTGATTGTAAATCAGTAAAGACTTTAACTCCACCTACATTTACTTTTAAGTTCTGCACAAAGATAGGTTAAGACTGGACTATCTGGTACAGGTCAGGGAGATCTTCACAGGAGAGCCTGCAATTTGACTTAAGCTGAAAGTTGTTCTTGTGATGCTTGGATAGCTAATGTACTAGTATTTTGTATTACCGATGGGGGGAGAAATGTATTCCTGATTAGCTTCACTGTAGTTCTGTCAGAATGGCAGCAGGAAAAGAATAGGAAATAAGCAAACATCAACAGAGAAAAAGTGTGTGGTTTGGTTTTGTTTTCTTTTCTTTTAAAGAGGTAGATTAAAGTAAGTCTGCCTTTTTCTGAAAATACTTGTGAATTAAATAGATTTGATTCCTCCTTCCTATTTGTGTCAATTCTTCAAATATTTTGAAATCATTTCTACTTGATAGTCTGCCCTAAAAATATTAATCCAGAAGTGCTTTAGGTCTCTTGTAGCTCTTGCATAGCTGTGAAAATCGAAAATAATATTTCTAGAGCTTCAGTAAATTAATCTGCTGTTGATAGGCTTGTGGTGGCATTACAGTGCTGTTTATATCTTCATTATAATCAGAAGGATGATACGTTGGTTTTGTATTTCTACACCTGAGATGTTTTGGGCTAGTGGATATTTTATCAGCAGGGTTAAGGAGCCATGTGTTAGGGCTTGCTTCACAGAAAAAACTTTACTGAGGGAGTAGAATTCCTAGAATATTGTAGCTTTCACCATGAAACCAAACTGTGTATAGAACAATTTAAACCATGATATATGCTCCTTAAAATTTACTATTTGAGAAATTTTCATTAATTGTTGCAATTTTATAGATTAATTTTCAGACATTTTAGCTAATGTACTGCATCTTCAGAACTGTGTGATTCTGTGTGTCTCTCTCTTTGAGGCTGTGATATTCTGTGCTTGCTATGTAATACACTTCCATTGGGTAACCCTCTAGTAATTGACCTTAGATGTGAAACATTAATGTGTTACACTGTGTATCTTTTTTAATAGGAGCTTAGTGAATTCTGATATTCCAGCATTTCATCTCAACATGAAAAACTGTCAGCTTTGTGCAGCTGTATTTTTATTTTGGGTAGCTGTAACAAACCATATCCTCCTTAACAGGAAAATAAAGTTTAGACTTCATATTTTGGGATTGTATGTGTCAATTAAACATTGTTATTAATTCATAAACCCATTGATCACTTGCTATGTATTTATTGCTAAGTGAGTATTTCCTCTATTGACCTTTTTGGATGCTAAATCAGATTTTACTAAGCTGTCTTATGAAAAGGATGATTTAAGATTATTCCTGAAAAGGGGCTGAAATGGAAGGCTCTCATTTGTTTTTTGTCTGTGTACATGCAGCCTAGTGTGTACAAACTCAGGTGATCTTACATTGTGCAAGAACAACAGTTTAACAGGTGTTTTTGCAATGCATGACTTGTAGTTCTCTTAAATGTAGTGCAGTGTGTGGCATGTAGTGCATCTGTGTGTGTCAAGTGGAAGGAAAAGGAATGTGTATGTAGTTTATAAACAAAATCCCTTATGTGAATATTTTAAAATTCAGCTAACACTTAAAAACAACACTTTAACATAAAACTGTAACTGTTCTGAAGGACGTGCAAATAAATCCTATTTCCTTTCCTGTTAGAACTGTCGTGAAATGCAGTATTGCCAAATCCCAGGCCCTGTATAGTGCCCAGAGAGGGCTGAAAACAAACAATGCTGCTGTGGTCAAAGTTGGAGCCATCAGCATCAACATTCCTCAGCACCCTGCCACGCTGCACAGCATGATGGTGCGCAGCTCTCACCAGCTCTCCAAGCAGATTTCCGATCTCATCAGGCAACCATCAACCGCGTAAGTGCAACTTGAATGGCACTTCAGAGTGCTGCTGCTTGCCATCTGTTTATGGGCTTGTGCTACTTTGAACATCTGTAGGAGAGTCAGGCTAGTCATGTATTGTGTTAGAATAACAAGATGTTTTTTCTGGTCTTTGTCTTGGTAAATAGGCCCCAGCCTACGAAAGAAGATGTTGCGACTCCTCTGCCCTCTGAAAAGACTCCGACTAGTATTAATCAAACACCTGTTGAAACAAATGAATTTCCACAGCTGCCAGAAGGCTTGGAAAAGAAGCCTATAGTTCTCAAATTCAGTGCCATGATAGATGGTATAGCTATTGGAGCAGCACTCTTGCCTTCTTTAAAGGCAGAATATAAGATGGGAAGAATGAGGAGTCACGGAATGACAGGTAACAGTGCTCTGAAACCTTTAAAGCTTGTAACTTTTAGTTTGACCTTGCTAGAAGCATCCCAGAGGATTCAATATTTTTGTTGAATTATAGCTAGAGCTTTAAATCTGCTGTTATCAGCCTATGTGTTTGAATGTAGACTTCAATCAGATGGGGCCATGNCCACAAGGGATTTTCAGACTGTGCCTGGTAGACAATTTACGCTGCTGTTGTTACGCATGATTGCCAAGAGGAAGAACGCAAGAGCAGATGAAGATATGCATTCATATATAGCTGCTTCTCTCTGACTGCTGAAGTCAGTTTATGATCCCTGATTTATTAAATTCTGATTCATATAGCTACTTGAGAATATTCTTATAGGGCCTCAGTACAGACAGGGTGGTTTGAATGACTCTCTTCTCCATCTAATTAGAGTGAAGTCTTAATTTTTTTTTTCAAAGTTAAGAAAAGCTAGAATCATATGGGGATGGATATTTGTAGCTCTAGAGGTCAGTGCACTTCAACTTTTTTATTTCAAAAGTGTTGTTAAACTTCAGAGTAAATAAAAGATTCTTTTGCCAGTTCAAACCTTTTATTTCCCATCTTCCTTTTACAGGTGCTCAAACTAGATTTAATTTTGAGCTTCCAAGTCACAGATTGCGCTTCACTTCAAAAGTCTCTGCCACTGATATGTCAACCATTCCTCCTTCAGCAAGCCTCAACCTTCCTCCTGTCACTATGTCAGGCAAATATATCATGGAAGAACATGATACTTACTCAGACCAAATTTGGAGCATAGATGAACTACCTGCTAAGCAAGGCTATTATCTACAGGGGAACTACTTACGTTGCGTGGCTGAAGTAGGTGTTGAAGATAGAAGTCATCTTTGATAACTTATTTCCATTCTGTTACATTTCTCTGTGTGAGGGGCTGCTTAACCAAGACAAAAGCCAAGTCCAAGTAGTTTTAGAAAATATCTGTATTTTAGTTTTATTTTAAAAATCTTAATGGCAAATGTAAACAATCCTAGGCAGATCCCAGTTGCTTGGGAATATTCTTTAAGATTAGATTGGACATTTAAGTTTAACATTGAAGACATCAGTAAACTTGTTCCTCTAGAATAATGCCCTTAATGCCTAAGCCAAACTTAATCAGGAGAGCTGACCTTTTTTTATGGCAATAACAATATAATTAGATTTGAAAAGATATGCCTGAAAAATAAAAGGTACATTGTTTTGAAAACATGGGTATTTTGACTGTTTTAAAGTTTTGTTCTATAATTTTGTATTTCTGCAGGTTGGTTCCTTTGAACATAATCTCACAACTGATCTTTTAAATCATTTAGTATTTGTGCAAAAAGTGTTCATGAAGGAAGTAAATGAAGTCATACAGAAGGTCTCAGGTAAGCAGAACACTTAAAACCAACTTTAAGTAAAGTTCCTTAAAGCTTGTTTGATGGTTTGGTAGTTCTTGGGATCAGCGATTTATTTCAGACAACATCATTTTGCATCTAGCTTCCAATGAAATGTGCCTGGATGAGGAAGTAGACAAAAAATAAAATAACCACAGAACACATTTCCTGCTGTCATTGAAAAATACTTCTATAATTTCAGTTCCCCTTCTCATGCAATTTGGACAGTATTCAGTCAAGTTTTTAATTTTTATTGTCAGATAATTAGAGATAGATTGGTGCAGGAGATATTATCTTTCCCAGGAGAGAAGAACTTGACTCTCTGCCTCAATTCTTAGTAGAGAGCTATTGACTTTTTGTAAGAAGCTGAATCTGCACCCAATATCTTCTATCTTCAACCACTATTTGTTTTTATAACTCTTCAACTAGTCACTGTTTAAAATGAGACTTAATTCACAGTCACCTTTTTTATATTCATTTGTTTTAAAACGTTTTCTTTGTTAAAACTCTAAATGTGTACATTCAATGTGTACAGGAGGGGAGCAGCCAATACCTCTTTGGAATGAACATGATGGCACAACTGATGGAGACAAACCAAAAATCCTTCTTTATTCATTGAGCCTACAGTTTAAGGTAATTATATGATGACCAAGCAGTGGTCCTAAATGCTGTTTAATGGCTTTTGGGGTTTTACTTTAAAGCTTACTGAATCAGGAATACTTTGCAGAAAGAAAAAGATATTGAGTTTCGTTCCTGTAGTCTTTTATAATAGCTTGGTGGCATTGCATTGCAAATAACAATTACATCCTCTGTTTTTGCTGCACACTGAAAAGAGGCTTTCGTTGAGTGGTTTGGTGTTTTTTCCCCTTTTCCTTATAGCTCTGAAGTAGATCCTAATAACTTCATACCTTCCTTATTCATTAGGGGATTCAGGTGACAGCTACAACTCCATCAATGCGAGCTGTGAGATTTGAAACTGGATTGATAGAACTTGAACTCTCAAACAGACTGCAAACCAAAGCAATGCCTGGAAGTAGCAGCTACCTCAAACTGTTTGGGAAGTGCCAGGTGGATTTAAATCTGGCACTAGGACAGATTGTTAAACATCAGGTTAGTGTTCAGCATCTTTGCATGTGGTGTTCTTAATAGTGTGTGATTAATAAGTACAAGCCAAGAGGCTGTCTTACATGCTGCATTTTCTCTTATCTGGCTATATAATGGGTGTAAAGTGTTGGGGGTTGAGGAAGGTGTTGAGTTTTTGCTCGACGTTTTGAGGGTGGGGAAGTGTTCAGTGTGTTTTTATTATAAAAGATAGCATTCTGCAATACACAACTGTGGAAATTTACTTAATGTAAGAAAATTGATTATTCTCAAATGAGCTTTGGCTAGAAGAGAAAAAGGGAAAAGTAAACATCTTCTTGTTTTAATTCTACATTTTGTCAAAAGCAGTAATTTGATTATTTTTCCCTGTCCCTGCACTCCTCCATGCTGCATACCCCTTCTTTTAAGGTTTATGAAGAAGCTGGCTCAGACTTTCATCAAGTTGCCTATTTCAAGACAAGAATTGGATTAAGAAATGCTCTTAGAGAAGAAATCAGTGGCTCATCAGATAGAGAAGCTGTGCTCATTACTTTGAACAGACCAATTGTTTTTGCTCAGCCTGTGGCCTTTGACAGAGGTACTGAAGAGAGAATTGCTACAGATTTGTTTTCATACTAAGGATGCTATATATTTCTTTCCAAGAGGCTTGATTATTCAAAATTTAGTCTATATCACGTTAAATCAAAACGTTAGGTAGCTGAGAAATTTAGGAGATCTACTGCATGCCAACAGATTAATAATTAATTCCTTAGGTCAACAATTCCACTTGCTGAAGTGATAGTTTTCAGATGGTTTGGAGGAAACTGCTTTGTAAGTCTTCATAAGTGAATAATGCTAAGAGCAGTATTGCCTTCTCTATTTTAATGTGTTAACTTTGATGCTGAATGATCAGCTTTGGCCATCTTGTCCTTTGCAGCAGTGAGCCTCTTCACAACATCTTGAACGTGTGTGTGTGTGTCCAGAGTTGTACATCCACTGTCTTAAAGTAATGAAGCAGCCATGAAAATGGAAAAAAAAAATAGTGTTATTTAGTGAATGTGCTTTTTTTCTTGTAGTATGCATTGATTTCCATTAAGCATTTCTGGTTTCTTCCTAAAGCTGTGCTCTTTTGGCTGAACTACAAGGCTGCATACGACAACTGGAATGAACAGAGAATGGCTTTACATAAAGATATTCATATGGCCACAAAAGAAGTAGTAGATATGCTGCCTGGAATCCAACAAACCTCTGCTCAGGCTTTTGGGACCCTCTTTCTTCAGCTTACTGTCAATGACTTAGGAATTTGCCTGCCCATCACAAACACACCTCAGGTAATCAAAATGTCTGAAGCACTGTGACTACTAGTAGTCTACTGAAATATCTTTTTGAGTGTGGTACATGGCTTTTATGTCCATAGGTGTAATTTTTCATCACACCAATGCAAAATTCCTGGGATGCTGATAATTGCACCAGTGTCACTGCTTGTAATAGAAATGGTGTTCTCATTTATAGAAGAACTAGCTCATGCATGTTTCTGTTGGCGTGCATGTTTTGGGGAAGCGTCATGGATTCTTGTTCACACCACACATGAGCTACTTTTTGTCATTCATCAGCTCATGTGCACCCCTTCTTGGAGAAAAGAATCAATCCTGAGCGTGTGTTCAGTGGTCGTGGGCCATAGGTTCATAGTTCATAGTCATAGCTTTTTTTTTCCCTTTTTCAGATGAGCTTGACTCTTGGTGCTCTAATGTATTTATGATGTAGGTGTGGCATTTAGAAAACAACAATGCAGGACATGGTATGGACAGATGTGATACTTTGGAAACTTTCTGCAGAGAAAAAAAAATACAGGGAGATAAAAGAGTGGGATCAGTTTTCTAATAGAGAAAGAGAAACAGCATTTAACACATGTACAGTATCACTTCAACATTGCAATGACCAGTAAATTCTGTGATTTTGTTTTCCAGTCTAACCACACTGCAGATCTTGACACTGGGTCTGCTTTAGTCCTGACTATTGAAAGCACATTAATCACTGCCTGCTCTTCAGAGTCTTTAGTTAGCAAAGGTCATTTTAAAAACTTCTGTATCCGCTTTGCTGACGGCTTTGAGACAAGTTGGGATGACTGGAAACCAGAAATAAGAGGAGATCTAGTCATGAATGCCTGTAAGTGGTTTGATTTCATACTGGGCAATTTCAGATCTAAACCCACTTCTGCACTTTCTCATGACTTCTAAAACTGCTGAACTTTCCCCAGAAAGGCAAAGAAAATACTCTGGCGTTTTGAAAGCAAAATAATATACATCTAAAAAGTTGCATTCCTTTGTTTTCCTTTCTTGAAAACTTTGTTCCTCTATGTCTCATTGTAAGAATTTAAGTTCTGTCTGAGAGATGTTGGAAGAGTTGACTGCAATTACTTTTATATAATTTCATAAGATCCCAGTAGTTCAATATAGATTATTTTCATTTTTTATCTATCTATCTTCTTTCATTATGGTGAAGATTCTAGAATATATATGGAATTTTAAGTTAATATAAACTTGGATGCTACCAAATAAATTGAGAAAAGTAATTTAATGGAAATTAAAACTAAACCTCATATCCAATACCATTCATGCTTTAATTGCAGAGGGCAAGGGCCTGAGGTGGAATTTGGAAGGGCTGGTCTAAAACAGCTTTGACTGTCTCCCTAATCAGTGTATGTGCTTCATATGTGGGTTGGACTAGATGACCTCCAGAGGTCCCTTCCAACCCAAATGATTCTATGATTCTATGATACAGGTGTTGTGCCAGATGGTACATATGAAGTATGTTCTAGGACAACAGGACAGGCTGCAGCAGGTAATAAAAAGTCAGTTCTTTGTAACTGATAAACACTGTCTTGGTTAACTAATACATAACCTGGTATGGGGGGCTTTTTATAAAGGGAAAAAAATGATTAAACTCTTTTTTTTTTGATACAGAAAGTAGTAGTGCTGGAACCTGGACACTGAATGTGTTATGGAAGATGTGTGGTATTGATGTCCACATGGATCCAAACATTGGGAAAAGATTGAATGCATTGGGTAACACCCTCACGACGTTGACAGGAGAAGAAGATATTGATGATATTGCTGACCTCAACTCTGTAAACATAGCTGACCTTTCAGATGAGGATGAAGTTGACACCATGTCTCCTACTATACATACAGTAAGCACATCAACCAAAATAAATGCTACTACTTGGAAAAAGTGTGACAGAGTCTTCAGTCAAACGGAAAGATCTTAGTCTTCAGTTGAGTCCAGCATGCAGCTCTTTATAGCTCATATGACTCTTGTTGCAAATCAAAAAAAGTCAGTTTTCTGACTCCATATTTCAAAAAGAGGCAAGAAATCACAGGTTTCACACATATTTCTGCTGGACATATGTGGAAACATTGGCCTGGATTTGAAATGGTGGAGAGACAGTACCTAACTTCATGTACCTGAACTGGAAAAGCTGTGGCAGTAGATATGTTTTCTTAACAGGAAATCAAGTTGCTAACATGAGCAAATTAGACAAAATCCTTTTTTGGTACTTCTGCCCAGTGTGCTACTGATCTTGCTTTTTGGTTTCACATAAAAAACATTGTAATAGATGTTCTTTAATGGCTATCTTAAATGTCTTTTGCCTTCCAACAGTGAAAACCTTATCCTAGAACACTAATGTTCCTGTTTGTTGTTTAGAAATCAGGTGGAGGCTCATTATGTGGAGATGCACGCAAGCTAACATTTGGGCAGCGGATTGTAAATCACCTGCTGGGTTTGAGCCCCCCAAACCATCGACACTCTGTTCCTGTAGAATATCTTTTGGGGTCAGCGAAGTGTGATTCTCTTCAGTCTAGCAGATCACATATGAAAGCAGGCAGATCCTGCTCATGGGGACATGTATGTAGTAGTTACAGTGTCTCTAACTGAATGATGGGGTTTGGATCACTGGAAAAATTCCAATCAGCTGCCTTTGGAGATAAACCTGATTTTTTTTTGCATGCACTAGTCCAGATTTTGAGGTGTGAAATTCACTTTGCCTATTCTTAAATTGTACAAATGTCCTATTTTTTATGAAGGCATTAATTAAATGTTTGTTTTAAATAGGAGATTGTTGATCACCGACGGCCAGGAGCTTCCAGTAGCCAAACTGGAGAGCAGCGAGGAAGGAAATTTGTGAAACGTTTAGTTGATATTAGAGAACTCAATGAGCAAGCTAAAGTCATTGATGACTTAAAGTAAGTTGGGGTTTGCTTCAGCTCACACCAAGTTTGTTGGGATTGCTTTTTTTTCTTCCCCTCCTTCCCTAGAACAGGCTTACTATAAATGGATCTGTCTGGGGTGGGAATACAGAGCTTGATAATGGTATTAAATAATGAAGAGGAGACACATTTTACTGCTTGTACTTGGAATAAAATAGCTGTCACCATTCAGAGGGAAAATACATCTGAACTTTGGATTTTACATTAAATGTTTCTTCTAGTATGAGTTCAAGAATCAAAGTCAGGTTTTGTGCCTGCCCTTTCTCAGTTTGGATGCTTCAGTAGACTGTGGTTCTTCTTTCAAAATAGCAGTTGATGAGTTTTTCAGAATTATATAGCAATGTGGGGTTTTTTCTGCAGCAGGTAATGTACTACACAAGGCTGTTTCCTCATCCAGCTGGGGACTCTTAGATTTGCTCCTTATATTTGTGTTTAATTAAACAGCTATCATACGACTGAGAGGATTTTAGAAGTCCTTAATTTAGGTGTTAGAACTAAGGCTTTAGTTGTTGTTTGGGGGTCTCCTTGCATGCTAGTTTGTTCTACATCTTCTCTCTGTCCTGCTGAGTCACTTGGAGACAGAAACTTTAAAATGAAAGAGTCCTTTTAAGGACAAAATATTATACCTGACAATGTTGTATCATGAGACAAGAATAAATCTTGTGCAGCTATATTTGGCACTGGTCATAAGGAAGTACTGAGAAAAAAAAAAAAAAAAGAAAATGGGATCATGCCCAGGGAAAGCAGAACATCAATGTAGCACAGATTTTGAAATGGGGAAGTGACAACTGTGATTTATCCCCAGAAAATTAGGTGCAAGTGAAGGAACTATAAACCAAGAGATTCAGCGCTATCAGCAGCTGGAGTCAGTGGCTGTGAATGATATCCGCCGAGACGTTCGCAAAAAGCTGCGCAGATCCAGTATGAGGGTGAGCACTATTAAGTTACTTAGAAAACAGCAGAGCAGTTGCATTGCATGGGGATTTTTTTTTCTGCATGTTGATTAAAGCAAAGAAAATGTTGAGGATAGAAAAGGAAAGATAAGAATATCAAACAGTTTAGCAACCTTTAGGAGAGGCCTTTTATCACCATCGTCATAATGGTGNGAAGCGCTCCAAGAGTCGTAGGTGGTGGCGATAGATGAGCCATGATTGGGAACCATAGAAAAGAGTAGACAGCACAATGGCTCTAGAAACACTGAGCTTTGGACTTTTCTTCAAGTGTTTATTTCGCCAGACTCTATAAAAGAGTTTTCCCAAAGCACTCTATGCCTTTGCTAGCCTATTGTCTATCTCTCCGTCAATGGTGATAGGACAATTGGAATTTCACAGGTACTGTAATGTAAATAGGTTTATTTGCACACTTACAGGGAAGAGTCAGAAAATATGTTTTGTGAAGATGTCATTTACTCCTCCTTTTAGCAGATTTTAAAATGTTTCCTTATTGGGCTGCTGAATGCAGATGCATATGCAAGCATGTTAACTGCCTGGACCAATGATAGATACCGATTGTATTCCACCTGATGCATGTGTTTCTATAAGGGTATTCTAGATATAAATGAACAGTATATTTACAGAGTTAAATGATGTAAAAATAAAAGCAAGTTACTAATCATAGACACTAGAAGAAAGTGGACAAAACCCAAGCAGCCATGTGGTATTTCACAAACATGTGGCTGTTGTCCCAGACTCTTAATAACAAACCTGGCAAAACAGTATTTTTCAGTGTGTCCCAGTACATGAGCTCCAAGTAGGATGCTTCCTTAATAAGGAAAGATCTTTCAAATAGTACTCTGCAGCTCTTTCTCAGATAGATACTCTCATTTTAGCTCGTGGTGTTCTGTTACTGTAGTGGTAGCTAGAAAGGATGTCTGTCAAAGATGTCAGATAAAGTATGCCAGGGCATACTTTTTTCCTTGGCAACTACCAATGCCAGCAAGTATGAAAAGTGAACGTGTATCTAGAGGCAAGATGAAGATCCTGGCAAACGCTTAGAGATGCATTTTAGCTATTATGGAACAAAAAAATACTTTGTACTTTACTGGCAATCCTATGTAAAACAGTGTTTTAGCTTGCCAGAGTTTTTCTCCATGTTCTCAGTTGTTGCATTTAAATACAATTTTTGTTTTAGGCTGCCTCCTTGAAAGACAAGTGGGGTCTCAGCTACAAACCCAGCTACAGCCGATCCAAGAGTATTTCAGCATCAGGAAGACCACCTCTGAAGAGAATGGACAGAGCAAGGTAAGCTTCTGGGAATTTGAAATCTAGGATAGCAATACCTGTATATGTAACAGAGGAAACATTGGACTTGGGCTGTAAGAGCTCTTTTACTATAGACAGTGGCTGTATGTGGTGGAACTGAATAGACAGAAGTACTTAGTAGTATATAAAAAAGAGCTACAACAACATAGAGTTTTCTTCAGAATCCTGCTGTCAAGATATACTGAACAAATGTATATTAGGAAAAATGACACAGTATAATCATTTTGATTTCTACACTTGATTTGCAATCATCTGCCTTAAAAAAGGGCTGATCAAGCTGTTGTGTTTTGGTTTTGCTTATAGCTCTCGACTAGGAGACAGTGAAGATCTGCCAGATATCCGTGTGGATGCTGCATCTCCTGGGCCAAGAGTAACTTTCAACATACAGGATTCTGTAAGAATCACTTTATATGCCATATAATTTTATTTCCTGTGCCATTTGGTCACAAGTTCATGAGACAGGTATACCTAGGTAGACCTGAATTGCTTGTATGTTTCTGTGTGCCTCAAATTATGGATGTGTTGTTGGAAGACAGATTTGTTGTAATAAGAGACAGGTGTGATTTGGTTTCTTAACACAGAGATTAACTGAATCATTAGAGAAAATATTTGAAAATGACATTTTAATTTTTTTAGGCTAACACAGTAGTAATAGAATTGTTTGGGGGTTTTTATCAGAAGTGTGCTAAAAAATAATTATTACTCTTTTGTCTTTGAATGTATTTAGAGTTTTGGAAATGGGTATTAGTCAGGTGCCTGTAGCTGTACAGGTCTGTCCTTCTCTGTGTCTGAAATGGGTTGTTGAATCATTGGTGATGTTTGGTGCTGTGTTTTCTTATTTTTCAAGTGTTCCTTTATGGTTTTTTGTGTGGCTGATATTATTGTAATTGTTTTAATTTATATCTTTTTTTCACTTCTAATTAAGTTGACTAAATCAGCTTTGGGGATTGCACAATCCAGCTGTCCAGGGGAAGGGTATTTTCAGGTATTTCTGAGAAGAAACAAGTGTTCTTTGCCAGAGAACTAATTTATCTCACAGGGAGCTGCTCTTCAGTGTTTCATCTCTTTTGCACTTGGCTAAACAGAATGTATATCAAATGTGAAAATATTTGAATTTAAGTAAGTAAGCACAAGAATGTGATTGGTTGTTGATGAACCTTCCAGAGTGTT
The DNA here is from genome assembly GCA_013396975.1 of Bucco capensis. Taxonomy (NCBI): domain Eukaryota; kingdom Metazoa; phylum Chordata; class Aves; order Piciformes; family Bucconidae; genus Bucco; species Bucco capensis. Next base: position 580,396 of record VWZO01008998.1, on the reverse strand, counting down.
TCTACACCCTTATGTAGACCTAGAACTTGCTAGTTTTTTTAAATGAATTATTGCAATTTCATTTCTAAATTTATGAAGCCTGATCAAGTCTGGTGTAAAGTGATGTAAGTCTAGCCCTGAAATGTGCTTTACAAGAGGAGTTTAGTGTGTGTGCCCTCATCTGTTACACTGTGTTCCAACACTGCAGGCATCAACAACAGTACAAAATAATTGCTAGGGCAGGAGAGCATCTCCTCACACTTTCATTTCTGTTGGAAGTCCTATTTTTAATGCAGAGTAAAACATCTTCAAATAATAGTGACTAGGGAATGTGCCAAAATTTAATACCCAGAGAAGAAATGGTGGAGTATTTTAATAGCTTTAGCAAACACATTTAGGGAAAAATAGTAAAGATTTTTTTTTTCTTAAAACCAAAAGAAAGCAATAAAACAAACAAAACCAAAACCAAATAAACTCAAGAGATGAGATAGTAACATATTTTTTTTCTCACCTCATGCTCCCAGGAAGTAACTTCCTATTTCTAAGGGAGAGGTGGAAATGAAACATGGAAATGTGCTTTGCACACATAAACATGTTCATATTTATAAGTAATCCCTGTTAGCTTAAGTTTTGTTGGGATAGCAAAATGCTATCAAACACTTAGAGGTATCAGTTGTTGAATATTAAAGTAAAATAAGTCTAATGCCAGTTCTTCAGCAAACCTTGAATGTGAATTCATAGATGACGACTGTGTAGCTCTATATATAGATCTTATATATAAGATATATACACTTGTAGGCAGTGTTGGTGTAAAATTCACACTTCTAGACATTTTACAGGCATTTTAAAAAGTTAAGTGTTTGTGTGGTGGTTGTGGCATCCTTTATGTAAGAAACAGGAGGCCCATTTTGGAAAATTGGCCTGAAGTTTGTTTCGGCTTAAAGCACGTGTGCCCACAACTGCCAACTAGTGCTGTACATTCTGTGTTAGCATTCTGCATGCACACACCTCACTAACACTCCTGGGTGCCTCACCCCTCTACAAGGTTCATGATGATTTTTGCTGTCTTTTGTTCTTTTCTTTAAGAATATTTAAATTCAATGTTTCCATTCCTTCTGATGGTATGTATTGGTCAGAGCATGATAAGTATTTAGCCAGCAGATTGAGCTCAATCATTAGGCAATGGCAAATATCTCTCTACCAAGCTTTAATTTCTTTTCTTCTTCATAATCTATCTTGCAGTTTCTACACCTGCTGTCTCAGTGTTATAAGGAACTTGGGAATGAAAGTTTCTTATAGCACGCTTGCTTTTTGATTTCCAGAGCTATCTAATGCATTCTCAGCAGAAATAGTACCTGTAGAAATTTAATATCTTTTTGTCTTTTTATAATCAGTTTCCAGAGGAGACAGAAATGGACCTTTTGTCTGTAACTATTGATGGTCCCTCCCATTACTCATCTGCTAGTGAAGGCTCATGCTCAGTATTTGGGTCACCCAAAACTCCAGTAGTCTTCTCACCCGGCATTCCCTTCCAGCCTGAAGAAGGCCGCCGGGATGACAGCTTGTCATCAAGCAGTGAGGACTCTGAGAAGGAGGATGACCATGACAGAGAGAGAGCATATTTTTATAGGAAACCACCGTAAGTAATGGCCTTAAGGGGGAACAGAGAAATGAAAAATATACACTTGAAATACTGACTCGAAAGCTGTGAAATCTGTTACTGATGAAGGGCTGAACTTTGCCTGAAGTGTGTATGTGGAAGGCAGGGGACAGAGGTGACTGTGAGGGAAGGAAGAATTCTGATCTGAAAAGGAGACAACTGTTAGAAATTTCAGGGCTTGTAACAGAATCCAAGAAGGCTCTGGGGAGATCTTATTGCAGTCTTTCAGTACTTAAAGGGAGCCTATAAGAAAGACAGGGATAATCTTTATAGTAGGGCATGCTGCCACGGGACAAGGAGTAATGGTTTCAAACTAAAAGAAGGGAGATTGAGACTAGATATAAGGAAGATTTTTTTTTTTACAGTGAGGGTGGTGAAACACTGGCACAGGTTGCCTAGAGAGGTGATAGATGCCCCATCCCTGGAAATGTTCAAGGACAAGTTGGACAGGGCTCAGAGCAACGTGATCTAGTTAAAGATGTCCCTGCTCACTGCAAGGAGGTTGGACTAGATGACCTTTGAAGGTCCCTTCCAACCCAAACTATTCTATGATTCTATGAACTTGGAAAGTGAGGTTTTTGAGGCACAGGGCAGGTTTTAGTAGGACCAAATGACACATTTGTCAAATGCAGCGTAACTTTCCGTTTTAACCAGTGATTATACATCCACAAAGTGCATAAAAGAATGTAAGTATTTACAGATATGAAAATGATTATATAAGTTTCTTCATTCCTTTCTTTGACTGAGAATTTAAAAAGGGCGTAGTTCCTGGTAGTACCCTATCCTAAGAATGTGTTAATGGAAGACAGATCACTGTATTGCTGTGTATCAAAAAAGGCCTTTTCCAGAAAAGTTCTTAGAAGCTTGTATACTGAATGTGGACATAATCTGTGAATGCCTCCTAGCAGCTGTTGAGATAAATGTCCTGCTACTATCTAACCCACAATTGTGCCTGTGCAGGAGTGCCTCCCGCAAGAAAGCAACAGGCTTTGCTGCTGTCCACCAGCTCTTCACTGAGCGCTGGCCAACAACACCTACCAACAGAAGTGTCACTGGCACAACCACAGAGAGAAATATTGACTTTGAACTTGATATCAGGGTTGAAATTGATTGTGGGAAATGTGTACTGCACCCTACAATGCTTCAGCAAGAACATGATGACATTAGCTTACGAAGGTAAGAAACGTGTCGCTTGCCTTAAGAACAACAGGGTATCAGTACTTTATTCTACTTTAGCTAAGTCCATCTGATATTTCCGTCACTTGAATTATTGTGCATATAGTCATAGCTTATGAATTCTGCACTGAACAGAGCACTGGAAAGTATTTCTCTAAAGACATAATTATTTCATTGAACTTACTGCCTGAAATGATCACATAATGAAAATGGTGAAACCAAAGTGGACAAATAGGGTGTAGAGGTCACAGAAAGTAAAGAGTAAAGCAGAGACTGAAATGCTTGCTCATATAGTTGATACTACAAACTCTAGGTTGTCTAATACTAGAAAAGATACTCTTATTAATATGAGTATTAAGCTTTCTTGGATAATATGCAGTGTACTTGTTTTAGGAGCTATGATCGGAGTTCCAGAAGTTTGGATCAAGAGTCTCCTTCAAAAAAGAAGAAATTTCAAACTAATTATGCATCTACTACTCATTTACTTGCTGGGAAGAAAGTGCCATCATCTCTACAGACAAAATCTAGTGATGTGGAAACAACAGTGTTTTATATTCCTGGGGTGGATGTAAAGGTAAAAGGAGTGTATAACTCAGCAGCAAAACACTTGCTCTTGACTCAGCAGCAAAACACTTCCTCTTTCTCTCTGTTCAAATATAGTTTCAAAGCAGATACACTGTTACAGTTTGTACAAGTTCATATCTACAGAGCACCTTGGCAAAATCTTTTCTCAGTTATGTAGATACACTGCTAAAACAGGGGTAATGATTTCTTTAGTACTGTATGGAAAACTGATAGATACTTTTACCCTCATTTTCTTAGGGAGGGAAAAATACCCTCAAAATCTTGTATGTACCATCAAAAATAGAACTGTGTCAAGCAACACTCCATAACAAACAGTGTGTCTGATATTACAGAATAAAAAGAAATCAGAACCACTAACATTTTGATGTCTAAAGTTAGACATTTGGGATATTTTCTGACAGGTAATTTAGATTGTATACCTTTTTTAAATAGAAGATCTGTTCACTGTCAATAATTCATGGGAAAGACAGCTTAGTAGTTAGCCCACTAACACATAAAGCTCTCTTACTGTGACTTCTGTGTTGCATATGATATTTTAAAGCTAGTTTATTGATTTGTCTGTTTCTTTCAACATCTTTCTGAGCACCTGCTCTATCTGTAGAACATGAATTGGAATGTAACATATCTTACAGTGATATTTTTGTAAATAATGAACAGAAAAAAGATTTGAAGGGAAGGAGTGGCATCAAACTGCTGTTTAGAAATTGAGCTACTTGTGTGAAGTAAATTGATCCCTGTTTGCTTTCCAGTTGCACTACAACTCTAAGACTTTAAAGACTGAATCGCCAAATACTTCTCGAGGATCCTCTTTGCCAAGAACCCTTTCCAAAGAGTCCAAGCTGTATGGTATGAAAGATACTGCCACATCTCCTCCTCTATCTAGCACTAGCCACAGCAAGACTAACACCTTACTTCCTCCCCAACCCCCACCCATCCCATCAGGTACTTAGAGACAATAACCTTCTAAACTTTCATGGATATATATCTTTTCTTAGTGTAATCTGCTGGCTTTAGATCTGTCTGCACATTACCTGAGGCACTGGATTTATCAAGTCTTAACTTTGGCTGCAGAAACCTGATCCCAGAAGTGTGAATCATAGAATCCTAGACTGGTTTGGGTTGGAAGGCACCTCTGGAGCTCATCTAGTCCAACTCCTCTGCAGTGGGCAGGGACATCCCCAAGTAGATCAGCTTGCCCAGAGCCCTGGCAAGCCTCACTTTGCATGCCTCCAGGGATATGAACTCAACCACCTTCCTGGGCAACCTGGGCCAGTGTCCCACCAACCTCATGGGGAGGAACTAATGCAGTTCATAAAGCTGCGTTTTTAGAACTCTTTTGCCAAACCAGTCTCAGTAATATTTCTGTCATAGTTACCATATCCCAGTGATGGGCCTTACTGCCTTCTCCCTCTTTTCTTTAAACAAAATAATCACAGAATCACAAAGGTTGGAAGAGACCTCTAAGATCATCAAGTCCAACCATACCTGTCACTAACATACCAAATGCTTATTACTGGAAAGCAAAGATTAAATATCTGTAAGAAAGTGAATGCACACTCTTTTATTCTTCAAATACAAGGAAAAAAAAATCAGATGAATCCTTGCTTCCATGCATTACACTATTCAAAGAATACTTTTAGCTTCCAAGTGCCTTCTGCTGCACAAGTAATGCATAAATTACTGTTGTCTGGAGCTGGGTTATTTCTCATAGTACTGAAGCAGCTGCTTAGATGTATTTTTATTACTCAAAATACCTGAGGACTAGTGTCCTCAGCTGTTGCAGACCTTTTAAATAACCACAATTTGGACTAACATAAGTTCTAATACTTCAAGTTTGGTATTCTCTCTAGTGATTCCTGTTTTCAAGCAGGAGTCTGTTTTTACATCATGTCAGATCTAGAGGTATGTAGATTACACCTCCAACTTCTGAGATATTCACTCTTCTCTCCTTTGGCACTTGAATATCATTTCAGAAATTGGATGAGCAGACAATCAATAACTGAAAAAAGTTGGGGTTTGTTTTTTTATTTTTTGAAATAAAACCAGCAGAGGTGCTAGGAGAGAAGAGTGAAATGGGGACACCTTCCTCAGTTATCCTTGCTGTTGAGTCATAACCTCTTACTCCTTTTAGTGTCCATCCTCTTTATGATTACTGAATGTTTGTAATCTTGCTTTATACTACTTCTCTTTAATTTCATTCTCTATTTTCTTATCTTCTTTCCAAGATTTGCCTTTTAATTTTAACCATATCATGTCCAGTTACTTAGTTTTGTTGGGTTTTTTATGCCCATAAACTACATTTGGTGGGAGGCTTACAGAAGTTGCATTTGTGTGATGACGTAAATGTTTCCCAAAACTAGGGATTGCAATTACTGTATTTCTTTATACATTCTGTTTTTATAAATACTTATTAGTTCTGCATTGTGTTGAAACACATTTATTGTTATTTGTATTAATTATTAATATTACTTTTCCTGTGAAATGGAAACTAGTTTGTCTTACTGTCTTTGGTCTCCAGTAAGAGCAAGATAGGACAATCTAGTCAGAGGCCCTAGACAGAATAGTTTCCATAGAATGTAAAATTCAGTGCTTGGGTTTGGGGTTTTCTTTTTAGTAAATAGAAGTATTTTAAGTTTAGGTTTAGTTGTTTAGTTAATGTTTATGTTTTCCTTGGAGAGTTTAAAATCAGTAACTTCATTTATCCCTGTTCATTCTAATGCCTGTCTTTCACAGAGACAGTAATGGAGCTGGTACTAATACCTTCTGTGCATATTTGTATTTTGATGATCATGGACCCAAGTGCTAGCCTTTTCCACAGAAGTAGAAGACAACAATCTTTTTCTTAGTTTCATTCTTTGTGTTAGTCTATACTCTGGCAAGCTCCAAGCTTTTAAAAGCACTGGTTTAGAATCATTAGGTATTCTTTGCATATACAGTAGGACTTGCCATTTACAGTGTTAATTTTTTATGCATTTTACAGTTTAAACTTCCATTTGTCCCAGGTTCATGTATTTATTTTTCCTACTTCCCCTTTCATTTCCAGTCAGCTGTGGTTACTTTGCATTGAGTACATGGAGAAGAATTGTGTGTATCTAATTTTACCAAAGTGGTGGCAATGACATGAGTACTTGGTGAAGAACACATGCATTAGAGTTGCAATCAAGCATGAGGAGACTAAGAGTTGGTTTTGTGCGTTTTGTTAGTAAAAATTTATGGCTTAATTATTTCTAACCAATCTCCTGCCTTTTCAGATGATGATACAAGGAGTTAGAGGACACAGCTGTTAGTTATGAACTGTCTTCTAATGTTTATCAGTTACAGTTGAGTGGTATTACATTAGACAAATTTCTCTTTTCCATGTTGCAGCCAAAGGGAAAGGAAGTGGTGGAGTGAAAACTGCTAAACTATATGCATGGGTTGCACTCCAGTCATTGCCAGAGGAAATGGTCATTAGCCCATGCCTACTGGACTTTCTAGAGAAAGCTCTTGAAACCATTCCAATTACACCCATTGAAAGGAATTACACAGGTTAGTTGCATATTGGTATTCTAGTACTCTACACTTTTCTTTTTTGTCTTCTAGTGGCATTGAGCTCACTTTTTATTCCACTTTCTAATGAAATCTTGTACTTGTTAAAAGCTGTTAGTTCACAGGATGAAGACATGGGACAGTTTGATATACAAGATCCCTTAGAAGAGTCCACAACATCGTTAGTATCATCATCAACATCAGCATATTCATCCTTCCCTGTAGATGTGGTGGTTTATGTACGAGTTCAGGTGAGGTTTTAATTCAACATTCAGTATAGTAAGTCACTTCAGTCATAGTCTTTGAGACAAACCATGCTAAGTTTGTTTTAAAAATAAACATTTTCAAGTGTCTTTTCTGAGATATTAATTTGTACTGTGATGGTAAAATAGGACTTTATTCAGAAGTTCTAATACATTTTAGTCCCACGGAGACCAAAGAAATGAGCTATTTAGAGAAGTCACACAAATTCAGAGCCCTTTTTTTTAATCATTACTACTTCCTTGTCTCTTTTGGCTTTCAGCATCAGCTCAGGTGATTCTGCATACTTCTCACGTGAGCTATAAGCTATGAATTAACTTGTGGAGGAGGAAGACAGAGGATGTACATGTGCTCTGCTGCATCCTGGCTTCCTATGTTTGTTTCCCCAAAACTGATCCAAATAATAGCTAGAGTGTTGGAGGGATTCTCTGAAATTAATATCTGTATCAGCTTGTATACAGTTATCTCACTAATTCTAAAATCAGTCTGAAAAGGCTGTAATTTCCTTAGATTAAAAAGATAAATGCATAACACTGCCAAATTTGGGATGTTTTTAGTGTTTCATATTTGTTCACAGAATGCTTTATTTTATTTCTCCTTCAGCCCTCTCAAATCAAGTTCAGTTGCTTGCCAGTATCAAGAGTTGAATGTATGCTGAAGTTGCCTTCCCTGGATCTTGTTTTCTCTTCAAACCGAGGTGAACTGGAAACATTAGGCACAACATACCCATTAGAAAATGTGTCACCTGGTGGCAGCACTTCACAGAGCAGCTCAAAGAGTTCACTTAGTAAATCTGGAGCACCAGGTAATATGTATATGAATGTTTATACTATATACAGCTTGTAGCTGTCTAAAATTTGAGCAAAAGATAAGCTTTTACACAACTTAAGGCTAGACATTTATGATACAATTTATTGCACGTTGTATCAGTTTCTATGTAAAACCTTGCACAAATACAGTATATTGGAGAGTTTTTTTGGTTAAGTGAGTTCAGTTCTCTCTTATGAAAAGCTAGCAAGAACACATAGAATATTTTAGCTACATTGCTGCTCTGTTTAATATTGCTGTTAACAGTATTATTTCATGTTTTAAAATGGTTTTGTACTAAAACAAACAAAAAATTGACTTCAGGTTCATCACCTGGACTAGGCAGCCCTCTTGGCAGAACAAGGCACAGCAGCAGTCAGTCAGACTTGACTACTTCCAGCAGCAGCTCCTCTGGCCTGAGCTTTACTGCCTGCATGTCTGACTTCTCCCTTTACGTGTTCCATCCGTATGGAGCTGGAAAACAAAAATCCGCTGTTACTGTCCTGACCCCTGGATCAGGAGCCTTAGGTACAGAACAAGGTTTTGTTTGTTTTAATGAACATTCTTCCAGTTGGGCATGGTTTTCTGAACTGTAGATTTGAAAAGGTCACAGAAGATGACCCTGCTTGAGGGTAGGGAAGCTCTGCAGAGGGATCTAGACAGGCTGGATGGCTGGGCCAAGGCCAATGCCGTGAAGTTCACTAAGGCCAAATGCCAGGTGCTGCCCCTTGGCCATACCAACCCCCAGCAGTGCTACAGGCTCGGGGAGGAGTGGCTGGAGAGCTGTCAGGCACAGAGGGACTAGGGGTGCTGATTGACAGCTGAACATGAGCCAGCAGTGTGCCCAGGTGGCCAAGANTCTGTTCTATTCTATTCTAAGATTAAACCTTTTCCTTTGTGTTTCTAGGTAATGTGGATGAGGAACCAACTTCAGTCACTGGCCGGAAGGATTCTTTGAGCATTAACCTGGAGTTTGTGAAAGTCAGCCTGTCACGAATAAGGCGTTCTGGAGGTTCCTCCTTTTTTGAGAGTCAGTCTGCAAGCAAAGCTACCAGCAAGATAGATACTACATTGATAAACATATCAGGTAAAGGCTTGTTTCATTTTAATCCCATCTAGTCAGCTAATCACAGAGCTGCTGTTTCAGTAGCAGACTTTACTCTCAGCAGCTTTTGTAGATGTTATATGAGAGCCATCTATTTGTAGTGTGTAGGAAAATTTGTGTTACTACTGAGAGTTTACAGTTGTTTGTGTGGTTTTTTTTCTTTTTCAGCTGTCTGTGATATAGGATCTGCTTCTTTTAAATATGATATGCGCAGACTCAGTGAGATTCTAGCCTTTCCAAGGGCTTGGTACAGGAGAAGCATTGCTAGGAGGCTTTTCTTAGGTGATCAAACAATAAATCTGCCAGGTAAGATCACAGAATCACAGAATATTCATGGCTGGAAATGATAGTGCTGCTGCTTATCGTGAAAAACCTTGTTGTACAAGGGGTTATAGTAGGAACTTTATAAACACTTAGTGCCTGTGAATTATTACATATGTGACTAGATATAAATGTATCATAATTTACTCAGTATGCAGCCACTCTAGTAAGTTTAATGGAAAATCCTAGAAAGAGGAAACATTTATGAAGTAAGTTATTGAATTATTTAAAGAGTTTATGTTAATGAAGACAATAGAAAACCATTAGTCATGATAAATGAAATGTATTTTGACACACTGAGAATACTTCTTAGTATATGGGAGGATGTAGTTTAAACAAAAAGGCAAAGGGTTTTCTGCCTTTCATGTGCTGTTTTTTTTTCTAGTAGCATCGGGTCCTGGCACACCAGATTCAATTGAAGGGGTAAGCCAGCATCTTTCTCCTGAATCATCACGGAAAGCATACTGCAGGACATGGGAGCAGCCCTGCCAGTCTGCTTCATTTACACACATGGCACAGTCCCCTAATGTTTTCAGTGAGCATAATGCAAGCAGCAGCATGTCACCTGGGTCAGCATCTCATAGCTTAAAGTCTCCAGCTGTTACAAGATCCAGGAGTGTGTCTGACTCCTCAGTGCCTCAGAGAGGTTAGTAGACAATGATTTCTTTAGGGTTTTTAAAGTATTTCCATCAGTTTTATGAAAAAAGTATGTCATTACTGCTTTGTTGAAAGCAACCATAAAATATTCTTTTTTTCACTGTGCCTGACAGTGGAGAATCAATGGCTTAGAGAAAGGAAAATGTCTGAAATGGGTGAATCCAAGTGTAGTTTGTTAGCATACTTTCTATAAAAGTGCGGTTTCTTCTAGTGGAGCAGGAGCTTCTTAACTGGGATTAGATGAGTTCTACAGCTTAATTTGTTAGTGTTGTCATCTTCCTGGCTCTCTACTCTCATCTAAGCAGCCCCCATGCTATTAGCAGAGGGTAAATATCACAGCTTATAGGTGAAGTCAGTTATTTCATTTCATTTAAGACTCGTACTAAAGCAACACATTTTGCCAGTCCTCCACTTCTCACTTGTCCTTGCTTGTAGGTTTGTGGGGTTCCTTAAGTGTGGTCTTAGTCTGTCCCTTTGTGATCTGTATAGTGGATGTATCTGCCACCTTTTTTCTAGCATGTGGAGTAATTTAAAATTTTATCTGCTTTTTTGTTTAGATACTCTCTCAAAAACATCCACTCCATTTAATAAGTCAAATAAAGCTGGAAGCCAACAAGGAACACCATGGGAAACACTGGTTGTATTTGCTATGAACCTGAAACAGTTAAATGTTCAAATGAATATGAGCAATGTAATGGGCAATACTACGTAAGTATAGAACCAGGTCAAGCATGTTTTAACAGATAGTCTTTGGGGCAAAACCCCCAATTTCCCCCACAGACTGTTAACAGTGTCTTGTCATCTAGCTCTAAAATCTTAACTTTTTCAGTTTTGATCTGTAGATGCCTAATCCTGAACTCACATATGCCTAAACCACATTACTTACTACTCTCCAGTAAGTAATGTTAAGTTTCTTTTTTGTCAGACTGGAAAACTGTTCTGTGTTTTCACCTCTGTTCTAGGTGGACCACCAGTGGTTTGAAAAGCCAAGGTCGTCTCTCTGTGGGTAGTAGCAGAGATCGAGAAATTAGCATGTCTGTTGGCTTGGGAAGATCACAGTTGGACTCCAGAGGGGGAGTTGTTGGAGGTACCATAGATGTTAATACCCTGGAGATGGTGGGTAAGTTGGAAAGCTGCCTGATGTTAGTGTATGCTCCAGACAATAAATGTCAAAAACTAAAGAATATGCACAGTAGCTGGCTTTGTGAACCTGCTAGTATATTAAAAGTTTGGATTCTTACTTGTGTATTCTGACTTGAGTTGAAGGGATAGCCTTCTGATGGGGACTGATTCAGTCTCAAGGTTGTTCTAAACTTACACTATCTAGCCATGCAACCCTCCAGCCCTCTTCAGCTGCCTGCAAAGATGGCAACTGGAAGATCTGATAGCATTTCAGTGCCTCCTAGAATTTCATAAATGCTTACAGTCTGAAAAATGCAAAACTAGCTTTGGAAAGGGGCTTGGGTGTTCTGGCACTCCACCAGAGCCATGACCTCTCCATGCATCTGGGAAAAAACAGAGCTTTCTCAATCCCCTCTGCACCATGTGGATAACATAAGGGTGACATCACTAGGAAAACTGATTTTCTTATCTTTAACACTTTTTTTTAAATTTCTTTGGTTCTATTTCAGCTCATATTTCTGAACACCCAAACCAGCAGCCCAGTCATAAAATCCAAATTACCATGGGTTCTACTGAAGCACGTGTTGACTATATGGGGTCCAGTATCCTAATGGGAATCTTCAGTAATGCTGATCTTAAACTACAGGATGAATGGAAAATTAATCTGTATAATGCTTTGGACTCAAGCATTTCTGATAAAAGGTAATACTACTTCCTATGTTTAAAATGTATAATGTTTGATAAAGTCAAATTCTGCCTGTGTGTCTTCTGTCCAGTATTACTAATCAAAGATGTGTCTGCTAGAAAGCAAAGGACTATTGTTTTGGTTGGGGTTTTTAATTGAAATAGATTAATTGCTAATGTTCTTGCTGTTTTTTAATATCTAGTGAGATATTTGTCCATGGGGACTTGAAATGGGATATCTTCCAAGTGATGATTTCAAGATCGACCACACCAGACCTAATCAAAATAGGAATGAAACTCCAGGAGTTCTTTACTCAGCAGTTTGATACAAGCAAGCGAGCTTTGTCCACCTGGGGACCTGTTCCTTATCTCCCTCCCAAGACAATGGCCAACAACTTGGAGAGAAGCTCACATGAGCAATGTAAGTGCTACAAAACATAATATACTGCCCAAGCAGGATGTTATCGTTGCAAAAATTTGTCTAAGCAACTTTATACATGCTGGTATATCTGTTGGGCTTGGAATAGTTTCTTCAGTACATTTTTCCTGTAAATTTGGGCTGTCAGTAACTTTTCAACAAAGAATGCAAGTATCTCAAGTATGCTGCTAGAGCTGGGCTACAATAATGAACTAACTGATGCTACTTTGGGGTTTCAGTTAAAAATATGGGGGGGGGGGTATTATTTTTTAAACAATCTTTTTGCAGTTTCCAAACTACTTCAGTAGAGTTTTCAAAATATTTTTTAGAGTCTGTTTTGAAGTCTCTTTCATAAAGAAACATTTCTGCTTTGAGTAGCAGTGGAAGTGTGATGTTATTCTTAATTTCTATGAATCATTTCTCTTTCTTAAAGTTTGTTCTTGCTGTTGCATGTTTACTTTCTAGTGCTGGATGCAGCCCATCATCGCCACTGGCCAGGAGTTCTGAAAGTGCTGTCTGGGTGCCATATATCCTTATTTCAGATGCCACTGCCAGAAGATGGAATGCAATTTGGAGGATCCATGAGCCTGCATGGAAACCATATGACACTGGCTTGTTTTCATGGACCTAATTTCCGCTCAAAATCGTGGGCCTTATTTCACCTTGAAGAACCTAATATTGCATTTTGGACAGAAGCCCAGAAAGTTTGGGAAGATGGTAATCTAAATAACATCCTCACTTCTCTAAATTCCTTTAAGAGTTTTAAGAATGTATTGATAAGTAAGAAGAAAACAAAGAAAAACTTATCTTTCTTTAAGTCTGAATCAAGATTAGTTCCAAAAAATATACCACTTAGCTAAAATAAGAATCTGTTTCCTCTTCATCTTTAGCACCATTTGCTTTGTCTGTGGAATAAAGCAAAGTGCATTTTCAAATAGACAAAATATGTCCCTGCTAATATGCCTACCAAGTGATTGTCTGCCTTGTTAATTGCATGTCTGTGTTTATGCAGTCCTTTGTTTCTGTATGATGAGTTTTGATGGTCTCGTTGCTTATATTTTATTTATCTTCATATTGAGATATTTTCACTGTCTGTAGCTACTGAGGTTTTAATCTTTCTGGCTTTCACAGTTTTAATGCCACTGGCATACTAATTATTCGTGTTAAATACCTGTGTGAGGAGAGGAGAAATCCTACTACCCTTACCAAGCTGCTTTTTTCTTTGTTTTTACTCTCTCTAACCCCATGCCATCCACACTTTGAATTCAGGAATCAGTGAACACTCCACATACATTGTACAAACCCTGGACTTTCACTTGGGTCATAACACTATGGTCACCAAACCATGTGGAGCCCTGGAAAGCCCAATGGCAACAATCACCAAGATAACCAGGCGTCGCCATGAAAACCCTCCCCATGGAGTGGCCAGTGTGAAAGAATGGTTCAATTATGTTACAGCCACAAGGAATGAAGGTGAGATTCATGTTTGTTAAGTTTTCCATTGGTTTGCTACCAGGCACTGAAGATTGTGCTGTTTCAAAGCTGCTCAATTTCAAGTGGGCTACAGGGAGAAGGGAGTTTGAAATAATGGAAGTCGTTTCTTCTTGAGAAGCTTCTGGTGATGTATGGAATGAAGCACAGCAATATGCTGAGCAGCTGGAAGTGTTACTGAGCTAAGTCCTTTTTCAAACTGTGCAGCAAAGCCAAAATACTCTATTAGCATACAGGACATTCACGTTTCTGGCATTGCAGAAGTTCTAGTCTTTTCCTAAGATGAGATGAATAAAATTTGGACCTTAAGCTTCCAGTAAACCTAACAGATTCTCTTAGATATGCTTTGATGTTATGGTACCTACACTTGTTTCCTCCTATTTTCTTATCTAATTTCATGAAAAATTGTCACCCTCTACTGACAAGAATGTTTTTTTTAATAATGACTACTGAATTCAGGAATTTCCCATTGTCCATACAGAGTTAAACCTGCTTCGAAATGTTGATGCTAACAACCCAGAGAGCAGCACAACTGTGAAAAGCTCAAGCTTGCTAAGTGGCTTCAGAGGTGGCTCCAGTTACAACCATGAAACTGAAACTATCTTTGCATTGCCAAGGATGCAGCTGGATTTCAAATCTATTCATGTTCAAGAGCCTCAAGAGCCTTCATTACAAGGTGCAGTAAACATAATTTCTTGCTTCTTGATCCAAAACTATTTCTCCTAAATGAGATGCTAAATACAAAGCTACTGTGCTGATGAGAAGAGGGTTTACCAGGGAATTACTGCAGATTTGCAAGAAAGGATACCATTTCATAATAAAATGTAGAGGGAATTCTGTTGAGGGAGTGAAGATCTAGTCCAGAGGCTGGCCACTATAGAAAATGTTACTAAGAGAAATCATTATGAACATTTCAGCTAGGTTGGCTGTTTTTAGGAGATTGGTTTCCTTGTTTTTGTTAAAATGTTAAAGAGGAGGACCACTTTGAGAAAGGGAACATGAGATAAGAACCTAAATGTTATGCTTTTGTTTTCAAAATGTTATCTTCAGACTGCAATTGGAACTCATGGGAAATAAGACTTCTGAAGGCATAAGACATTAATGTTTAATACATCAGTAAATTTATCGTGGCTGAGCTGTGATTTTACTCCATACCTGATTCTGGATGATACTGCTAGAAAAGTTTGGGGTTTGTTTGATTTTTCTAATAGCCACACTAGCAAAATCTGCTATGAGCTTTTCTTACTGTTTAAAGTCATGCACTGATAACACAGCACAAGCTAGTGATGCTGCTCTAGGTTGACTTTCCACATTGAGGATGATCAAGGTGGCTATAGATTTTCAACATGTTTTATAAAATACTAGAAGTCACTTTGATGGGAAAACTGTTTAAAAATTGCTGAGGTTGCCAAACAGAAATGCTAATTGTAGCCTTTCCTCTCTTGAGGCTCTGGTTCAGTAACACAATGTCCTTTTCAAATTATTTATATTTGGATTCTGTGTACATTTATGCATGTACTTAAAAGTGTATTTTTATCTGACTGTAGATACAAGTGTTAAACCAAAGGTGGAATGCAGTGTAGTAACTGAATTTACAGACCACATTTGTGTAACTATGGATGCTGAATTGATTATGTTTCTGCATGACTTGGTATCTGCATATCTAAAAGAAAAAGAAAAAGGTAAGTTGTTATTTCTAAAGTAATGCTTGTCTGACAATCTGCAGTTGTCAGACTATTTGATATTGATAGCAAATATTTTCATACTTTTTATTAGCATTGACTTGTTAAAAATAGATTTAACTTTTTAAAGAATTAAGCCTAGATTTGCTTCCACTGAAATCAATAATAGTTATATTAAATGTTCTTGGACTTAACACTATAAAATGACAGTTGCCACTTTCAGTCACTGAAACAGAGCTAGGAGTGCTTCCTAAAAGCACTTTGTCCTAAAATGTTCAACAGGTGCAAAAGGGGAAGAGAACTGTTTTAATGGAGCTTTGTCCTTTTCTGTATTGCAGTATTTAAACTCAAGTATGAGCTGGGTTCAGGTCCCCTTGATGCCTTTGGACAAAGATTTAACTGTTCCTCCACCATGCTCCTCCTCAGAGACTACTCTGTCCATCTAAAAATAATGTAACCTAGGAGAGTGTCTGAGTTTTTCTTATGGAATGCAATATGCCTTTTTGAATGCCATGATGAATTTGAAAGAAAGGCCCTAGAGGTGGATGCTTTGGGCTGGCAGAGAGAAGGAAGTGTTAAGGAAGTCTTCCAGTGTTAATCAATGTCTGTTACAGCTTTCAGAGGATATTTTTTACTAGCACTTTGTTCAAACCAAAACTGTTTGCCAGGAATTCTGTAAAACTGTAACACAGTATGGTTGTTTGAAATTTGTGGGTTTGTCTTATCTAAAAGAGAATTCAGCTGAGGTGCTTATGACTGAGTGGTGTGGGGCTTCTCCTCTCTCCATTCTGTAGCAATCTTTCCTCCTCGCGTTTTGGCTGCTCGTCCAGGGCAGAAAAACTCCGTTGGTGTCCTCGAGGATAGTTCCACTGACAAAGAGGCAGAGGAAAGCATTACTTACACTACAGTTGACTGGAGAGAATTTATGTGCAATACTTGGCATTTGGAACCCACACTCAGGTAACAAGCTGGTTTATCTGCAGTCTCCCATTTTATCTCTGGGTACTGTCCTGCAAACCACAAGTCTTTCCATGTTGATGCCATTCAGCTCCTAAAAGGATCACTCTTGTGGATGCTGTTACAGATTCATCTTTGGTTGTAGTGCTGCTAGGATAGATAAACTGCTATGGGGCATGACAATATCTGGGTAACACAATTATCTATTACATCAGAATCACAGAATTGTTTAGGTTGGAAATGACCTTTAAGGTGTTCACGTCCAACCATTAAATGAGCACTGCCAAGTCCACCACTAAACCATGTCCCTAAGCACCACATCTACATGTCTTTTAAATACCTCCAGGGGTGGTGATCAGTTAACTTTTAGATCAGAACTTATGCAGATCAAAGATATAGTTGAAGGCTCTTCAAGACTAGTTTATAGTAAAACTAAACTCATTAAGGACTGCAGATTACTGTTTCACTCTGTCCTACAACAGTCCATTCACTTCCTTGCCATATAGTTTTTCATCCTGCAGTTTTCCATTTTTAGCATTCCAGTTTTAGTACTGCTTTAAGCAGTCACTTTAAAATAAAAAAGCACTACATACTAGTTGCTACGTGGCAGTTTGAACTTGGCAGAGAAGGGGAGTAGTGTGTATAGCATGTAAATGTTCACTCCCATAGCAAAACAGATCAATCCAGGCTAAACAAATCTTGACAGTTGGCATTTTGTATTAGCAGTGATAATAAATCACTTTGAACATTGTCTGGAGGCAGCCCAGTCTGGATTTTTTGCCTCCTTGAGCATCCTCTTCCTTTGAGATGATGTTCCATTGGTCATTTTCAGCTTATCTGTGTAAAGTAAGTTGGAAACAACACCTCTTGGTCAGAAGTAACAGTGGTAAAAATGGGTATTGGTTTAAACAAACCAATATATATGAGATTTGAGTCTCCTATTTGTTGTTTCTTAGATTAATATCCTGGACTGGGAGAAAAATTGATCCTGTTGGTGTTGACTACATCCTCCAAAAGCTAGGCTTTCACCATGCAAGGACTACTATTCCTAAGTGGCTGCAGCGTGGTGTCATGGATCCTTTGGACAAAGTTTTGTCAGTCCTTATAAAGAAACTTGGTACTGCACTACAGGATGAGAAGGAAAAGAAAGGAAAAGACAAAGAAGAATACTGAAAGCGTAATGTGACAGCTGTAATTCTGTTTGATTTTATCAAAGTGTTTTATTATATTTTAAGAATTTGAATATGGTTTAAAGAGAAACCTAACAGTTTTTGCTACTCTATTTAAAACTTACATTGTGAGTAACTGTTTACTGTGGTACATGATACCATTCTGTATTTGAAGTTATTGCATGATGATGACCAATGTATATTCTGTGAAGGAATAGCTGGAACACTGTAAATCTGCTTCTCAGAGTACACTGTTTTATTATGTGCAATATTATTCCTGCATCTATAAAATACTTGCAGATTAACTGTGAATTTTCATAAACTTTATTTGCCATAACACAAAACCCCTCGTTGATGTGACCAGTAAATTGTCAATGTAGACTTGTGTAAATTATATATATATAACTTATGAAACTGTGATTGCCTTAGTGCTAAAAATCATTAAGTTTATTACACTTGTAATAAAATTTAACTACTGTACAGGGCTTTTTTTTGTTGTTGTTGTTCAAACTCCTTGATTAAAAAACAAACAAACAGATGTGTTTTAAGCGTATCATTTCAGTGAGGTGACTCTCGCTCGGGCCTGAGCTGGGCCGCCTGCCTCCACACCCACGGGAGGCTGGCCTTCCCCCGGGGAGCTGGAAAAAGCTGAGGGGAGCTCCCGCTGGCCGCAGCGAGGAACCCCCATGAGCCCAGCTGTGCAGAGAACACGGAGGCGCCGCAAACCCCGCTCCCTCCATGCTCCGCTCAGGCGCAATTTCATGTGCCACCTGCCCACCGGAACGTTCTGGGCAGCAGCACAGAAAGCCAACCAGACGGGGCTTGGCGGAAGAACACAAGCTAGGCGCCAGTTGTTGCTGTGCTCTGTGCCAGCACGAGGCTCAACGGCACCTCCCCTCGGTAATGCTCTCCGCAGAGGAATCTGCCATTGAGCTGCGTGTGGCTCGCACACGCCTCTCAAATCATGGTGTTGGAAGGACTGTGTTTAAGGGCAGTATCGGGTTTGGACGCGGCAAGCCTGCTCTCTCAGAGCTGGACAGNTCAACGGCACCTCCCCTCGGTAATGCTCTCCGGAGAAGAATCTGCCATTGAGCTGCGTGTGGCGAGCTCAAGACGCCTTTCACCTCAGCAGTTGCTCCCCTGGCCCATCGAGTGCACAGCTGGACAGCCGAGCCCAACAGGTGTGGGTTTCTTCACAGCATAAGAGGAGAGGAGAGCAGAGCAGGTCACTCTCCACATGTTGAAGAGTTCAGTGACTGTGAGCTGGATTGCATGTGAAGTCAGTTTGGCTACTTTCTTGATGTAAAATGCAGTTCTGATTAATAACACGTTTAACTGTGGCATTCAAATTTGCAGCAAGAAAATCATCCTAGAGCTGTTTCTTGTCAATTTAAATGGAGTTACTGAACCATCTGTAACAGTTCAATCTTTTCCAAAAGTTGATGTTTCCTCATAAGTGTCTAACAGCTTTGCAAATCTGTTTTGTTTTGCTCTTCTTCAAGGACAGGCAGAGCGTTCCAGGGGAGGGCGGCAGGAAAGCCTCCCCGCGCCAAGCCCGGGCGCCGAATGGCGTCGGCAGGGCGAAGCCGAGGGGCAGCCTGGGAAGAGGCTGCCTAGGATTGGCTGCGGCACCACGTGCGGGGAGGCAGGCGTCCGCGGGCAAGGCTGCGATTGGCGGGCGCAGCATGGAAGACGCCCTCGATTGGCGCGGCTGCCTGCCCGCCGTCCACGCCCACACACGCTCCGCGGCCGCTCGTTGGGGGTCGCGCTTTGCGCGGGGATTGGGTAGGGTCGCGCCTGCCGCGCTGTGATTGGCTTGTGGGAAACAGCAGCACCTGCTCTTCGGCGCCTGTATCCCCGGGAGCGTCGGTGCGCAGGCGCAGCTGGTGATGCCCTGGGAACAGTGGCCGCTTTCGGACAGCGGAGCGCGGCGCGGATCTCAGTCTCGCTGCCGGTAATCCGTCCGCCGCGGGGAGAGGGTGTGCTGGGTTCTGCCGCTGCGGCCCGCGCGGGATCTGGCCGTTGGTGCCGGGTGGATGTTCTCTGCGTGGCAGAGTTTGATAACTGGGGCGGGGTGAAGCGGCGGTCCCCCGGGCCCTCAAGTAGCGGCGGAAGGCTACCCGTCGGTCCCCTGTGGCGCCCGTCCTCGATTCGCCGCCCCGCGGGAGCTCTGTGTGTGGTGGGGGGGTAGGGGCTCTCCTGCCCGCCGCCTGCCGTTAGCGGCTGTTGGGCTGCCGGTGGAGGGCGGGAAGCGCGACCCTGGGCGATGCTGGGGGCGGTAGGGAGGGGGAGCAGCCGCGGGGGTGATGTTGGGGCCCGGCCCCGCAACCGGTAACAGCCACCGCCTGGAGCTGCGCGGGCCCTGTGGTGCCGCGGCTGGGGTTGCTCCCTCCCGGCGGTTGTCTTCCCTTCGTGCTCTGCCGAGAATCGGTGTCCGTGCAGGGGGTGGGGCACTGCAGGAACACCCAGTGGCCTCTTGGCCCAAATAGCTTCTTTTTTCTTCCTTTTTAACTGAAAAATAATCTCTTCCCGGGGGCTTTCCTCAAGCTAACTGTAGCAGCCATAGGGCTTGAAAAGGCACCTGCACGAGTACAGCATCGCGGCTTGGGTAGCTGCTAAATGACACACTTGGCATTCATTGCATTGTGATGCTTTTAACACTTCCGTAAAAGGGAAGTACAGTTTTCACACTAAATAAAGGAAAAATAAAAAGTTGTGTAGGATCACCTGGATGTTTTCATGGAGCTGTTCCGGCTAAATTATGTGTCTTTGGTCAGGTTGATGTCTGTGCAGCTGTGTGGGGGTGAAATAAGGCAGCAGATGTTTATGAATGGAAGAGGCATGGAGGAAAAACACCTTCTGTTGCCCTGGTTGGAACTGGTATTTGGCCCTAGGAAAAGCCCATGTGTTGGCACTGGATGCAGAAGCTTTCGACTGCTGAGTGAGAAAGGCTGTTCATGGCAGTCCTCCTTTCTTTCTGCTTGAGAATGGAGAACTCTTGAGAGCTTTATGAAAAAGGCATCACCCTCTTCAAAGTCTTAAGGAAAAATTAGTGATAACCTACAAGATCTTGTTCTCTGTTCAGTTCAACATCAGATGGAGTAACAATGCCATTAATTTAATGACATGTAGAATATGCAAAAGACCATGGTGCTGAGGTGTGAAGATGGTTGCACAGTGCAAGTATGACAATCTGTAGAGGTCAAATTATTCAGAAGGGAGGTACCCCAGAAGGTCTGTACGTACTGTTCACAGCAAGGTCAGGTTGGAAGCTGGTCTAGGTTGCTCTGAGTTTTATCCAGTCAGTCTGGAGGATCCAAGGACTGAGACCAGGCAGCCTGTACTGTTGCTTGCCTGCCCCCATCAGGGAAACAAATTCTAATATCCAGTCAGAATATTCTTTCAATTTGTGCCTGATGTCTTTCCTCAATATTAGTATGTGTCATGGAAACAGTGGCTCGTTACTTTAGGTGCAGTATTATGCTGATGTTGCAGCACCTTTGCTGGTCCCAAGAGCATGTTTTACAATAGTAGTGCTGACTCAAAGATGTCTTCTGCTGTCTAGATGTGCTGTAGTTTACCCATGTTCCTGTGGGACCAAGCTCTGCAAAAATTAAGTTTAAAATTACAGGTCTAAAGTCATTTATATTGACATAATTGTCAATATAGTTATCTAGAAAAAGCTGAATGTTAGCTGCTCATCCCAAAAGGAATGATTGGAAATCCTGTTTTGGAGGTGTAATTATTACTGGATAAATTTATGTGGCTCTAGTTCCATGATTACAGCTTGTCAGAGTGAAGAATGGCTGTCTAGTTCTCTCACAGGGTCAAACTGTGGCTGTATCACATTCCTGATGGAAACTACTATCAAGATACATGGGTTTGCAATTCCTTGTTTGCTGTAGCACCCTGGAAGATGGTTTGGAAGTCACTGGTCTTGGGTGTTTAGGCAAAGGCTACTAGTAAATGTGTTTGTGTGAGTGCCATGGACTGGGAGAGCTTGTTTTGTTCTGCTGAGGGGTTTGTAACAGTGGGGATCCTTTTGGCTTGCTTTTACAGTCACCTTGAAGGAAGAATAAGAAAAGTTTTTCATAGTTTTTCATGTGTTAATAAAAAACATCCAGTATGTTTTTAAGACAATAAACTGTGGTGTGAGGTTCTGTTTTGAGAGCAGAAACTCAGGTTAGTTGAAAGATCTATTCTGTATTCTAAGACCATAGTG
The DNA here is from genome assembly GCA_013396975.1 of Bucco capensis. Lineage (NCBI taxonomy): Eukaryota > Metazoa > Chordata > Aves > Piciformes > Bucconidae > Bucco > Bucco capensis. Next base: position 558,572 of record VWZO01008998.1, on the reverse strand, counting down.
CTGGCTATGTTCACAGAAATAAAAGATGTGATGGTCTGTCCTGGTTTGAGTTAGAACAGAGCTAATTCTAGTCAGTGATTTTACTTTTCAGCTCTTTCTCCTCTAAGTGACTACACTTTCTGAAGTTAACAGTGTATTTTTGGAGACAGTGTCTGCTTCTAGAAGTGATAATGCTGGATGTTTATAGTTACTACCAAGGCATTTTGGTAACTGATAATATCCTCACAACAGTATTTGAAACTTGCAGTTCTTCAGGGGAGCAGGATGCACTTTCCTTGGGGCTGCCTATGCCTGGGGCTCCTGCTCATCAGCACAGGGGCTGCAGAGACAGAACATGAAGAAACTCTGGCTGCAGATGCTGAAGTGGAGGATTTTGACAAGCAGTCTGAAGAAGCTGATGTTAACAGGCATAAATCTTCCTTAGAGGTAGGACTACAGAAGTCTTTAGTTAAAGACTTCTTTTATTTCTAGAGAGGTAATTCTAACTAGTAGACAAATTGGTGGACAAATGCCTTTAGAAAAGAACAAGTTAACATGCAGCTGACAGCTGAGTGGGTGTCAAATCCACCAGTCTGGGTTTTCCAGTTCCTGTATGTGCCATGTAGGACAGGCTTAAGGAATGATTCTGCTGTGCCAAAGTGCAGAGTCACATCTCCTGTGTATGGTAGATAGTCATGAAGAACATTTTGCTAATCTGTGCCTCAGTTTAGCTACAGAACCTTTTGTTGTAAAGCTGACATGCCATTTCTAGAGATGAAAATAAGGCTGAGATCTCGACTTTAGACCAGATTCTTGATTTCATCAATCACAGCTCCCTTTTGACATTGTTTTTATTCTCAGAAATTCTTTCTGCATTTGTTATTCTGTAATTCATTATAGATGTGGGCAAGAATAATACACTGTGTTTTCAACTTTGTTTTTTACTGTGTAGCTCAACTGTGATGTGCCAAGTAGACAGGAAAACAGGGAGTGGAAGGCATGTATAGAAAGCAGTAGGGAGGAAGCAGACAACTGGTGGAACTTCTGATCTTGGAAGCCAAGCAGGGTTGGGCCTGGTTAGTCCTTGGGTGGGAGACCACCTGGGAATACCAGGTTTCCGTAGGGTTTAGTTGGGGATGTCCCTGCCTACTGCAGGGGGGTTGGACTAGATGACCTCCAGAGGTCCCTTCCAACCCAAAACCATTCTGTGATTCTGGAAGCTCAGTAAATTTTCTGGGTTTTTGCTACATGTGTTCATAACTTTAGTTAGGAGCTGTGAATGCAGGAAGCAATTCTTCCCAGCTGAGCTATTTCTCACTGTTAGAGGGATGCACCCAGACTGTGGAAATGAGAGGGGCACAGTGGGGCAGGGAAAGGTGGTTTATCCTGCTAGATGTTTCTAATGAAATCTGGTGGGCTCCTTCTGGAGGTATGATAGTGTCTTTTAAATGACAAAATGTAATTTGTGTTCAAGTGTGCATCTGGACATGTCTTTTAGGTTGTGTACCACACTCCAAAACCAACTGGGGAAGTGTATTTTACAGAAACCTTTGATGGAGGTTTGACTGGGTGAGTTAATGCCTTACAATGACAAACACTTGCTTTCAGCAGTGTCACTCAGAGTGGCAGGACTGACTTGGTATTCATTTTGCTGCTAGTATCTTTGTATAGCTGCCTGTTGTTTACTTCCTGTGAGAAGGCTGAGATTTAGCTACTGTAGGAGTGAGGTTAAACCATCATAAGACATCTGTATCTGTTCAGAATGCACAATTTAAACTATAAACAAAATAACCTGGTAACAGGCACAACTAACTTTAGTAAGATTGAATGTTATTCCCTTTTTCCAATTGTTTCCAAACTTTTCTGTGGAGTTACAGGGAACTTCAGGCCACTGAATGTTAGTGTGTCATCACTCACAGGATCATTTATGTTTCCTTGGGTTTGTTATGTATTTAGACCAAAAGTAGAAGGAAAATTAAGTTGATGAGCTCCCATCTTCCCTGTATCAGTTGTCTTAATGATATGTCACTTTGAAAGGTTCAGATGTGCAATACAAAAGCAGTACCAGTGAGGTCAGAACAAAGGATTAAGCAGAAGCTAGGAAGGTATTTTGAAGTGCTCTAATAGACTAATTTAGTTTAATTTTTCTTTTCATATTCTTTAAACTACAGAAGTTCCAGGATGTTGACTGTCAGAGTCATTATCACAGGTTCACAGCCTTGAAAGCTCTTTTTCCTGTGTTTGTTAAATGATACAGCTTTGCATAGATACTTCAATGACTAGTGCACTTTTTGTTTTAGGTGGGTATTGTCTAAAACCAAGAAAGAAGATATGGATGATAATGTTGCTAAATATGATGGTAAGCAGTTTTATTGTCTGCTTCCACTAGATAGTTTCTGATGTTCTGTTACTCTTGGAGAAATAACTACCCCTTACATTGAACTTATCTGTGAAAATCTAGTTGACATAGGGCAAAAAATGTTAGTTTGTATAATGAGCAGCAGATTTGTATGCTCTGAATGTTTTGGGGGTTTTGTATTGGAGTGCTGCAGAGCAGTTAGTTTGGGGAAGTGTAAGCTGGAGTTCAGGAATGTTTTATATCCATGGTAGACTTGCCAGTAATGAATTAGATGATTATTAATAGTTTAACTTCTTTGGTTATCAGATATCAAGATTTCTTCCCTCCTTTGGCAAGTAGTCTTTATTTACTGTTAACTCTTTGCTTTCAACAAGGCTATGGCTTCTTTGTATCAGCCTATGTAAAAGACTCTGTGTGTGTGTGTGTTTTAGGAAGATGGGAAGTAGAAGAGCTGAAAGAAAACATAGTGCCTGGAGACAGAGGATTAGTGTTAAAATCAGTGGCAAAGCATCATGCAATATCAGCTATGCTAACAAAAGCATTTGTTTTTGATAATAAACCTCTGATTGTTCAGTAAGTAATCCTTCAGATTTTTAACTTAATTATTATTATTAAAATCTTTAAGTCAAGAAAGTAATGTGAATCCCTTTAGAAAAATACTGACTTCCATATAGCACTGCCCTGTCATATCCAGAGCTATCAGAACTGTAAGTATAAATCATTTAATAATCAAGTAAGATTGTAGTACAAGCATTAAGAATTGATATTTAAACGCTTTGGAAGTATTTTTGGAGAGAAATCTAATCTTTTACAAGATTGCTGGTAAGTAATTAATTTTTCAGTCTTACTCTAAAAGATCTAAATCATAGGTGGTTTGAGTGCAGTGGTTTTCCACTTGGAGAATACTTCTGTGTAGCTCAGTAAAAGCAACTTGAATCTTGAATGAGTTGCAGGAATGTTAGTGATGATGAGCACCATGGCAATAGGACTTTTTCCTGATATTCAGACTTGCTCTGTGGTACCTAGAGACATACCCAGACAAGTCCTCTGGCTAAATTCAGTGTGTCCTATAGGCAGTTTCAGAGTTGGTACAGACTTTCTAGAACTCTTGCCCATTTCCACTTCACACTGATGTTTGCATGTTGGTTGATACCACCTTGAAACTTTTCTTACTAGTGATACCAACTGCTACTGTGGTGGTTTTTGACTGACATCACTGCTGTGTTCTCTTGTGTGGCAATTCAAACCTTTTGGTCATGTGGAAATGTTTTAACAGTAGTGACTAATACACACTCTTAATGATTTCATCATTAGAACTGCAGATTAGAAGTTAATTTGTATTTGTCTGATACTTGGAATGTTTTTTCTCTTGCTCTCTGCCCAGATATGAAGTGAATTTTCAAGAAGGCATTGACTGTGGTGGTGCATATATTAAACTTCTCTCCAGTAGTGATGACTTGAATCTGGTATGTCATCTTACTTAACATTTGCTATTAGTTGTTCATTTAAGGAATGCCTAACTGTTCTTGTGAAATGTCAATAAGAGATTAATTCCTCATGCATTCTGAATTCTTGAAGACTTCCTAAATGTTTAAGCAGAAGATTGGGCAAAATAATATACATATAATTATATCTTATATATATAAATTTATAGAATTAATTATATAAACACAAAACCTTTGGAGCTGTGCCTTTTTTACTGAAAAATAACATTGTTGTGAAGAACAGTAACTAGTTCCCTTCCATCTTCTAGTGTAATGTTTTTGGAAGAATATAGACACTGAAGTGTTTTGATTTGTGACAGGCATTTCTACTTCATGTAAGTGTAAGGTCTGAATAAATAGCTTCAGCTTCCCTGAATGGGTTGAAGTGATCTCTATGGTTAGTCCATTCACTGAGAGCAGAAAGTACTCAGCAACTCCAGAGGACTGTTCAGTTAATTCCTTTCATGTTTTACCCTAGCAGATTTCAGCTCCCTTTGCTGTATGCCACAGCATCAAGGAAAAGAAGTACTCCAAATGACTTTATCAAATGTACAGTGTAACACATGCTCAGCTTTCTTGCTTCTACAGGAATACTTTTATGACAAGACACCTTATACTATTATGTTTGGACCAGATAAATGTGGAGAAGATTACAAGCTTCACTTTATCTTCAGACATAAGAACCCTAAAACAGGAGAATATGATGAAAAACATGCCAAACGTCCTGATGTAGACCTAAAGAAATTCTATTCAGACAAGAAGACTCATCTGTATACTCTGGGTATTGTGGACTTCTTAGGGTTGAGAGATGAGAAATGTGTTACTGTCCACTGAAGCTTTGTATTTGAGTTGCTTTTTGTTTGTAATACTCTGTTAATTCTGAGGGGTGGTTGCTTCATGATTTGGGCTTAAATGATTTCATGACTGAGCTTAACTGCAGGTCAGGAAAGTGGCTTTCAGGTATTGCTGATTGATATTCAATCAGAGGGGAAAATGGATCAGCCCTGGCCAGCCTTCAGTCTGAAGAATTGATTAATACTTTTGGTGCTTATGATAAAACCATTTCTGTTAAGAAAGATGTTAAGAAAGACAGCTGCCCAGTGTTCTAGGGAGGTAGCAGAGCTCCCAGGAGTTGTGTTAAATCTGCAGCATGCTGCTGATGCTGTGAGTTCTCATAGCTGCACCTGCAGCAGTGTTCATGAACAGATATGTTACTGCATTCTCTGCAGATGACTGCATATGGGCTGGCTTTAATTCATTCTCTTTCTATACCAATCAACAGTGTAGCAGAGATGAAAGTTTCATTTCTTAATCCATTTTTTTCTCCCTTTTGCTAATTTCTAAGGAAGAATAAACAATCAGAGAAGAATGGGATTAATTTGGGGCATTTGGGGATATTTTAATGCTGCTGAAAAATATTGGGCTGCAAGAGCTTCACTAGATATTATCAAACTGGCATTGTAAGACTATTACTCTGGTTTTCATTATTCATCTTTACAAAACAAAATGAATGCTTTCCTTTAATACAAATTTCTTCAATTTAGTGCTAAAACCAGATGATACATTTGAAATGTTAATTGACCAATTGGTTGTCAGTAAAGGAAGTCTTCTTGAGGATGTGGTTCCTCCAGTAAACCCTCCCAAAGAAATAGAGGATCCTAGTGATAAAAAGCCTGATGATTGGGATGAGAGACCAAAAATTCCTGATCCAAATGCTGTCAAACCAGATGACTGGTAAGGAGCACTTTATCAGTACAATGCCTTTTACATGCAGGTTGAAAGATTTATTTTGTGCTTTGCTAATAACATATGTTCTACCACTAAAAGCACTGAAGTTTGAAAACATCATTCAGGTAGGTACAAAGTCTAAGGAGAAGAATAAAAATTGTGCTTTTAGGTGATTTGATACCCTCCATGGTTGAAATTAATAAACAAGATTACTATACCCTTTCCACTCTATAATCTTCATTTACATTTAGTGATGTCTGCTTCTTTCTGTGTGAACTCTTGTTCACATGACAACTCAGGAAGAGGAGGGACAAACTTCATGGGAAGACCTGACTGACACATGGCAGCAATTTCTGGGCTAACTAGTACTTTGAAACAATGTGTAAATGTAATTCATATATTTATAAACAGATAATTGGATGTCTAATTCTCATTATCAGTGTGTATAATTCTTCTGTAACTTTGAGAATCATCCCCTGTATGCCAGTTACATTCCACTGAAGAGAATATTGGTTCAAAGTCAGGCTGCTGTATTTCCTAACATAAGTCTGTAATTGAAGGGATGAAGATGAGCCTTCCAAAATAGAAGATCCTGATGCTGTTAAGCCTGAGGGATGGCTTGATGATGAACCACAGTATGTTCCAGACCCTAATGCAAAGAAACCAAAGGACTGGTAAGATCTTGATTCCATGGTGCAGGTTGTTAATGTGTCTGGTAGATAAGCTCACCTATTCCCTGTGGCAGTATTTTAAGTTGTGGATCAGAAGTCAATCCAAATCTCATTGTCTTTTGAGGTAGTAAGTTGGAATGTGTAAGGCATGGCCAAATACTCATTGACCTGGGGGACTGCTTTCAGAAACACAAACATGTCCATTGCCTTTTGTTTTCTGAAGAATATGAAGGACCTCTTTGAAAGAATTTGCTACAGTGTTAAACTGTGAAGCAGTTTAGATTGATAACTTGAAATCATCATGTAATAGTCTCCAAGGAATCTCTAAGTATCTTATGGAGAAAAATATAATTGCATTCAAACATGCTGTGATAATTATGAACATGTCACAGCTCAAAAAAACCCCAAGGGGTTAGCACTCCTGTAAAAAAAGTAGTGTTCATACACTGTGAGCTGGTCAGAATTCTTAGGTTTTAATAGCAAAATGTGTACAGATGCTAGACTGCTGGTGTGAACACAGTGAGCAGCCCCAGCCCAAACCAGTTGTTTGAGGGGTTTGGGTGCTTTTGTTTCTTTGTTTTGAGGGGTGATAGTTTGTTGTTAGGCTTTTGTTGTTGTTTTATTTTCTGTAGGGATGAAGAAATGGATGGGGAGTGGGAAGCCCCTCAGATCCCTAACGCAAAGTGTGAGAGTGCCCCAGGCTGTGGACATTGGGTGCGTCCCTTGAAGAATAACCCAAAGTATAAAGGAAAATGGAAAGCACCTATGATAGATAATCCTAACTATCAGGTAATAGCAATATGGTAGATAGTGCTCTCAGTAGAGCAGGCAAGTCAGAGTAGTGTATATTTACTTAGGCTTTTTTTACAGCATATTTGTATTTCAGAATGAGTCTAGACACTCTCACTAAACATTTTGAGCTTTTTTTGTATTTCATTTGCTGGTGGTTTTTTTTTTTCTTTGAGCATACTAGAAAATAGAAATGTTTCCTGTATTAAAACAACTTCTTTGTTAAAAGTTGCTTTTGCAGCTATCAGAGCTGGTACCACTTATTTGACATACTCTGATAGAATTGTATTCTGAATTACATTATTTAATGAAAGAGTTCTAATTTTTGTTGGACTTTTGAGTCTTTTAAGTGAACACTCCTTTTAATTTAAAAAAATAAAACTTCCAGTAAGTAGATTGACTTACTAGTTCAGTTTTAGTGGAAGCATCAATTTTGGGTAATGAAATTCCCCTCCTCCCCTCCAGATATAAAAGGGAATCAGTTGGATATTAGAGAGTTACCTTTATGTTAATTGTGACTGAAGACTACTTGACTCTGACTTATTTAAGATCCTAAGCATGTTGGTAAATAAAATTTAGCTCTAACTTGCACAGGTATCATAAGGCTGAATTTTCCTTCACTGAAATTTCCCCTAACACTTCTGGTTATATACTGAGGACTGTGTGGATCACAGGATGTAGTGGCCCTGCTTACCTCAGAAGATACCATCACTGGCCACAAAATATTGACTAATGCCCTTACAAAAAGGTACATGCTATATTGATGAACAAAACCCAAAATGATATATTACACAAGGAGAGATTAGAGGAAGAATTAATACCAATGTCATCTTTTCCTGCAGTATTAGGAATTTGTTTTCTAGACATACTCTAGACATTTTCAAAGACTGTGCTTCCAGTCACCAGCACCAGGAAGAGCAGAGATACTCTGTACAGTTAGTTAATCCTCTATTCCTATGTGGAACAAAATAAAGTAAGCTCAAGAGGTCTGCCCTAAGCCAGAAAATTGAGACTCATCTGCCAAAATCCTGTAGATTATTTCCAATTCTGTTTTACACAGGTTAAACTCTACTGCTTAACTTTTGAAAGAATGCTTTTAAAATGGTCAGGAAGTTGTAATTAATAATTTTAACATTTGTTTCACAGGTGGTTTTTTGTTCAGTGAGCTGCAGGTAATGTGATCATCATTTTTTTTTCTTACAAGGGAATCTGGAACCCTCGGAAAATCCCTAACCCAGACTATTTTGAAGATCTTCACCCATTCAAGATGACTGCTGTCAGTGCTATTGGCTTAGAACTCTGGTCTATGACATCTAATATCTACTTTGATAACTTCATTGTATGCTCAGAAAAAGAAGTAGCAGATCGTTGGGCAGCAGATGGCTGGGGCTTGAAGAAATTAGTAGCAAGTGCTAATGAGGTATAAACTTTACTGTGTTCTTGGTAGCCCAAAGTAGTGAGGAAGAAGTGCTGTTGGAAGGTTGTTTTTGTCAATTAATGCTGACAGAATATCAATTTGTCTGCAATGAATAGTCTTGCTGAAGTGACTATGATAATATTTTCATCATAGTTTGGCTTTTTACCTTTCCCAAATCAAGATCCTCTTGAAATTAAAGAGTACAATATTTTACTTGAACACCTAGTGAGAAACTGGGTTCATTATAGTTAATGAGTCTTCTGCTGTTCACAGTGATACTAGGAATTCAGTACCTGTCAGCAAATGGAAGCTGAGTTACTCACACTCACAGACCTTTTGGGTTTGGGGGTTTTTTTGGTGTTTCTTTTCTTCTTCTTTTCACTTGTGGCTGACTCCATTACGTATGTTCTTATGATGTTTCCCTCCCATGAGGAATGGATAACTAGTCATGTCTTTTTTCTGGTAATAATTTCATGTCTTTGGCTGCTTAGATGTAGATTATGCACCTCTGAAAATACTGCATGTGTGTTCATGGAGCTGCATCTGTTCTGTTTCTGTGTGTGCATCCCTATTTTGCTGGTATACAGCACAGCACTCAGCCAGCTGCCACATTTTTCTATGGCTCTTCCGTGTGCTGTGGGATGAACTGGTGCTGACACACAGGGTCGAGAGCCCCTCTAGTGGCTGTCCTTACTGTCTGCAGACTCTTCCTCACAGGCCTGTATTTTCTTTGAGCTGCAAGAGCAGGCCTGCAGCTGTGGGAAATGTGGCCAGATCCTTACAGCCACTGCTGGTCACAGGGTGAGCAAGCAGCACCAGCATATCTGCCCATGCAATTAGGAAAGCTGTCTCCTCACACAGCCTTGTCCTTCTCTGAAATGTTTGGGTTTCTGTCTGAACCTGCATCTGTACACACAACTGCAAAAAGTATTCCTGAGTCCCCTCACTCTCCTGCTCTTCTCAAGCTTCCTGCCTTTGTTACTGATGTACCCTTTCTGGAAGTCTTACTGGAGNTGGAGCTTCGTTCACGAAGCCTAGCCACACTGGAGCAGGGACTTGCCAGCCTACCTCTGCTGTGTAACTCAGGGCTGGGCTGGGCTGGGCTAGGACAGTTTCCTCCCTGAATAATTAGCTGTCAAAGAAGAGAATGTGGTGGTACAGATGAAGCAAGACTTTGCTCCTTGGCAGGGTGGCTGCTGCACTGAGGTTCTTGATGCTTTGGGAGCTTTCAGCTGAGTGCCCAGTCTAGTATGTTTGCTTCTTCTTACTTAGCACCTGCTATTTATTTGCAAGCTGTCAGGTTGTTACTTTACTAGTATTGAAATCCTATATTGTTCTTACAAAGCAAGGGTAAAGAAAGGTGTTCTTTGGGCAACACAAAGCTTAAAATATATACAGTACACTTTATAAACTTACTGATGTGTTGAGAGGTTTTTCTTTTTTCATTGTTTTTAATGTAGCCTGGTATGTTTAGTCAACTGGTGACTGCTGCAGAAGACCACCCATGGCTCTGGGTTCTTTACATCCTGACTTTAGCTCTCCCTGTTGGTCTAGGTGTGTTGTTCTGCTGGCCAGCAAAGGTTAGAGATACTTACTTTTTGTTGTTGTTCTTAATGCTTTATTTGAAAACTCAGCATCTGTGCAACAATATGGACTTTCAATGTGTCATTGATATTAGCTTATAGTTGATGTTTTTAGTTCTTGAGTTTAAATATAAATTGATTTTTAATTTGTTATAGAAAACAGATGAAGATACTGACTTCAAAACACCTGGGCCAATTACAAAGGGAGAACTAGAACAAGAACAAGGTGAGTTAGATGATGAAAGAGAAGAAAAATAAAGCAGATCCTGCTGAAGATGGTAAACTGAGAAAGGCAGCTTGCAGCTTGATTAAAGACATGAATAGGACTTGTTCACTCTTTTGCCTCTTCGTATATGAAAGCATTGGAAAATTTGTCTTCTGCCTCCTTCTGTTCATTGTTTTTCCTACAGGGATAAGGGAAATGGAGGAGACAGAAAGAGAGCTCATAGAGCATACAAAGAAGATGGGAAGGGAGGCTTCTTCTTCAGGTACTGGCAAAGGGAAGTCATTTGGCCCAGGACTTCAAAATTGTCTCTCCTTTCTGTTTTTTCCCCTCTGCTTCCTTGTTGATGATAGAATTTCAAGCTGGTGGATGCCAGCTTTCATGAGATGTGAGTTTCCTGGGAGACTTGTCAGTATGTAGTCACATTCTGTACGAAACAATTTCTGCTAATGCATGAGAATTCTACTCTCTGTATCACAGATATATTTTTATGGGTTATAATAAGTCATCAATTACTAAGGCTGAAATTGGCTTCTTTTCCTTACTAGTGTCCTGATATAGTGCATTTTTAATATAATTCAGTTTACAAAGTAAAATAAACTTCTTTTGCAGAAGATGAGGGTGAAGCAGGTGAAGAGATTTACAATGATGAAGAAGAAAATGAGGTTGCAGATGGAAGTCAAGAAGAAGGTGATAAATCAAATAAATCTGGCTCAGAAGATGAGGTAAGTTTGGGTTTTTTTCCCATGTTATCTCCTTGCCCTTGTCCAACATCACACTTGTAACAAAGCCCAGTTACCTACAACAAGAGTTTATCTGTGCCATTACACAGTGTTACAATGAGGTTATGGCTTGCTCTTCTCTGAGTATTTTCAGGGTGAACAAGCTTCTGTCATGAGTTAGCTAGTGACTTATTTGGTAGGTGTCATGTACACCATGTCCTCACTCAGGTTGTGCCACATTCTGTGAGCTCTTCCTTCTGAATGAGGTGATGCAGGAGAGTGAGGAAGCAATGCATTGTGTGAGAATGGAGTTCAGGTTGGAAAGGCTTTTCACGTGCCTCTGTTAGCTAATAATTTTTAAACTGAGAAGACATCTGATTTAAGAACAATTTGTTGTATTTGTAGCTCTCCAAAGGCAGCAGTTATTATGTTTTAAATGCTTCTTGCTTAGGAAGTGGAAATAAAAATGGCAAAGGATGCACTTGAAGGAAGGTGCTAAATTCATTGAAAAGTCACTGCTTTTAAACCAGTGACTAAATGGGCAAAACTGATTTTCTGACATCAGTTTAAATGTAGTGTTCTTTTCCTTCTGAACACAGAAAGGAGAATTCTTCTACTCACTTTGTGTTGCATTTAGTGATGATATGGTTGGGGGAGGGTCTGGAGGAGGAATAAAGGAGGAATAAAGTCACATGCCAGTTTCAACAGTTAAATTAAACTTGGTTTAAAATGTCAATGCTGATTTATTTTTGTTGTTGTTGTTCCCAGATGAAAGAAGCTGATGAAGGCACAGGTTCTGGAGATGGTCCAGTGAAATCAGTACGCAAAAGAAGAGTACGAAAGGACTGAGTTACTTCCAGGTAGCATTTGTAGGTCTAAATAGCAGTAACTTTTGGTATGCCACTTCAGTGAGCCTGACTGCATGCAAGTTGCTGAGATGTGAAGGAAACAAAGGGGGCTCATTGCTACTTAACCTCCTGTTCTAATTATCTAACCTCTTTTAACCTTCCCAAACTTCCTGGATTCTATTTTTAAAGGAGAAATACTATCTGTGAGAAGTTAGCTGATGTTTTGAATTCCAAATAGAAGTGAAATTACAACCTGGAAAGTTTAAGGGGAAGATTCTTAAGATTTGAAGATTCCTAGAAATTAGTATTAGTTGGAGAGAAACTTACTCTAGATATTTTTTAAAGACATGAAAAAATTACACTATTTTTGCAGCTCTAGCACAAAATTAGCTGTTTACACTTTTCAGCTAAAAGGATGAGAGTATAGATGCAGCATCTACAGCAGTTCACATGCTATGAGAAAAGGTATTTTTTTCAGTGCAGAGCTAAATGCAATAATTGGTTTTGTATGATGATGTAGTGCTAGCAAGAATTTTAAGTTATTTGAGTTGATCTTGTTACATGGGTGGTCTCCTGTTCACTTTTGGCATTGGTTACAGTAATTTATTTTTAAGAGGTATTATTTTCAAGTAGAGTATTCATAGGACAAGTGGTAATTGATGTGATTTGTTTTACTTTTGAATGCAGACATTGAATTTGCAAAAGTGCAGATGATTTTTTTTTTCCAGACTTTTATAGTTCTCACGTTCCAAGCCAGGGTGGAATAACCTCTGTTTATAGAATATTTGCTAAGTGTACATTGCCTCCTAAAAATGTTTAATACCTCTTGCTTAACATGGAATTTATTAATATAGAGAAGATTTTTTTGATGAATTAAGTTTTTTACAGATGTAACTTGGCATTCTCATAATATGGTTCCAATAAACTGCATCTTGTAAAAGAAACTTTTTGTTAAAAAGTTCAGTTGTATATTAAAACAAACAATAAAACTGCAGTCACTAGAAACCTCTTGCTGCTTGGCAGCTGCCTGTAAGATTCATAGGATGTCAAATGCTAGCAAAAGCAGTCCTACATTGAAAACAAGGGGAAACACAGCCATAAGGAACCTAGCAGATTTCCTTGGGCCTAGTAAGGAGTTAGTTCACTTACAGATTTTCACAACAAATTAAGTCAGCAAAGATTCCATGGAAATCTCTTAACAAATGAATGCTTAATTAACCCTAATGAAGATGCCAGTGTCTTCAAGTGCTTGTGTTGAAGTGTTCCAAAAATAATTATATTGAACTCTATTTTGTGTGTACTACATGCAAAGGCTTCTTATGGTTTTGGTTGGTTGGGTTTTTATTAAGTGCAAGTTCCTTGCTCTTTATGTAGAGTCTACATGCAAAAGGTGTAAGAGTCCAGATTCCTCCTCCTGTCTGTGACTTCTCAGCAAGAGATGGCAGTTGTTACCAATGTGGTATCCTGCTAGTAACAGCTCCTGTGAGCTCCCAGGAAGCATTTCAGCATTCTTTTTGAGTGAATCTTGTCTGAGCCTGGTTTAAGTTCTTTAGAATTGCTACAGCATTGGGGTATTGTTTTTCCCAATCCCTGTCCTTTACCCAGAACAGGAAAGGATAGGAAAATGTAAGATTCATGGGTGAAAAATACCAAGTGAATCACAAAATGGAAGCTTTCTGAAAACAGATTCATTAACCCAGGTTTAATCTGAATACTTGCTAATTGCATCTAGTCTCCTAGACACTTGATGAAGGCAAACCCTGCTTACTTTTCCACCTTTTGACTACAGCAAGTTGCAAGAAGTTCTAGGGTTTACAAATGTTAAACCAAACTAATCGAGACAAATCAGAAGTTTTTATTTAGTGTAAAGTCAGAAATACAACATCTTTCAAATGCTCATAAGTTAAATGAAGGCCACAGTAGTGGGATGTAAAATGGTATAGAGATGAAATGACTCCTATATACACACCAATGGATAAAATATCACTATCCAATCTTACAGTACAAAGCAATGGTTGGAAGGTTACTTGCTGAAGCCTAGAAGCGCATGCTGTGCTGCCACCTGCTCTCCTTGAGTGCAGCTGGAGAGGGGCAGTGATGTGGCTGTAAAGCTAGGGTGGCTGCAATGCAATGCAATCTTTACAAGTCAAGTGCTTGGTGTGGATATTCTTCTTTCCTAATGCTCAGACTTCGGACTAACCATGGGATCTATTCTGCCTGCTAGCAATTCTTGGATGGATTTAGATTTCCAGATAAACAATGAAGTGCAAAAGGGCTCCATAAAAGATTGAAAGTAATTTTGGATGTTTACTGGACCCCATGACACAAATGGTATCAGCCATTTGTGCCTTATGGGTAAATCTTTTTGCACCAGCAGGTTTCTTGACTCAGACTTGTAAACAGCCCTCAGGACTGAACTATTAGTGGTCTGCTATCATTTGACTTTGAACATGACTGTACAGTACTCACTGGAGTGTCAATGGGGAGAAATGGGAAACCTCTCCTTTGAGATGCAGCAGTGCTTAGCTGCCAAGAAACCTGGGGTCTGAGAGGGATTCATTCTACTATTACATCCACTCATTCAGTTCCTGCTGCTTTATTTTAAGGAATTCATCACAGCAAGGATGAAAGATCCTTGAATTAGTGGCGTCCTTTTGCTAAAAGGTGAAGTCCAACATTCATTACAGAAGAGACAGACCTCAGTTCTAGGTAACATCCCTAAGAAAGTGCAGTGCTGCTGTATGGCAGGATGAGAGAGGTGCAACTGAGTACTGCTAAAACTTACATTGGTTTTTGTTATTTCAGCTTCTGCTCTCCCTTAATACTGATAATGCTAGACATGCTGCTGCTATGGGAACTGCTCAGACTCCTCATCTAGGCTGAGCTCCTTTACAAGACCTGCAAACAAACAGCCAAGCCTGTGAAAAACTGAGCACCTGCACATCAGGCTTGAGAGGCAAAAGCTACCTTTGTTTCACTACAGCCTTCTGCCTTAGATGGTTTTGTGCAGTGCCTCAAGAGATACTTCACAAGCTCAGGCTCTGAGGAAGGAAAACAGTTGCTATAAGGCCTGAAGCAAAGACAAGTTTGGCACTTCAGGAGGAAAGTTAAAGGTGGCAAGGAAAGACTTGTTGTCAGTTCCTCACTGCACATTGCTCACAATGAGCTTGAGGACCACTGTTGAGCATTTGTTTCTGTAAAGCTATTACTTAGGTTGTTAATTTACTCTTCATCCCACAACAACTTCAGGAAGATCATGCATCATGATGCTGTGCCTGATCATTCTTTGAGGAAACAGGAAAGTGAAAATAGTTTAAAGTGTACATCTTATAAACTACAAATGCTCATACTGCATCAGTTTGGTATTTCCCTGATGTAAGTTGCTTATCCTTGTTCCTCTTCCCTTACCTTTGCCCCTCCCAAAAAATCATGTGTTTTTCTATACACAAGCCCTGCAAATAACGTCATACTATTATTACTGCATAGAAGTTCTTAACTAGTTCATAGGGCTTTGTCTGAAGTTGCTTTGCAGAGTTATGAACAGTACTATACAAGAATCTAAATATATTTGAGGTGAAAAAGGTGATGTTATTAGAGTTAGAATATTTTTATCAAATGAGGTTTCAACACAGTATTACAACAGTATTATTCTGTTAGTCAAGAACAACTACCCTAAGACCTCAAAGACTGCCAACAGACTTCTGTTTAACCTGACAAACTGAAGCCAATTTGTAACAAGATATGCTCAATTTTTAAAACAAACATGGAATTTTAGTAAGTCTCTATGCTACATTTGCACATTGCTTAACAGTACACAAACTTATATCTCCTGTTCATGATAATGTTCTTAATTCTGTTTATCAGCAAAATGTATAATCTTCAGGTATCCAGTAAAGCTACAAACTAAGGTATTTTAGCTCATGTAGGCTATGCCAATTAAAGAAAAACAGCAGCAATACAATGACATTATCTGTGAGTCAACCCTTACTTCCTTTTGCTTTTTGTGTCAGTTGTCTGGAAAACACTAGATGCTGACATCAGATTTTCTATATACTGTCCAAGAACTTGGTTTTCTGATTTCAGTTTCAAGTTTTCTTCCTTAACAGCATCTACTCGTGCTGAGAGATCTGTGAAGGTGATATTGTAAGACAAATATTAGACACTGTTGCATACTAGAATGAATTTTTTTGTGTGTCTGTATCAAACTACTCAAACTTTTAATGCAGGAAACATTGCCATAAAGAATTATCTTCTAAAACACTGTGCTACTCACAAGTCTCATCTAAAGCCCCTTTTTCCTGTATTGTTTTGTACAGTATTTTGACAAACTTGTAACACAAATTACTGTTGGTCTCTTATCTTTATCCTTTCCTGGAAGTTTTAAATTAATCTATTCCAAACTAAACTATTTAGAAACAAAAGTTCAGTGATGAGCAGACTCAAAGATGCATGTCAACTCATGAGCCTGGGAAAGTTAACCCTGTTGCCCTTTCTGCTTCACATGTTTTCTGAGAGCTGAGTAAACATCATGTTGCAAAGGGAAGGTAGGAGGGTTAGTAGTTCTAAGACCCTGGTTTTGTACTTCCAAATGGCTAAGTGACATACTTCTGGACACTGACACTCAGTGTCACTTCTGGACACTTTGACAGGTAGGGCAGAACTGTAAGGTTCTCTTCTTTTTCTGTGTGCTTGTAAAATATCTGATGTGTCAAACTGCTAACCTTCAAGTGTGTGCTGCAGTTCCAAAACTTGATTAATAAGCCGTGTTTTCTCTTCTAATTCCACCTGATTCTCAGCCTCAACCGCTGCAATAAATCATACAAGTTTTAGTGTGACCTCTGTAACAGCTGGAAATATTAAGTAGAAAAAAATAACAAAGAACATTAGGAACTTATACCATCCATGTCAGCATTCATCATTGTAGAATGGGCTCTTTCCACTTTCAAAGAGAGTGTTCTTGAGAGATGCTCTGCTTAGAGAAAACAAAAAAAACAAAAATCAGAGAACAGTGAAGCAACCATTAATGTAAGCCTTTCCATGGAGATTTCAGATGGGTTTTTTCCCAACTGGTGTTGAAAAGCCAGCACATAAGCTTCAGGCAGAAGAACCATTTTTAAACATTATTTAATTATCCTCCCTCGAGCCTTATGTAGTATGTGAATATGATTCTTCAAGTTTAATTACGATGCTTCAGTTTACAGAAACAACTGATCTAGGCTATTCTCTAATGCATAAACTAACCCTGCGTTTCAGTGATGCAACTGTCGCCTTCTCGGCACCGAGCTTTCTGGAATGGGCTACTAAAGACATACAGAAGCGAAGGGCCCTCTCCATTGTCCGCCCTGTTCCGCGGTTATTACGGGCAACCCTGTCACGGACATCAGGCCTGCAGGGACGTTCGTGTTTCCTCCGGGTCCCTCTCACCCACCTCCGCATCTCTGCCCTTCACTGTCGAACGGAATGGGAATGGTTAGCGGCAGTGCCAGGTCGCCAGACCCGCTGTCAAGGGAGCGGCAGTACTGCAGCGGCCTTGCGCGCAGGACCCTCCGGGAGCCGCCGGCAGCTCTGCGGCCCTACCCACACAGCCCCCCGCTACATCCCGCGGCCTGGACACTTTCCTCATCGCTGCAGCCGCCAAGGCCCCGCCCCGCCTCGCCTCGCCTCGGCTCCCCTCCTCTCCTCACCTGCTGCCGCCACCACCTCCCTACGGGCTGTGCCCAGCTCCCTGGCCCCGTCCCGGCTGCCGCTGTGCGCTTCCCTACCCCTATCCCTGCCGCGCCTGCGCCGCGCAACCCACCTACCGGGGCCGGCACTGCGCGCGCGCACTAGCCAATGGGCGGGGCGGGGCGGGGCGCCGGCGCCTCAGTGGCAAGGCGGGAGGAGCCCTGTCGGCCTGCCCACGCCCCGCGCCAGGGATGGCCTTCTCCCGCCGCTCCGCCCGGCCCTCCAGGGCTTGAAGAAGCACACCCACACACCGGTCGAGCCTTGTGCTGTCCCGGCGCGGGTGGGGCAGGCGATGCTGAGGAGGCCCTCTGGCATCTGGGAGAGCTTGTTACTCTCCGCCTCCCTCACAGGTGTTTTTAACCGTGCGCAGTCCTTTCTTGTTAAACCCCACTGAACTGCAGAAAAAGTAATGAAAGTAACTAGTAAGTACACGATTAAATTAATATCAGGTTTTTTTCTAATAAGTTTGTTTTGTGCCTATATGCTTACTCAGGTGTTTAGAGCAGTGGTCACTCAGCCTGTGTTCGGAAGTTAAAATACAGGTGGTCTCCAGTGTGTAACTCCTGCAGCTATACACAGTGCTGGTGAATGGAGTTCAATCTAGTTGGTGACCAGTCACAAGCGGTGTTCCCCAGGGCTCAGTATTGGGGCCAGTCCTGTTTAATAACTTTATCGGTGATCTGGATGAGGGGAGCAAGTGCACCTTCAGTAAGTTTGCAGATAACACCAAATTGTGCAGGAGTGCTAATCTGCTTGAGGGTAGGGAGGCACAGCAGAGGGATCTGGACAGGCTGGGTCAGTGGGCAAAGGCTAATGGTGTGAGGTTCAACAAGGCCACTCCTTGCACTGAGATCACAACAACCCCACGCAACCCTACAAGTTTAAGGCAGAGTGGTTGGAAAACTGCCTGGCAGAAAAGGACCTGGGGGTGCTGGTCAACAGCGATTGAACATGAGCCAGCAGTGTGCCCAGGTGGCCAAGACATAGAGGTGCTGGAACTACATCCAAAATAAAAACTAGTAACAAAGCTGGTGAAGGGCCTAGAGCAGAAGTCTTATGATGAGCAGCTGAGGGTACTGGGGTTGTTTAATCTGGAGAAAAGGAGGCTCAGGAGACCTCGCTCTCTACAAATGCCTGAAAGGAGGTTGTAGATGAGGTGGGGGTTGGTCTCTTCTGCCAAGTAACAAGCAATAGAACAAAAGAAAAGAGCCTCAACTTGTGCCAGGGGAGGTTTAGGTAGGACATTATACAGGATATGAGCTTATTTTAGTGGCTTCACTGAAGTGACTGCATTACGTAACCTGTGGTACCTTTATAGGTTCTGTGTAGCTTGAACCATATGTTGCAGTGAAATATATCCATATTGTTTCTGTATGTTGCAGGCATACATCCAGTTATAAGTAAATAATTTGATGCTTTGTAGAGACTCAGGAACTTATGTTAGGCTTTTGGGAAGTGTGCCCTCTACTGTATCTTTTAGATACATTTTAGAAAGTACTTATGTGTGTATGTTATTTATTTATGTATTTATAATATCTACATCTTCTGGGTGCCTCCATGATATTATTAACATTGTGCTGATAACTTCTTTAACCTCACAATCAGATGAATTCAGATTAGACTGAATGCTGTTCAAGTTACGAAAATGTACTTTGACTCCTGCCATTTCTTCTGGACAATGAGTCTGTTGTGTTAAGTTCCATTAGCTGGTTTACTTGAAAGTATATCACCTTCTCTACAAAAGACATCTTTAACCCAGTAATCCTCCTCAGTCCCTGCAAGCAGTCCTCCCAGGTGGTCACTGGGCTTTAGGAGTTTGTTAGTAACTCTCCTTGATTGCTGTTTTTAAAATGATAGGTGTTTCTCACCTGGTTATCATCTTACTTGCTGCACTTGCTGTGTGGCAAGCTTGGCAAGCAACACAATGATTCTTTCTAGCAAGACAGACTCCTGCACTTTGATCAACAGGGGAAAAAATCTGGCCAGAGTCTGCAGGTGGATACAAATGGATTGAGAGTTTGCTTATCTAGTGAAGAACTTCCTGTGTTTTATGCTGTAATGTGGAAGGGGGGGAATATTGGAGACTAATCCTGGGGAAATGCACCTCTCTGATACAGACATTCCACTTTAGTAACTGCATTACATTTGCTGTCTGTCTAAATCATCCCAAAATGAGCAAAGTGGGAAAATCCTTGACATTAAATTATGGGACAGAATGGAAACCAGACATATTGGCTCCTATAGTGTTGTATCAAAAACAGAGTAGTAATTCCAAGAGTTGCTGGTTTATCTACTGATTCCATTTTGGTACTGTTGAGGGTTCTTTCTACTTTGCATGGTTGTGGTTTCTGACTGTGGTATTGTCTTTTGATTCTTAACTGATGTTTGAGCTTGAGCTGCAGGCTGAAACTCCTTTCCAGAAGTTAGCTTGTGTGAGAGGATCTTTGGTTTTCCTTTAGATAAAATTGTCTTTATCTGAGCCTCCACTATTAGCATTGCATCAGGACTGTCAGCAGAGAACAGATGGCATCTTTAGTCTACACAGTGCTGTGTGTTACTAGGTTAGTGTTGAACAGTTGCACAGATGCTTCCTTAGGTTTGTATTGCCATATACTCAGACATATGGGATCCCACACAATGCATCATACTACTCTAAGTGCTTAATAGAAATCCCTTTATTCCCAGTATCTGAGACTGTGCAGCTGGCTCATGCTCCTGGGCCCCAGTGTTTAGAAACTGTTTCTGTGTGACCTGGCTATGTCCCAACTCCTTATCATGGCTAGATCCATTCATATTACTTTTTCTCTTCCTGTCCCTCATCCCCTGATTTCCAAGGGAAGTATCCCTAAGTGCTGAGCCAGCAGGGAGCAACCCTGCTGTGCACAGCCCTGGTCTGGACAGTCCAGGGACTAAGGCTGTTCAGTTGGTGTTGCTGGGTGTAAATTCACAAGACAGATTCTCTAGCTCTTTTTGCATTCCCTTTAAGAAGGTTTGCCTTCCCAACCCACCCTCTATTTTCCAGCACAAAGAAGTCAACCCCAGGTTTCTAAACACCTGATATATTACCAGATTTAAACAAAAAGCCCAAACCCAACACATCACAGAAAAAAAGCGCACAGCCCCAAATATTTGTTTATGATAAATCAAGCAAAACAACAGAAGCTTAGCATATCACATGACTCACCTATTGGTTTTTCAAATTCTTTACCTCACCTGTCTTGCATTGGGTAATATACTATCAATGACATTTTTTGTGCACTTTAAATTTGAAGCTCTTAGGGATTTAGAGTATATCCCAAACAGTAAGATTCCTTTTATAGTGCAGACTGTGTCCCAGGGAAAGCACACATATGCACGTGTGTAGAAGAAGCAAAGAGTAGCTTGCATTTTAGGGGTGTGCTTGGTGTCCCCTTTGGCTGGAAAGGGCCAATTCAAGCCCTCTCTTGTATAAAAATCTTGCTTTTATCAGCCTGTAGTATTTTGTTAACTCTTGTGTTAAAAAGTATCATTTCTTTGTCCTGCAAGTTGTTAGGCGTTGCAAGTCTTGTCCGGGGACTGTTCGCAAGAGAACCTGAAACAATCCTTCTAAAGACTGGTTTGTGTTTAACAGGGATCTGGCAGTATTTGCTTCTCTGTGGTTTACCCATGTACTGGGAGGGGCAAAATTTATAGGATAAATACTATTTACACATAAGCACGAGCAAATCAGTCGACTTCTTTATGTGGCTGTTTACTTTGAGTCTTTGGAATATGCAGCACAAGGCTGAGAGACTCGGCACAGCCTGTGTTTTTTTAGTTTGCAAACTTACTGCTCTCTGCTCTATAGTATATATATACCTTATCAAGAAAATGAAATAATATTCAAAAATGCTGGAAATTACTTGTTCTGTCAAGCAGCAAAACAACACATTAATAGCTACACTGCAGTTTAACAGAAGAAATAAGAGGATTCTCTTTATTACTGGAAACACTTGAACACTACTTTAAGTAATGTTCCACTGTTTGGTTTATCAATCTGTTTTTGACATTGCACACTAGATCACTCATTCAGGTAAGTGGATTTTCCGACTGATTATAAAGAGAGCTCATAATTTTTAGCAATGTGTCAGAGCTTCTGAAGTCAAGAATGACTTTGGGTGTAACTAAGAACAGGTGCTAATCCCTTTCTTACTAATTCATTTTCTATTTTCTAAAGCAGAAGAGGCATTCATAATGTTGTCATCTACTTTAAATTTATAGGAACAACAAGTTTCACTTGACAAATGCAATTATCTATACTTACTTGTATGCTAAGTTCCAATTAAGCTTTCCTAAAACTAACTGACATGTTGGCAAAAGGCAATATTTTATTGTTTCACTGAAAGAGCATTTTTTGCTTAGAGTAGCAACAATCTCCTTGGGATATAAAGCATTGTTAATAGTTTACCTGAATGTGTATGCGTATGCCTGTGCAGTTACAGAGTTACAGGAGAGAGTTTTATTGCTCTGGACTCCCATTGCTGCTAATGACAAACATTTTCAGACATTTTATTTCTAAAACTCTGGTGTACATCCTGTTTTTTTCCATGGCACACAGTGCAAACCAGCAAGGCTTTCAGTTCCTTTTTGGCAGCATTCAGATGCCTCTGTAAGCTGACTGATGGCAGAGGCTTCAATAGAAATGCATTCTCCTTTTCACTAACAAACAGAAGGAGGTATTGTATGTTTTGAGATTAGTTTGCTATTTGAACTCTACTGTTTTCTCCTTTAACTAATTATTGTCACAAAGAAAAAGACAAAAAGGCTTAATTCTTTTTTTCTTGCAATACTAGCTCACAAGACCGTTAACATCAAATCTTCATTTTGTTTCTCTGTGGAAATGATTCTGAGAAATTTTTTTCAAGTCATGTTGCTTTACACCAGGATTCTTTGCAATTCTTGTTACTCTTTCCAAGTACCCTCAAAAGGTTTTTGTAGCCTTACGCATACCCTTTTGCAAATTTACCATTACATGCTTCCGGCAAATGCAGAATTGGAGTAGTTCTTAGTTTACACTTCTTCTGACCAAATCAAACTATACAATATGAGCAGCTATTTTGGTTTACATTGGTCTAACTGTTGTCTTTGTCCTTACTTATTATTGGCAGTGCCTTAGGTCCTGAATGAGAATGGGACCTCATCAGATGATATAACCTGTGAGCATACTGTTGGGGGAAAAAAAATCTAGTCTTTTTAGATAGTCTACAAAAAGCAAGCCTTAAAAAGTTGTGTTTTGCCCTTTAACCCTGAAGAGACCAGCCTTCTAACCTAATTGCCTCCTGTCTCTTGCAAGATAGTACATGAGTGAAAACGTTCTCCTTTCTACTCTGACTCCACAAAAATACATTTTTAAATAGACTGCACAACTGAACCCTTTGCAGCTTTAATCTGTGAATACCAACACATATAACATAATGTTGGCCTCTTAGCAGTTTGATCCTCCTTGTAATCATCAGCTATAGATTTGCTGCCAGATTTTGTGGAAGGACATTTAGTGAGGTTTCATAAAGCTTTACTGGTAACTTAATGAGATGAAAAACTGATTTGCCTTTCTGCAAGTTAGACCTAGCATTTAGAGGTTTGTATCTGCTTGTTAAAAGTTCACATGAGAAATGTTGTCATTAATGTTGACTTTCAGGAAAGCATGTTTGAGAAAAGAGTAAGACAATTTCTAGGTTCTTTACAATGAAGAAAGAGAGCCTTGATTTACTTCTAAAGCATTGACCAGAAGAATACAGGAATTTTTGCAGCTGTTGGGCATCATCTCAATGTTTTGTTTTATTTTTTAATTTCCTCTGTGTTTATGTTTGAGTAGGTAATTTTTTGAGCCAACACTATCAAGTGCTGAGAGTTTCCAAATAAAAAGGTATTTCTTTACTTAAAGGTGAAAATATTTTCCCAAATGTTGTTAATGAATGCTTTGCTTGATTTAACAAGTTTTTGATATTGTTATTAAAATACTTACTGAGAGTTTTCTGTCTTGCTACCATTTTGTGTTCATCTTGATTCACATGGAAATGATTTATTTTTAATACCTGTGTACTTAACAAATAGAGAAACACTGCTATTTTGAAAGAGCAGTAGCTATTAAATATTCATGCAGCGCACTCAGTTAATCAGGCTCAGTAACCCCTGTTGCTTTGCCACAATGGCTTTTCACTGTACTAAAGAAACTTTGATATGAAGACTGTATTCTGATGATACGGAATTCAGATTGTATATACATAGCATGTTGTTCTCTGCTTAGTATCTGTTCAGTTCATTTTAAGAAAGGGGGAGAAAACCTTATGCAATTACAAGTGTACTAGAGTTCATTACAACCAGAGCATCTTTGGAACCCTACTGAAAATTTAATTATGGAATACTTGCTTCTAAAACATCAGGTCATCCTCAGGCAAAGCCCAATTATGATCCTCATATTGCAAGTCTAGTTTCCTTAGTCCTTGCTTGAACTTGCTGTTGTTCACCTCTCGTCCTCCAACCAGCTCTGCTCGGCCACTCACCACCTGTTGGCCTCCCACTATCTTTCAGCCTCCCACTGCCTTTTGGCCTCCCACCACCTTTCAGCCTTTCATCCCCTCTTAGCTTCACACCACCTTTTGGCCTCCCTCTGTCATTCAACCTCCCACTACCTCTTGGCCACCCACCACCTTTTGGCCTTCCGCCACTTCTCAGCATCTCTCAGCTTCCTTCCACTCTTCCCCAAGCCCTTAACATTGCATGGGGTTATTGTGACCAAAGTGTAAGAGCCCATTCTCACTGGAAGGGCAGGCATCTATCTCCTTGCTCAGTAAAGAAACATATAGATGTGGTACTTAAGGACATGGTTTAGTGACGTGGTGATAGGTAGATGGTTGCACTTGATGATCTTAGAGGTCTCTTCCAGCCTTAATGGTTCTTTGAGTCTGTGATTCTGTTGACCATCCTAAGGAATCTTTTTCTCTCTTACCATGGAAAACTTTTATCCTCCCTGTTCTTTTCCAACCTTACAGCTATAAGTTAGCTTCTGTGTTACTGTAATTAGTCATAACTTCAGCTGGGAGTCATAAGGAAGACTTTCCTACAAAGTAGATGATAGTCTCTTCCTATTATAGGTTAGGTATTTCCTTACACTTTTCTCTCTAGCCTCAAGGTGTTGCCCTCTGGCAGAAGAAATGGACCAGATTTATCATGTTCACCATGAATCTTAATGTATCTTCCCCCTATGCCTTCAGGCGGCCTGAAAATGTGACTTATTTTCAGTTACACTGAATTTCTCCCTCTAGGGTGACTGTCCCCATCTCTTCATTACTAGGGGAAAAGCTCTGGTATTGGTAGCAGATCTTATGTAAAAAAGCCTTGTTTATGGTCTTGTTTGTGTTGTGAACATGAGCTTTCTCTGACCTTGGGTATGTTACTGCAGTCAAGAGTCTAGTAAATTTGAAGTGCTCAGTTTCTGAGGTGCAATAGAGTCTTAATTGCACTGTTGCCAAGCAGCTACTTTTATAGCAGTGACATCTGTCAGGGCTTGGCATTGGTGAGTATCAAGCTCTGAACACCTGGGTTGACTTGGGCTTCCAGTGTCAGCTGGTGCTTGACTGAGAGAGTTTTTAACTTTATGCTCCTGTTTTCTCATGTGTATTAACACTTTACAAGCTGCAAGGGCACTAAGGTTAGGGTAGTAGAGGGGGCTAGTCGATGTTTGCCTTCTAAAGAAAGTGACTTGACATCTGAAAGACTAAGCAAGCAGTATCATAAAACCTAGCCATCTGTGAGACAGGGCAGACTCAAATCCATCCAGTCTTGTAGAGTCATCCCTAACTCAGCTAATTCTGGATGCTTTGCACAGACTTGCACTGTATGCTGCCCCTCATCTGCTCTTGCCATGTTACCAGCTGTGCAGCAACTCATGAAACAGTGTCGCAGGATACCTTTTCCTACTGTTCTACACCTTCCTATAGGGAGCGAAATTCACTCTCAGGAGAAACCTCCTTTACTGCACAAGTTGGAACAAGGTCTACCAGTTTATCTTTTTGTAAATAGTTTGGGTCAACCACATCTTGATGTCATTAGGCTGTGTAAACGAAGCATATTCAAAGATGCAGTTCAGCACCCTCATGCTAATAGGAAATTGTTAGAAAATTGTGTTCTAAAAATAAGAGCAACTCCCTTTTTTTGTTGGTTTTGTTTGGTTAGCAATAGCATACACAATAACATTCTTACACTAAAAAAAAAAAGGAGGGGAGATGAAGGAGGAAACAGAACTTACATTATTTACTAATAAGCAATCCAGATTCCTGGCTAGTGTAAATTAGCACAGCTCTGTGACAGCCATGCTAATGTGATCAAGTTGATACTCTGGCCACTCCTCTCTAAATAATTTATTATCAATTCATATTAACACACTTCATTTTTCCAGTATGTAGAACTATCCTATTTCCCATTCTAAAGAATTTCCTTCCTTAAGCTAGAAGCGAGGGTTGAGGAAAGGGATACAGTCCTTGCTTTTGTAGTTTCTTTTAAAACAATTAAATACTTAATAGTGGGGTCTGAAATGGTTTAACTTATTGCCATTATTTCATCTTTCTTGTGAGCTCTCACTAGAGTATGTCAAAGAGATTATCATTCCATATTCAGGAGGCAAGGCCAGCATTATCTCTATTTTCTTGGATAGTAATAACTACTGATTTAACATTTCTAAACACTGAAAGGCTATATGTGCTCAAATGACAAATATATATTACCATATGCTATTATGTGAAAACTGTGGTAGCCTCCATACCCCCAAAATCTCAATTCTTAACTAATCACAAGGCTTATTCACTCCACAACTATAAAAGTTTACCAGAGGGCATTTACTAAAAATAATTGTACCTGGTAGTTAGAATCTCCAGATTTGTGTGCTCGCCCAGTGCTATTATTCAGCCTATGGAGTTTGCATTTCATCAATAGATGACTGTAGTTTCTTACCTGAATCATCTGCCAAAGAAATGTTTGTGAATGTGCCATCCTCCTCATCCATAGGTAACTCCATTTTGTTTCCTTTTCTCAGAGTTGTTGGGACGTGCATGAAGCATGGCAGTTGTCAGCCATCTTTCGGTGTGCATGTGACTTCTCTTGGTTAAATCTTTAATGAGTCCAGCACACAGGTGTTATCGCAACTACACTCAGCTTACTCGCTGTATCTCAGCTGAACCTTGAGCTCTTTGCTGGAAATTATTTAGCTAGAAGGTGTCTGAGTTCTAACTGCTTTGTCAGATATGTGCTGAGAAAACACTTATTGCAGGTTCTTTTCTGTGAAGGAACTGGTTATTCACCCTGGATGGCTTGTTCTTTTATTTATGGGGTTTTGTTGGAGGGTTTTTGATAGAGAAAAGAGGGAAAGTATCTTCATGTTACAGAAATGTTACTTACAGTCCAAGCAAACATAATGGACAGATTTGAGAGCAGCAAATTTGAGTAATTTTACTTACTTTGAACAGTTGCATCAAAACTAACCAGTAAACAAGTGAAGTTATATATGTGACTGTGTGATATTCTGTGATAGTGGACAAGAGGAAGGAAGAGAAATGAAGTTCAAAGAAAACCCCACGTTAGTCTTTTTTTGTTGGTGTCAGTGAATTTACTGACAGCTGCCTTCAGAGGTTACTGAAAACCAAGCACATCTTGTAGTTTCAGAATTATGCTGAGAGTTATTTATTTTTGCTTCACATTGATTGGAACCTGTTCAAAATTTATCTTATTAGTCTTGAGTAGACTGAGTAAAGCAACCTACTGATTTATTCCCAATTCTTGTGTATCACAAGGGGAGACTGGATCAGTTGAGGATTTTTTTGTCCTCTTTCAGTGATGCAACAGTATGCTTCAAAGCTCTCATGATGATCACAGTAAAGCCAGAAAACATTTTTATCCTTTGTCTTTATTATGTCTCTTATTGTTCTCAGACATGTTATGTACAGTAGGAGCATTCCAGCAGCTTAATTTAGAAGGGCAGATCCTAAAAACACATGCAATTATGTAATCTGTTACCTCTGAATTTTGTAAAATCATACAGCTGTGGAACTAAGGGTTTTATCTTGTCTGAACTGTATAGCCCTCATCTAAAAGGTTTAATTAACTTTTCTTGCCTGTGTCAATATTGTTCTATTGTATTGGCCATACAGACTCCCTCTGGTAGATACAATTTCTATGTAAATTATTAGCTGGTTTTAGACAGACACTCACAGTAGCCTAGTGAATATGGATGTTGTGCAGTTATTCATGTCTAGATCAAAGCCATTAGTAACAGTGATGCAGAGTAAAAGCTGTATTTTAATACGAGCCAGTAAGAAAGACTCCTCAGGGTGAGGGAGAATGTGATTCAGGGAGGAGTTTGGCTGCCTCATGTGAGATGTACTGATCCCTGCAACATACCGACTCAGACTTTTACCTTCGTGCCAAGTGCATTCCACTCCATGTGGCACTAAAGAGCCCGAGGCTTTATTCTTCCTGCCCTACAGAGTCAAGGCTCCAGGGCTCAAAAATAAGGTTGCTCTGCAAGTGTTTGAGAGCTCATTAAAGCTCTCTTTGAAAGAGGCATTTGGAGGCTGCTTGCTTCAGTTCCTCAATTAGTGCCTCTACCTCTGAAGAAGAGGAGAGTGGAAAATACAGATACATGTGTTTGGGTGAATGTATCCAGTTGTAGGCACATGTATATAAACAAAGGCCAATGTGGGACTCTGGAGCTGCACTGTTTTACAGAAGGCCTTTTTCTTTCATGAGTTGTGGGAAACCTACGCAGCTTGTTCATGGAAATGGAGACTCATTCGGCAACAGAGAGGGATGGGGTTTAACTAAGAGGACTCTACAGACATAATCTTGTTTCTTTGTTGCCCAAAAGGTTTTTCATGGTTAAGTATACACCTGTGTTCTATAATTTTGAAAGCACTGTAGAATTATGTCTATAGCTTGTTTGATTTTATGAATGCTGTGGTGAAAAACATTTTCTTTGGTGGTGGCCTGATATTTTAGTAGTGAAATAAGATCTTTTGATAGGAGATGACATGTAAAGGTAAAGTGGAAGTATCTGTTTCTTGCTGTCATCATGTTTGTTTTATAAAGAAGAAAAGAAAGAGGCTGCAGCAGACAGAGGAACTCTGACCATCTTAAAGGAAAGCTATGTAATAGAATTAACTGTCAGAGCACAATGAGTTTAGCTATTTTCATGTGTGAATTATTTTCACTGGAGTAATGGACATCAATGTAAAAGTTAATTTGGTTATAAAATATCAGTTAATCTTTCTGAGAGTTTCATTACTAAATTGAACAGAGGTTGTGGAGTACCTAGTAGCTGTCTGGCAGCCTTTTAAAATAGGTGACATAAACTGTCAGAGAAGGTGGAGATTAGGGGAAGTGTGGGGACAGCCTCTCTTACAGCCACTCCTGTGAGCCTTTTGTTTGACTTCACAGCAATAGCATCAGTTGATGTGTGCTAACCCAGTTTTGATGAGTATTGATAACAAGCACATTAGCAAATCACTGTCTGGATACTATGCTCATTAAAGCAGTAGATAAATACCCAAGAATGTCTCCAGGATTGGTAGTGAAATAATTCTCCAAGCTCAGGATTTTGTAATTGCTTAATACACAACTACAGGAGGGTTGAGGGCCTTAGATTTAAAACACCATAGCTAAATCTGCCTTGTAGTAGATTCACATTTTTGTTACTGTAAGTACCATGTAACTATTTCCTAATTAAAATGATTTAATAGTGACCTGATAAGGAAGTTGGTTCAGAGTTAAGTACAGATGTATGAAACATTTTAGCTAAACCACAGCTTGTGTAGTGACTCCTATTTACACTAATAATGTAGCAGTGCTGACAGCATGGTTGAGGTGGACTTCAATACCATTCGTTTTTGTAGGGTTCAGTCTTGCATGTGTGAACTGAGCCACAACATCAAAATGTGCAACAGCCCTTTTCACCTGCTTCCCTTATTTCCTGTCAGGGTGCTAATTTGTTATCTCTGGGAATCCACAGATGCCGTGCCTTTTGGAAACAATTTTCAGTGGCTCTATTTCAAATATTTTTCTAACTAGGAAAGGCAAGAGGAAAGAGTGGGGTCAGAGACAGGAGGTTAGTCTGTTGAGAGACATTTTTCCTCTCTGCACCACTTGGCAAAACCTCACTGACTCCTTGTTCCAAAGGTGTAAGGTGTATAGTGATGCTGCTGTTGCTCTGATACTTTCTAAGTATCAATAATAGGAGGGGGAAAAAAAGTCAGAAAAACACTCAAGTGAAAGAAGGTTTCTGTCTATTTCAAAGAATACTGGGACAGAATCAGAGTACTCTGGGTAGGTGTAATGGCTGATCTTCCATTAGGTTGAACTGTACAGTCTTAATGCATTCATCTGCTTTTGTTATACGGGGTTTGAGCAAGAGTCCAATTTGAAGACAGGTTTTGCAAATGTGAATGTATGTAATGTAAAGAATGCAGTAGATTAAGTGAGCCACTAAAGGATTTTGAATAGGAAAATGGTGTTTTGCATTCTTGGAAGATATTGTGTCCTTCTGCTTTTAGTCAACACATTTTAAAAACAAAACCAAAAATATTCCTTTTTATGTGTGTGTTTTTTCAAGACAATAAACTCTGAGTAAAGAGTAGAATCCAGGTCTGAGCATACAACTGAGTAATATACAGTTTTATACATTTGTTGGTACTTGCTAGCATACAACAAAGTATTTGGAATTATTTTTCTTACAGAAAACATTATAAAAATGCATCCAGTGTGTCAGTTTTATGCTGTATATAAAACTCAGCATTTTAAAAATATGTGCCTTGTTAGGAAATGACAGTTGCCAGTGCATTTCTATTTTCATGAACTTTGACAGATAGGAACCATGGCATGCGCTTAGTGCATGCTAATAAAGCACTAACAGTACTAGTAAATTCACAGCATGTTCAAAGCTAGTCTGACTGACACTGCATGACAGTAACCTACTGGCAGAACAACAGTTTACTAAGGTGGTGACAGAAGTGCATTAAATATGAGGTTTGTAGACTTAAACTGTAAACTAAGGTACAGTCAGACTTGTCAATAAGTCTCCCAGGTGTATATTCCCCCCCCCTTCCCTCCTCACTCACCACTTACCAGTTTAAGATACTTACAAGTGATGTTGTGGCTGTGATAGTCTTGCAAAGGAGGACATGTTATGCAAATGAGTGTCAGTATTTGCAACTGCTGCATCCCAAACCAGCCACCTGGAAACCATCCACAACAACTGCCCACTTGCATTCATATCCACTCACTTATTACATTTAATACAGATAAATGCATAGATGGTGTTCTTTGCTGCATTAGTAATTTGTTAAAAATCTGGATCTGAACTTCTGCTGTCTGAAAATGAGTGACTTGTTCATAACATCTGGTATGTGTGTCTTAAAATAGACCTACTTTCCTTCACACTTGTCCATTCTGCTCTCAGATTTCCTGTCATGCATCTGTCTACACTTGGAGAACATTTGCCTGATAAATAAAAAAAATCCACTGCTTCAGACTATTTCAAATACTCCTTAAAGTTTAATTCTGATTCCTGTAAAACCAGACAGTGACTGGGCAATGGGTGAGCCTATCTATATTTTACTGGTGTGTTCTCTTCCAGTTCCTGCTCCTTTTTCTTTCGTCTGATACATCTTCTCATAATTCCTCACCAGGTGACTTGGCATGTGCAGCAGAACAGGGCTGTTTGCTTGACTCTGGAATGATCAATCTGCTTTTCCCTTTAAAGGAAAGCCTGTTCTCCTTCACTCCATTGATCTATAGCTCTAGAGATGGCAGTAATTCAGGAACAGTGTTGCCTCTCTAATGATTTTTCATTGTGTTCATTAAAGATACTGGGAAATTACTGGTTAGCTCACTGGAGAGTCCCAGTGTGAAAACTGACAAGACACAGATTTTTCTTTCAACACTCTATAGTCATGCTAAGAGTTTCTTCCACCTCTTTGTAATACAGAGGTGTAGAGAGTTTTGCAGTACATCCCCAGTCCCAGAATATGTGCTCATTATGCCTTTGACAGTGTTCTCTAATGTGTCTGACCATTCAGCATCCTTCTAAAGTGAGTACGACCTGCCAGAACATACGAACTTTTCCTTCTTCTTGGTCTCTCCTAGAGCCTTCCAGGTAACCTCTGTGTTTCTTCTGTTTCACAGTGCAGTTAAAGGCAAATGCTTCAGATTTAAAGTGTGTAATCACTACAATTGTGACTGTTAAATGGATGGGGGAGATATTTTGCCATTTCGAATCTTTTTTGAAAAATCAGGTGTGATCTCTTTGTGGCCTGAATTCTGCCTACCCTGGGTTTTATCAGCTTCCTTGCAAGTGCTCTGACTGGGATGCCTATTGAGAAAAACAAGCAGAACTATATATGCTGGTCTTCTTAAGTACTTTGTTGCATCAAGAGAGGTTTTCTTTCACAGGGTATGTTGGCTTGTTCATAGCTCTGTAGTGTGCAACTGGTGAAGTAGACTGGGCCCAGAGTACCACACAATTCCAAAACCCCAGTGATTTATTAGCTAAAATACTTTTGGCATTTATCACTTTCTCTGCTGCTGCTGCCTGCCTCATGAGGTATCATGTATCAGAAACGTTCACCCAAGTGCCTCAACAGGCTGCTGCACCTTGCCTGCTCAGCAGCCAGTGCAACACTCTGCAGAGTAGGGTGTCAGTCAGTCAGCAGGCAGATACCAAGAGGCTGACGATGAGAACGACAAAGTCTATGCATGTATCTATAGTTTTTCAAAGTCCCATACTTTAATAAATAAATTTGCATACAGATGCTCCATTTGAAGATCTCACATTTCCTGCTGTCACATACATGGTTTCTAGAACTGAGAAATCCTCAGTGGAATGTAATCATGTGACATGTTTGCTTAATCATTTGTGTCTTGCCTGTTCTTGGATGTTGTCTAAGCTGCAGCTATGCTAGCTTTTCTTTAGTAGTACAAATCTCCTGGAAGGTTATTGCTAATGGCATCTGTGGCCGAAGCTAGTCTGCAGAGATAAATTATTTAAGGTGGCTAATGCTTTTAATAGACTTCATAATCAATAATGCTTATAGTAATACAATAGCAGAAAAATCTGAGTTGAAAGAGACCTCATGTATGAAAAAAGAAAAAAAACAGTTTCTGGGGGAGGAAGGGATCTTCAGGCATACTTTCCCCTATAAAATGGGCTTTCTCAGAGTGAATTTAATAGAATTGTGCCTACATCTTAGTTTTATCATGAGTCTTACAATAGTTGGTATTTCCTTTAAAAAAATCTGAAATTATATAGGAGTCTTTTTTCTATTTTTATATTTAAACTGCAAGATTTGTGATAAGGAATGAAAATTTAACAGAATGATACCTGTCAACCTTGGAAGAAGCTGAACACAGATGTGCAGTATCTGAATGTATTAGGGAAAAATTCTGTAACTTCAAATCTAATTCCTTTAGTCACAACACTTAAATGTGAAGCACTTTTCCCCCATATCTGACTTTATAAAAATGTTTTATCAAGGTGTTGAGATTTTTTTTTTTTATTATTATTTAGGAGTTTAAAAAATTGTTGAGACTGTGGAAGTGGTTGTTGCAAGGTATTATCTTCTACATTTGTGTTTAAATGGCTTCTATTGCCAACTTTCCTGAGTGGGAATTGCATCACATTCCCCTGAAGGCTTCCAGTTTTGACTTGGGAAAGCTGAAAGTAGAAGGGGAAAAAGAGAAAACAGTAAGTGTGTAGTGAACAAACTCAATTTCCAAGCCAAGTAAACTATTTAAGCAGGAAAGAATGAAGGTCTGACAGTACTGCCAAACCCAAAGACTGAAAAATGCTATTCTGTAAATGGTTCAGCCTCAAAAGATAATAAATACTGGGATTCTTTTATTAGCCTTTGTATTCTTTAGCTGTGAGCTTTAATAGTTCTAACACCTCTTCAGGCTTAAGCAAAACTTTTTTCTGTAATAGCTAGGAGGTTATGAAAGTGTAGCAGTTCTAGAGTTGAGACTGCAAGAAATACATCATTATGTTAAAACAGTCCAGGATACCCAAATACAAGGCAGCCCTGCACACCCCTAGTTTTCTGTGTCTTAGGGAAGAGTATTTCTGTAAACTAAAGGCAAGGTGTTGACATCTGTCTTTTTCCTCCTTCTGTGCATCATTCTGCTGCACACTTTCCTTCTCAAGATTTCAGTTTCACACTTCCTTCCCAGCTCTGCTCCTGCTATGTGTACCTTTACCTTTTCTTGCCTTCTCAGCCTTCTTTACTTGCACTTGGTGCAAGTCCTGACTCCTGCTTAATTCTGGCAGGCCCAGTAGAGTAAGCTGCTTCCCACAGGGGTGAATTATTATTATTTGATGGGCAGTAGCTCACCTCTGTGCTGTGGTTCACAGCTCCCTACACCTTGATCATAAATACAAGGCAAGAGTCTAGTACCTGCTCCAGGGGGGAGGGATGGCATGAGTTTTGGCCTTTGAGAATGAAATGAAGTAACTTCAGAGCTGGCATCCAGTGGAACAATTTCAGACAAAGTGGAGAATGAGTCTGCTTGTACAAGAAATTAATGGATAAACAGTTTTTCTACACTCCATGGATTCCTTGTAGAAAAGGTTTTATTAGTTCTTTACATTCAGCTTCATAGAATGTTAGGGGTTGGAAAGGACCTAGAAAGATCATCTAGTCCAACCCCCAGCTTGTATATGAAGAGCCAGATCCTAAGATGCATGCTCAGTTTTGCCTTTGACAAACTCTGAGGAAGAATTGTGGTTAAAACAAAAATGAAAACAAAAAAACACATACACAAAAAAACCCAACCAAACAAAAAAAACTCACCTAAGCAATCTTTTCAGGATGTGACTCTTAACAGTACTTTTCTCATTAGCTGGATCAAATTGTCAGAGGATTTATTTGCCTTACAAAGGGAAAAAACGTGTTTTTTCTTAACACTCCTTTCACAGAAGGTCCCCTTCATCTTTGACTTTCCCAATAGGCTTCAGCCCCTTTCTTTGTATTAGTTCCCAGTGGAGTGGTAGTTCCACACTCCAGCAGTGTTCTGATTCAACAGCCAGTCTTCAGTGATGAGTTTGACATTCATTAATGCTAATTATTCATGCTCTGTGTGTTGTATACTCTGCATGTGTATGGAAACCAGATCTCCACAGCTATTTTGTTTGATTAGCTGAGAGTGCTACCTACATGTTTCCTAAACCCATTGCTTTGTATGCAAATTAGCCTCTACCAAAAGCAAACAGAATACTGCCAAGCCATTTTGTAATGTCCCTAAGTAAGTTTTTAGAAGTGTGCCCACTGTCATTCAGATTGGGGCTGGTTCCAGGGACTACTGTACAAAGTGTTACATATAATCAGCCAAAGGATGTGGTAGCAGACTTCATTCCCCCCAAAGAGATTTTCCTGCTGTATTCGAAATTGCAGAGTGTTGATGTCTGATCCAAAGGAGGGCAGTGTTTTCTTTTTTTTTAAAGGGAAGCACTTCTTTCCATTTGTTTGAAATAGATATCTGATTGAGAGACTTTGAAACTGTTTTTTTTTTAATTGAAGTTGCTGTGACAATTGTTGCTTGGGTCAGCAGAGAACATGGTCAGTTTCCAATTACCAGCAGCTAATGGAGAAATAGGTTTTACTAAGTCATTGTGCTGGTATAGTGTCATTGATTTTACATTATGGATGAGGCAATGAGTATTTTCATATGCTCACAGAGCAGGTTACAAAGATGCCCGAAGCTGACATATTCTGCAACGTATTTATCTATTGTCAGTTACCACAGACTAGTTTGGAAAGTCCAAGTGTGGTTCTGTTGCATTTCATTCTGCTAAATATACCTAATATTTATGTGAGGCTGTTGTTGTTGTTAGAAAATGTATTTCTGAGTAAAATAGAAAGTGGAGCTAAACAAATGTATAAAAGCTCCTGGTTTTGGAGGGAATGTTTGCTTGATTCTAGGACTGCCAGGGTAGCAAAACTCAGCAACAAATTCTTAGACACACAGACCAAGGAAGTCAAACCTCAGCATTTTTAGTTCTGCTTTTTGTTGTTGTTCACCCTTAATTTTAGCACTGTCAATCTAAAATCCACAGGACATATCCCTAATTTAAATTACTTGTGTGTGATGACTCAAGTAAGCAATGCAACTGTCATCTGTGCACACACATTTGAAAAGTTAGAAATGTTTCCGTTGACTTTGAGCTGATTCCTGAACTAATCCACCTTAGTAGATAAGATGTGGACAAAGGGAAATGCTTAGTAGTTGGCTTGTTTCTTCCTGTAGCAAAAGACAGAACTGATGAATAAAGAACACTGGCAATATTAAAAAGCTGCAAAAACCTTAAAGAACATTGGAAACATGCAAGAAGGTGCATTCAATCTGCTTTCTTTTGAGCATCAATAGTCAAGAGATAATAATTAATTCTCTTTGTACAACAGAGCTCTTTCTGGAGTGGGCTTTTGAATGGAATTGTGGAAATAATAATGAGAACCAAATTCAGTATGGATGTTTAAAAATAACTTTGTTATCTATGTCTTTTATCTTGATATTTCTCTAAATGTGCCTGAACTAGATAGTTAAAAATCACAAAAAAGAGAAGCTGTATTGATATCACTGATGATCTCCCATACCTCAGACTCTAATGGTTTTATTCAGATTTCATCATTTTGTGTGAGGTACTTTACAAAACAAGTGATCCCTGGTTAACAGAAAGGGACATAGAGAATGCCTCCTTAAGGTGAAGTCTGGCAGCAGAACGGGGAACTTATTGTGAGTTTCCTGTGTCCTAGTCAGTACTAAATCCATTATGAAACATCCTCAGAAGAAATATTTATGAGGAGAGAACAGAGGAATTTTATGGCTTTACCTTAGCACGGCCACATGCTTTTGGACTAGGTAAGTAGCAAGGATGAAGCGAGGACTACACAAGATACAAGGATGGAGGAGAGTTATATGGAGTCATATACTATAAATAAAGGGGTGAAATTTAAAGGGGTAAAAAAGATCAGTGCTCCAAAGAAGTTGAAATTAAGACAAACTTACTTAAAAGAGGAGGAACCAGTGGGAAAATGATAGCGATATGCTGGGCGGTAGTTTCAGCACACTGATAGTCTGACTTGTCACAGCTTTTCTGTAGGGCATCGAGGGAAAGAGCATTCTGATGGGAATTGTGGGGAAAGATAACAGGGCAATATTGCTGATATATTGCAGCTATCTTTAGAGATCTCCTAATCACCAGGGGAAATATGGCAGAAGGCTCAGGAATGTAACACTTGGGCATGCAAGCTTGCATTGCAGTGAGATCAGAATGGACCTTCTTGGTAAGGCACAAGATTATAAGGGAGGAAGAGAACTGAGAAGCCTTAGGAATCAAAATGAGTGAGTCAGGTCTGTAGTAGAGAAGCAGCTGCTATTTGAAAACCATAAGGAGAGAGAGCCCAATCAAAAGAACGAGCTAAGAAAAATCATCTTTGCAGTAGTACTTTGAATGAAATAAGACAGCCAAGATTGCATCTGTCAAGGCCAAAGAGAAGGATGTCATCATAATCAATATGAGAATCAGATTTTCAGCTATGTGGATGGATAAGAAAAGTCATGGCTTAGATATGTTTGTACAGCAAGAATGTACAAGACATACAGGTAATCTGCTTCTGCTGAACAAATTAACTTGTAATGGAAAGTACAGGTCATCTGTCTAGCAGGTGTTTATTAAAACAGTTATCAAACTGTTCACTTGAGACAAGGTGGGAGGAAGGGTGACAAAACAGATGAAAGAGGTAAGCAGTAAATGGTGACAAGATTTCTCAAAGCACTGCTTTCATGTGGCAGCATACTGCAGCCAGAGTCTGTCTGCATACATCCGGTTATAAGGTTGGTCTTTTTTCTTTGCTGTTTCAGTGCTTCTCAAATCAGCATTGTAACCTTGACAGATGATGATTCCTGTAAGCTAAACTGAAACCTAAGGGCCTGCAGGACTCACACTGTCTCAAACACTAGCAGAGCAGCTGACTGGGCTTAAATTATTAACCAAGCCCTGTTTACTGATTTATAGGTTTTCACCAGTTCTGTGTTGTACTCATAGTAACCACTTACTAGTCAGGTCTGACTTGATTCTCCTTCCTTACTTGATAACATTTGGGTCTTTAAGTGTTACTTACTGAAAGATGCCATTGGCTGGAGTCACAAGTTCATAGTTTTCTCCCAGTTCATGTACAAGTAATCCAGTTTGTTAGAGTTAAGACTACAGACAAAATCTGGCAAACAAATGACCACAGAATTTACTACTCTCTGGAAATTCTAAGGGTGGAAATAGGACATTTTCTTCTTCTGATGTTCACTCCTTGGAATAAAGCTTTATTGTAAGTTGATTTATATACTTAAAAAGATACATAACTCTGTCTCGGTATTATACTTGACAGATAATTAAATCCTAGATGAGTCATTACCAAGTTCTGATGCCAGGGATCTTTCTTATATGTTCCCCAAATAATTTTTTTCAATGTAATAAATTGTTAGTTCATATGAAAGCTAGCTTGTAGCTCAGAGATCTTTCAAGGAATACTTCTCCATGCAGTCTTGTTGGGAATTAATCTGAAGAAAGGCACTACCTGCAAGTTACACCTTCAAGAATGGTTTAGACATGTATGGAAGATGCATTACTTTTATTTAATTTATTCTTATTATTAACAACTACTCAAATACATTCTCATCAGACTGAAGTTATTTATGCTTATGTAAGTAACAAAGGAAAACCTGCACACTTTACAAATGAAGAGCGTTCACTTAGTAACTTTACAGAATCACAGAATCGCACAATTTGCTTTTGTTGTTTTGTTTGCCTGCCTGTGACTTTCACATGAGCAGCATGCTTCCAAAATGCTTATTTGCAGATGTCACTTTAAATATTATTTTCCAAGAGTTTATTTTTCTTGGAAAACAGATGTCTGTAATTATCTTCTTTGACCTTCGAGACTTATCAAAGTCAAATAGGTAATCATCCAATCAGACAGGCTATCATTATCAGAAGAAAAGTAATTATAATCTGAATATGTTTGAACATGATTATTACAAGCATTAAAGAGTTACACTTCTGATTGGGGCAGAACTAAAGACATTATCACTTCATAATTCACATGACATAACTTCACTTATCCTTGTAATTTTGGAATGTGAAGAGCTGAGCAGTATACTTCTTTAAACCTGAAAAAATTGTGTAATACCCTCTCTAAAGCCAGAAGAAGGATTCTCAACATCTTTATACTGGAATTAAAACAGCATTTGAGAACATGTGAACTAATACACAACATCAGAGAAATCTCTACAAGGCCTGAGGAGTACAAGCATGTATTTATGTTAGAAAATGCACTGTGGAGTGAAATGTTTTACTACTATGGACAAAGCACTGAGAATCTCCTTGGCTATAAGCATTTATGTGATCAATCTCTCTCTCCTGAGATGAGGGCCAAAGCTAGTATATCTCCTTCAGTGCATATCTTTTCATACTTAAGGGCGTGGGGGTTAAACTATCCTTTGCCAAGCACAGCTTGAAAGGCATAGGACTTGATCTGGCCCTGGCTGAGGTCTGTGATGGGATGGCCATGCCACTCCAGAGGGGCTGGCAAGTTCACCATGGACTGGAACCAAAGGAGGCAGGAGCTGCTGCCATGGGAGATGAAATTACACTGTTGTAACCCCTGTAAATACAGTTGCAGGGAAAGATGGAAGCAGATTTTTATCTTGTTCATGGCAGTTTTGAAAACTGAGCAGGTAGGGAAATTTGTTCTTTAAAGTGAGAAATAGTAGTAGTATGAAAAAATGCAGTGAAGCAAAAAAATTGTGATAATTGGGAAATGGAGGAAAGAAGGAGAGAAGGACATTTCTTAAATACACAGTGTTGCCCATGGTATATGCTGTGATTGCTAGAGTGGGAGCCTTTACCTGATCTGACAGATAAAAGCTCAAAGCTCAGAAGATACATAAACTTCATAGTGAGAGAGTTTTTATAAAAGAAAAATTCTAAATGGATTGTACTTACTGAAGTTTGTGTGGGTCTGAACAATGTGATTGTGTTCATTTGGTGAATATTCCTGCCCTGCAAGAAGTAACAGTGATGATTGACTTCACAAACTGTGAGCTAGCAGACCTAGTACCAGCTGGTAGAAAAATGCTCATCAGGGGATAGCTAAGATTCTGCTTAGTGTATTTCAGCACTATGCTCTATGTTCAAATGAGGTGGAACAGAATGGTCTGAGACCTTCTACTTAGGAATCAGAATGTTTTTCCCAACCATAGCAAAGACATAAATTCTATTACTCTGGTCCTGCACAGAATGGGTGTGTGGAGTAGGGGCTGGCTAATTAAGCAGCTTCAAGTAGTTTCAAAGAAGGCAAAAGCTTTTCAGATCACTGGGGAAATCTGTCAGAATAATCTAACTGCACTGTTGGCCATTACTTGGGTCCTGCACATACTAGGGAAAAATTATCAGCATTAGATTCTCTGTGGACTGTTTGAAAATCAAATCACTTTAAAAGATGAGGAAATAGATTCTTTCACAGCAGGATTTGGCCTGCAACAGTATGCATGGGGTTTGGATTTTTGCTTGGGACATACTTCAGAGCTTCATAGAGATTCACAAAGAGTCTTTTTATACCTAGAAGATGTCTTGGTGCTTACCACACCTCTAAAGAGGAATCAATACTCTCACACATGTTTTAGAATAACCCAGAAGCTACCGAGCTGTAATTAAAGCAAAAGAAATGGCAGGTTTGCTGTAAAGAGAGAAACTACCTGAGGCATAACCGGTGAGACAAGAATTTGCTTGGAAGAAAGCAGAGTTAGGAGGGTGGGAATGCTGCAGAACTATCTAACTCCCCCAAAACTCACAGGTCTGCAGATTTGAAAGGGCTTCATTCCCATTACAGAAGGTTTATCTGTAAGCTTACCCATCTTTCAAAACCACCGTATAGGCTTGATGAAAAAGGGAAACCATTCCAGGAGTCAACAGCATGATTTAACATTTTTCAGAAGTGAAAAGATAATTCATGGCTCTTTCAGCACACTCATGTTTCAGAGTCATTTTGGTGTTGGACCCCACTTTTAGAACTCCCTGGCTGACACAGGACACAAATGATGTTGCTGGCTTGCTGCAGGAGAGATATAAACTCTGCATGGAGAAATTACTTGCACTATCTGAAATTTACAGCAGTGATTAAACCTACAGAACTTTTCCACCAGTAGCTGTATGAAAGAAAGTTTGTAGGCAGGAGATGAAGTGCATCACTCTGATGGAGACTTGGGATTCAGGAGTACTCAGGACATGCTGTTGCTTGACTTGAAAAATTAGTGTTGTGATGTTGCTGCTGTGCTTAAATCTAGGGGCAAAAGCAAAATCATGCTGCTCGTGTCTGTAGACAGACTTGTGAGTGTTTTGTTATCTTTCCATGCAGGAGAGCAGGGAAGTGGCTGTTCAGTGAAAAATGGGGCTGCTGATAAAGGCATGTTGTCATTTTTCCTCCTTGCTTCTCAGAAGGGGAAATATCCTAGTCCCCTGGAAGGAAGAACACAGAGACCAGAATTAGTCTCTAGTGCAGTTAAAAGCTTCCATGCTACTAGAATGATGTATGAGTTGCAGCTTCAGTTTCTAGTAATGAATTAGAACAAAATGTTCATATTCTGGTCTGGCCATTCCATATCAGGGATGAACTAGAAACACCCTCTCCTGATTTGCTAAAACAAAACTGGGAGAGAAGGAAAAACCAACCAAACAAAAAAAACCCTCTAGAGTGATTTAGACAAGATGAAAATCAATTTGGGGTTTTGTAATGAAAATATTCTGATAAAAATTAGGTAAATTATTCCTTAAGTCAGTTATTGAGTTTGTTAATTTTTTCCTCATTGGGCTAAATTACTCTCACAACTGACATTAAGCCTCTTTTCCCTTTCATTCCTCTGTTCTCTATCCTGTTTTCCATTTCTTCCTCAGAACTTAGTCTGTGGTACTTGTGTATAAAACCCTAATAATCTATTTGCTGATCTTAAATTAGAGATGCATTTACATTTGTGTTGCTCAGATCACGAATGCAATCATCACCTTCTCTTGCTGAGATTTTTGTTCAAGTTTTGGATTTCTCTCAGAGTACAAATTGACTTTCTCTTGGATGAAATTAAATTAGTTGGGCATCAGGACCATGCTTTAATATACTCCAAACACTAATGGGAATTCAGTCCATGGAATCAACCAAAGCTCATGTTCTGCACAAGGTAGGGAGGGACAGAGACAATGCAGGATTCTTTCTGGATCTCAATAAGAAAGGCCTGACAACAAATGACTTAACGAAATAGCTGTTTTAATAAGGTAGAATAAAAAGAAGAAGATAGAGAGTGAGTAAATCCTATGTCCTTTCAGATGCTTGGAAACCCACATTTGTGCATCTGGAGGGACTCTGGGTGGATTTTTCCCATGGCATGCTGCCTGGATTCTGTCTGTGGAGAGGTTCCTCTTTCTGCTCATGCTATGGTGCCTTTCATATCGTGGACTAAGCAGAATCATACATGTTTTCCTAGTAGGCTGGAAGGTTGTCTCTGTTAAAACATCCACTGGTGCACAGCACAGACTGGCATGGTGCACACCATCATTACTGAGGCTACTCATGCTAATGCACAGGCTTCTCAAGCCTGAAGAACAAGGTCCAAAAGAGCAGACATGGCTTGCTCAAGATTCTTGGACATAATGACTGACTCCTTGAATATGTCTTCCTCAAGGCTCTCAACACAGCTACTCCAAAGTAAAAGTGCTCTGAAATGTAGGCAACAGGCTTGATGTATTAAAAAGGATGTATAGTTCTTATTTCTGGTTTTGCACAGACATTATAGAATCATGCATCATGAAAACTTCCTTGTCTCGTCTAAAAGTAGTAATTTGTCTTGAGGTGGGTGGTGGGGATAACAGCAGTTCTGTTTACATTGGATGCCTTTAGCCTTCTCAGAAGAAGAGAGAGCTGATTTTGCAATTTTTTTTAATCTGCTTTCTATCCAAAATTATTGACCTTTCTGTCACTTGCTGGATTTAATCATAATTTACTAATTCTGGATGGATTTTCCTGTTATGTGAGAAGAGAGATTCTTTTTCACCGTTTCTTCTGGTTCTAGCACTGGCTTGACACTGTGCATGCCTACTGCAGAATTCTTACTCTGTTTTAAAAAAACCCAGTTGCTTTCTTGAGGAATCTAACTCAATTAAGCATCTTATCTAATCCTGCTTCAAAAGTTCATCTGTACTGCATCACAAGTAATCTT
This sequence comes from Bucco capensis, assembly GCA_013396975.1. Classification (NCBI taxonomy): domain Eukaryota; kingdom Metazoa; phylum Chordata; class Aves; order Piciformes; family Bucconidae; genus Bucco; species Bucco capensis. The sequence continues at coordinate 515,734 of VWZO01008998.1, read as the reverse complement.
GAAACTTGGCATGAAACTGTGCACAGTTTCTTTTGCATTATCATGCTGTATTCTTCAAAAAGCATGACAGGAAGGTTACTGGTTGCATAAAAGTGGCTGGATGCCTTTTCAAAGCATAGAAGACTGAGACCTACTAAGCCTCTAACTTTGGCTCAAGGAACTCCCTGAGTTACATGACAAGGATCTAGTGATACTCTTCCTATGCACACTCTATTGGTTGCTGGGCTGGATGGACATTTTGTTAGCTTCTCTGTAGTTTTTCTAATGTATTTTATCAAAAAACTGTATCCACAGTTGAAAAGAAGCTATTCATAGTATGCTATAAATAGGATCACTTACACTACCATTGAAGTTATAGCAAGTAGATGAATGTTAATTTACTAAAATGATGATGTCTTGGTCTACTGGAACAAGAGCTTCTGTTAGTTCATTAGATATCCTGTAGCTTCCATCAGTTCTCTTTAACTTTGTGGGATCTGAATGTTTGTAGCATCATAAGCACAGACAGCATTTCTAAGAGAGGAATTCAGTTGAATCAGAATTGATACACAACTACCAAGCTTGGCTGAAATCCCACAGTCACACTTAAAATGTGAGCTCTGTTTTCAAGTGTGCTTGTATCATTTACATCCTCATACTTCCAGACATCTTCATCTTTCACTAATTGGACAGAATCTTCTCTTGTGACCAAGTTTGAGGCAACAGGGTTTGAACCTCTGTTACGTATTCTAATATTGATAACCTTGTCTTTTGCATGATGTTTACTGACACCTCTTCAACTTAATGAGGATTAAGAACCTGTTTCAAGGAGGCTCTTGTTGCCCTAATATGTATAGCTGACAAATAAAAAAATAAGTTGCTTTGGAATAATTTTCAGGTTTAAGAATGATGAATATTTAGTCAATAGCATTACAAAATCCAACATTTAGTTCTTAAAAATAAAAGCATTTTTTCATCATAAAATATAAAGATGTGAGGAGACTGACTAATTAATGTATTGTTTAAAAATACTCTTTAAAATCGCTGCATTGAGCATACTGTTTCTATTGGCAGTCATTTATGAAAATATTTTTATGTATATATTTGTCCATACTCTATTCACACACAACTGTTTTGGAATAACACTACCAAGACTACAAAGTCAAATATTGAAAAGTAAGGAGTGTCAAAACAAACACTGCATATTTAACCTATTTCATTCGCTCCTTTTTCTCTTTTCCATTGTGGCATACAGTTTGAATATCACTGTATTCTGGTGGTTTGCAGTTTTTCTCCTATTTGTCTGTTTCAATGCCTAGCATGAACAGTGTTAAATGGAAACGACTCTGTGCATCAAGACACCAGTCTGTAACCTGGAAGGTAGAGGTAACACTGACAATGGTGTAAGGGTTCCAATTTTGATCTAGCATGACCTAAATGTGTGCCCAGCCTCACTGTCTAGCACTGAAAACTCTGCCACGTTTCCATGACTGTTTAACCTATCCAGCAGGATTATGGAAGTGCTTATTTGTGATACAGCCACATGCTTGTTTTGCTATAAAGACTTTTTGAGGTTGTTGCTTGGGTTTTTAAAAATCTTTTGCCTGTTTATTTGTTCATTGTGTGCTCTGAGGCCTTCCTTATCCCTGGAGAATAGCTTTTTGTCCTGTACAACTCTGTCAGCAGAGATGCTCTGTTTAAGTAAGGGCATTGGGGAACAATTAGCATATGATCATATAATTAGTGATAGTACTACTACTTGAAATCTTAGAGTTGCAGAAAATAAAGGTTGAAAATAATGTATAGTACTAAATATTGAGCAGCTCCATTACTAATACCTTTCCTCATCTCTTTCTTCTCAACTGCTTATCATTGTGGGTTTTCTTTATAGGAAAAGCCATGTATGATATATGTTGCAGAGGAGGCTTTTGATAAGCACAAGTGAGGGTCAAGGGTCTGACTTTCCTGGACTCCCCCGTGGTATAAGCATTTGATTGCTGATCACATCTTTGCAAAACTTTTTCCTACATCTTCAAATATACCAATATAGAGCAAAGTAATCCAACTCCTATGTAAAACTCTAGTTGTTAAGATAATACAAATATGCTTTTAAATGTATTTTGTCATATTTATCTTCAGTTTTCATTAATGAGAAGTAATCAGTTAAAAGCAGTGCTGTAAAAAAAAGAGCAATGGAATGTAGCAGCAGTTCTGATGTGATGTCTTTGAAATAATTATTTTTTAAGAGACTGAGTTGATTGCAATGGGTTTTGACTTAAGCTAGATAGGAATTAGGGATTTTGCACTTCTGCAAATAATAGCAAGGCAAGAGGTCTCTTGAGAGCTGGAGAACTTACGAAGTATTAGTGACTTAATCATCTCAGCAGCTGGTACCTTAAAAGGAAATTATTTTTCAAATGACTTTTCCAGGATTGTGTTCTTAAACTTTTAAATGTAGATGCACACATGAGGAACAAGGTGTGTGTAAATAACCCCTGTCACTTTAGTAAGTGGTGCATGTATGTGTGTGCTCAGGAAAAATGTGTGTCAGAACTGGGCTTGAAAATGCGATCTTAAAGTGTAAACTGCAAGGGTAAGGATTGAGTTCCTGCTGAGGGTTAAGTAAGGCTTTCCTTGACTAAGGAGGTTTTTGATAGACCTTGCAATGTTGTGTACCATAGCCATATTTCTATCTCCAGCACTGTCCCTCTTATTTTCCCCATGGACAATTTCTGTCCTGGATGCTGCCAGTATATCATCACAGCCACTGTCCTGGTACCACAGAGAAACTGGGCTCTGGGAGTCTGTATTGGTTAAGAAGAGGAATGGCTGCCAAGCAGAGAGGAGAGCTGGACACTGGCATGGCAAGAAGGGACAGGGTTTATTTTGGATAGTGTTGCAGAAATCTGCAGAAAGGAAGTGTTTGTAGTAAGCTGATTAGAAAACAGTGTCTGAATAAAGTTTTTTTAATTATTTTAATTTGGGATCAATATTTTTAGTGGATCTGAATTGCAGTTATCTTTCTGGGTTACATAGTATGCCATATTTACCTAATTTATTTTCTTTAAATATAAACCTTATTAACAACAAATAATATTTGAAAGTTCTAGTGATTATGAGCCAATGTTTCATTTTGAAAGGGAACTAATAATGAGGTACTTTGGCTATGCTTTAGTTGGCCAAGTCTTCTAAACATTCACTGTTAGTGCTGGCTCTATGGGCTCACTAGTTGTTTTGGGAGGTAGGTTTTTTTTCAGAAGACCTTTCAACATGTATAAGTGAGGAGAAAGGATCACTGTATCTGAATAGAAATTTCTTCTGGTAAAATTTACATGATAAAAGAAACCTGTAATAGTATGAAATATAATGTTAGGGTTTGTGGGTTTTTTAACCTAGAGGCATTTCTCAACTTCAGTGTTCTATTAAACTACATGAACTCTGGTTTGTTCCTCTTTGTGAAGAGCTATATTTTTGTTACTAATAGAGATCACAATGTACTTAGCCTGTAAATTCTTTGAGAAGAAATGAAAACAAAGTACAGTATTTAAGGCAGTGCAAGTATGAAAAAAATGAGTCTGAAAATATTTTACATTTACATACCTCCTCCTTTCCCAGCATCCTCACAGTTACAATAATGCATTACAGACTTGCAGTATCCTCGTAAATTGTGTATTACCACCTCTGTTTTATTGATGGAGAGCTGAGATACAGAAATACTTGTGGTTTCTCAATTCATGGAGGAAGCCAGTAAAAAAAAAAAAAAAAAATAGTATCCATCTCCCTTTTTTGAATCCTAATTGTATTTGAAGCAAAAAAGCATTTTTTCCTCTTGTAAGATCACAGCAAAAAATGAAGGGACCACTGGCAGTCACAAAAATTCATCCCCTCTAAGAGTTCCACTCTGTTTATGTCAGTCTTGAAATAATATGTTTAACTTGTTCTCTAGTGACAAATACACTACAACCTTTCCAGGCAATATGGTTCAACATCTCACTGTGCTTATCACTAAAGAAGTTTGGTACAATTTAAATCTCTTACTTGTTCATGATGGGCATGGAGATCAAATGACTCCTTTCTTTTAAAAATTGTAGCCATAGTCCTCCTCAGTCTTCCTGCCTGGAGATTAAACAGTTGCAGTTCATCTATGATTGTTCATCATAGGTCAGGTCCCTCTGGACGGCATCCTGCCCATCTGGCATATCAACCACACCACTCAGCTTCATGTCATCCACAAACTTGCTGAGGGTGCACTTGATACCCATGTCCAGGTCGTTAATGAAGATGTTGAAGAGCACTGGTCCCAAGACAGAGCCCTGAGGGACACAACTCGTCACTGCTCTCCACCTAGACAAAGAACCATTGACCACAACTCTCTGATAGCGTCCTTCCAGCCAATTTCTTATCCACCGAATGGTCCACCCATCAAATCCATATCTCTCCAGTTTGGAGATAAGGATGTAATGAGGAACCGTATCAAAGGCCTTGCAAAAGTCCAAGTAGATGACATCATTCGGTCTTCCCTCATCAATTGCTGCAATCACTCCATCATAGAAGGCCACCAGATTGGTCAGACACGATTTGCCCTTAGTGAATCNGCACTGATCCACCCAGCTGACTTCACTAGAGCAGTGAGTTCAGCTCTGTCCCCTCCTCACCCCCGCTTTGACCCGGGAGTTACCCCGGACCACTGCGTCCGGAAACTGCGCCCATGGTACAGGGGGAAGTGACACAGGGCACACACAAGTTCGGGGTCAACTCCCTGCCCTGCACAGACAGATCTTAAAAAGAGCTTTGCCAAGCTTACCTGGCCCGCAGAGCTGCTCCTCCTCAAAGCCGACTCAAAAAAGCCATTGACATCATTCTTGAAATGTGGTGCCAAAACCAAGGTGCTGCACTCATGGCTGATGCAAAGCAGAAGGGTTACTTCACTTGTCTCATGGAGCAACTTCCTGGTGCACACCAAATATGGTGTTTGCCTTTCCCCCCCCAGAATGGCACTGCTGATTCATATTGCTTGTGCTGTGCCGGAGGTCTGGTTTTCTGCAGCAAGGCTACTGTACTGCTCAGGCCCAGCCTGGTCTTTGTGAGCACACCTTGCATTTGTCATAGGTGTGAGTAGGGGCTTTCCCCATCTGATTTGTGCTATTATCAGGGTTGTCTCTTGCAGCATTGCATGTTTGACTTCTATTTCCCTGGACTGGGTTGATTGCAAGAAAGAGAAAAGGAAAATCTGTAGCATCTGACAGGTGATAAACAGGTCTTGCATTTTACTTGATTTTGGTTTCATTGTTTTTCATTTGTTCTCCAATTTTTAGTTAAGTTTGACTCAAATGAGAGTCAGTGCAGTGGCTTAAAAGTTTGTCCTGGGGAGATTCTGATCAGACACAAGAGGCAAATTTTTCATAAGGTCAGTCAGCTATTGGAATAATATCTCCAAGCAGTAGTAGAGTCCCCAGCATTCGGCACTTTTAAGATTCTGCTGGGCCATCTTGTCTAGACTCTGCTTTTCCCACTAAAAGTTGGACCAGGTGATCGGTGAGGTCCCTTCCAACCTCTGGGATTCTATGATTCTGATGATGTCCCACAAGGCGAGAGCAGTGTTTTACAACGGTTGCTGCCCGACCTGCCCTCCTTCTGCCCATTTGCCCGAACCTTTCCTTTTCGCCTGCCTGGGCCCCCCTCCAGCCGCTCCTCCCCGTGCGCCCCACCAGTTCCCCTGGGGCAGGAAGCAGCCGGGCCGGCGCCGGGCCGGGTCTGGCTTCGCTGCGCGCACTGCCGCCTCCCGGCCCCTAAGTGGTGGGCCTGCCGCAGGCCGCTGCGGGCGGGAGGCGGTGCCTGGCTGCCCTGCGCCGCCCTCGGCAGCTGGGCTGCCGACGGAGTTCCGGGAGGAGGAAGAGCAACCGTGGGAGGAGGTGGTAGCTGCCGGGCCTAGCCCTCTGCGCTCAGGCTCGGGCGCGGCCCCAGCCCTGCCGGTGATAGCCCCGGCCTGGAAGGAGGAGCGTGCGCCGCGCATCCTTCTGCTGCTTCGGGCGGGGGCTGTCAGCGCTGGGCGTCGGCACGGTGGAGGCTGCAGCTGCGTGCAGGGAGGCGGCGAGCTGCGCTAAGGGAGGGGGAAGGGGCGATCCTGGGCTGTTTGGGGCCCGCGCTCTCTCTGGAGTGCGGAAGCGGGTCTGGGGTCTGACGGGAGCGGAGGGCGAAAGCCTCTTGCGGCGACTGGGGCCGTGTGCAGCAATTGATAGTGGAGAACACTTTGCGGCTCTTCCACAGAACGCTGTGTTAAGTACTGTGACCTTCGGGCAGGCTGGAGCTGCAGGAAACTTCAGGTGGTAACTGTCCAGGTGTTGAGCTCCCAGGTCTGGTCTTGCCCTGCAGAGAAAATACGGTTTGTGACAGGGAATTTTCCTGACCTCACCAATGCGCTGCTTTCTGTTCTGGGATCGTGCCTTTAATGCACGAGCAGGTTACCCCAAAAGCTCGCTGTAGAAAGACGAGAGAGTGCCCACCGCGAGTGTACAGCGGGTGGGTATCGCTGTAGCTGTGAGCACGCTGGAGGTCACTGGTCCAAGTAGAAGCTTGTAACTTTCTAAAGCTGGGATGTGGAATGGGGACACCTTTACAGGCACCTTTTTTAGAGGTGCTGTGTGTCGGTCAGGTGAAGCGGTGAGCGGGCTCGCTCTCGGCCAGCGCTGGCCCGGCAACCCTGGGCCCTAGTGCCCCTGGCGCGGGGAGCGCGCCCCGCTCCTGCGGGCTCCACCCCGCAGATTAGAGATGTCTCCTGGCCAGCGAGTGTACGCTCAACTTTTACTACTCATGCTCAGGGGTTTGGAGGCTGTGCTGTACCACCTCCGTTGGACACACGCCGTGTGTTTAAAGGGTACTGCTGATGTGCGGCAACAGCGTCGGTGGTCTCAGTGGAGTGCGGGGGGCAGCAGGCACGCAGGGCTGCCCCGCTGCCGGCTGTAGAGGAGTCACTGATGAGCCAGACTTCAGTGCGTATGGTATCGCTCCAGGTTCTCCGTTAGGTTTCCTAACGATCTTGTTAGTCAGACCATCACTTTTGGGAAGGGGGCTGTTAGAGGAGTTATGACTATGTCTGCTTTAGCGAGTAATGTGATGGCGGTGGGAGTGGATCTGCACAGTGAATCTAATCGGTGCTGAAGACCACGCTGTGTGTCTTTCAGGATGCTTTGCTTTGTACTAGCGCTGGTCTGGAGCATGAACTACATGTTCAGTAATGGCTGCAATGCACCTTCCAGTTTAGCTTCATTTGGAAGTTACCCAGCTTTAAACTAGCCCAAAAGAACACTCCTTATATAAATTGAAATGGTAATGCCTGTGTGCTCTGTGCATGGGTTTTGTTAACATGTCTTCATCCAGTCCTACAACCCTTACTCACTGTTAGTACCGTTTATGTAATTCACCTATTCTGTGAAGTTTAGAGGAACTTCTGGCTCAATCATTGCTGCTCACCTGTGATGAGCTCTAATAGAACAAGAACTTTCAAAGAACAGTATGTGTCTGTGTGGATTTCAGAAGGGCAGACAACTGCAGCTCTTTCCAAACCTGAGATCAAGACCAGGTAGTGGTTATTTTAAGTGAAAAGTGTAAGATTTTAAGAGGACACAGTCCTCTGAGATACACCAACTCTTTTTTTTTCCCCTCTCTCTATTCCTTCATCATCAGCTCAAAAGGAAAAAAAAAAGGCAGAAAAGTGTAAGCCTGCCTTTGAAAGTTCACAAAACCTCATGCTGAGAACATTGTAGCAGTACCTACAGAATCTTACCTCAACTGAACAGTATCTGTACAATTTCCATTCAAAATTTGAAAATTTTCATGTAAGTACCAAGGTTGAGGACATCTGATCCCAGCTGTGAGCACAAACTCAATGATTGTTCACATTTTTAATGTTTTAGTCTAATCATAATGTAGGCATGTTCAAATAAAAGTAACTTAAAACATGAGGTCTGTTTTCGTTTCTGAAGAGCATTTGCTGGGGTGAGGAGGTAAGTTACTCTCCAATATTTGCATTCCACAGGGGATGCTGACATGATGTTGGATTTTTGTATTTGAAACTAGGAACTAGTGAGTGGAATTGGCACTGAGTCACAGCAAGCAGAGATGGAAAAGCCTGGTTAGATCATCTAGCCTTTCTCCTTCTTGGTGTAGGATTATTGTGTACCAGATACTTCAATGCTTTTTCCAGTGTAGTTTTAAAAGTCTCCAGGGATATGCCTTGCCTTGTGTCCCTTCCATCACGCAAATATTCCATAACCTTCTGTACCTCATCATTAGAAATCTTTTCCTGAGATTTGACATAAATTTCTCCTCTTTTACGTTCCATTTGCTGAGGATTTATTATCTTGAACCATTCTAGGTAATTCCAGTCACTCTTTGATATTGACATCTGTAACAAACCGTGTTCTTTTAGTACTTTGTCCCATAGTCAGAACAGCTATCCATACCTTAGCCTGGGTCTTTACAGTCTTAAACCACCTCAGCTTAGGCCTCTGGGCTAATTAGGATTTTTGCTGTATTCATAAGCACTTCCATCTTGTGTTCATTTTTTTGAGAGTGACTTTTATGAGAGTGATTTTTCATGATTAATGTGCCTGAAATTGTAGTTTTTCTCTGAAGGAAAATTGTAAAAATGCTGTCATTGGTCACTATGGTTATTATCTTTCAAAGATGTACAGATAGAAATAAAATATTATCTCTAATTACCAGGCCTGCAAATTTAACCACAAACTGTCTTCCATACCACACTAATACATTCTGATTTTAGGGCAAGTTAATAACTGTTCATGGTGCAAAAGGAGTGTTAAAAAAAAAACAACCAAAACTCCTACTCTGCTGTGCCAAAACTGAATAGTTGTTTTACTTTGCTAAGAACAATACCTAACATAAACTAGTTAGCTGAGAACAAATTTTCAGTGAATGTGTGGTGAATTTGCACATAAAGAAAATCATGCTTTCAAGCAGAAATCCTTGTCGTCATCACCACTGGTACATTTTATCCAGAGATTACTTGAGGGAAGGGAATGTGGGGATATTGATGAAGAATATTTTGAAATATGTGAACTTTTGATTTTAAAACTCCATCAGCTTTTACAAGCTTTTAACTGTTGTCTTTTCTGGGGAATGGAAGTTGGAGTGTTTGAGGCATGTGTACGCTCATGGGGATAGTCCAAGCAGTGAACCTGAAAGGATTCCCATACGTACTATGGCACAAAAAACCATCAAGACTTTGAAATAACAATTTCATTTGCTGTTCTGACTGAGCTCCTCCACTTCGGAAGGGAGGGGGGAAAAAAGGATATAAACACCAAGCCCTATTATCAACTTTTTATATTCCCAGAGTGTAAACTCCGTTCTGATAACATGTGCTGTGCTCCTAAGTCACTTGGGCACTTCTGTAACACAATTTCACTAACTGAATGCTATCATTCTGTAATGCTAACACCATGTAAGGGTAAGAATGCAAGTGTTGTTGTCCCCAACTCCATCCCAGATTCTTCAGTTGTGTTGTGCAAAATGTTCAATGCATTTAGTGTAGCTTTCCTTACATATAAATTTGATTTGAAGAGATAGAGTTCATTTGTCTTCTGTGATCTTAGTGCTACATAACTGCAAAACATTATTTGACAGTTTTCACCACCTGTATATACCTGATGTCCCTGAGCCTCAAACAACTCAGGATACTATTTTCAATTTGCCATAAACTTTGATGACTGGCAACAAGGAGTCTGCATTTTAAAAGATAAAATCCTGCTTTCTTCCCTTTAAACAACTAGATTTAGGGGAAGGAGAGAAGAGGGAGGCTGAAATGCCTTGTCCTTTTAGTATCCCTGTTGGTACAGGGATGAGGGGGTAATTGCTGCTCTCTCTCAACTTTTACTACAGGAGTTCAGGAGCCTCCCTGGGCAAAGCCTGGGGGTTACTGGCTGGGCAGGAAGGTGCTGCTTGTCCTGCTCTTAGCAGCCCTTAGCAGCTGCTTGTGATTATCCACTGCAGCTTCAGAGGAAGTTGCTGGCTGTGGGGAGCATGCAGCACTTAGCTGCGGATCTGCTGCTTTTAAAGGTACAATGGAGATGGAGTAAAAACAGTGGCACAAAGCGAAGGGGAGGGAGAAAGCGTAATTATCCCCCACTTGAACAAGCTGCCTTGTTAAATCATTACATACTTCTGAAAGTCCCTTGATAGATGTATATCCTAATTGAAGTCAGATGAGGGAAAGGCCATATTCAGATGGAAGGAACTTCTGCCACAGAGGACTAAAGATTTAGTAACAGAAAACCTCTCTAAAACTATCTGGAAAAATATTATTTATTTTACTACTCTCTACCAAAGGGGGAAAAAAAAACTAACATAGACTGATTTACGTCTCTTGAAAGAAAAATTACATTGAGCTGGCATATTGCAATAACTATTTTTGGGTTTACCATTTAAAATTGTAGAGTTATAAATAGAGCAGTGCAGAATGCAGCTATCTTGATTCTCACTGGGGTGCACACAAGCATTTTCTTTGGTTTCAGCTGTGGGATTCAGCGCTCCACTCAATGCTGATACAGCTTTGAACGCAGAGGATTCCTTATTTTTGATTGTTAAACAACCAAGTCAATTTGGAGTTGAGTTTTTGCTGAGTATTGACCTTAAGCTATGTATTGTTCTAACATCACCTAGTAATTGTCTCAGGCTCACCAAAAGAATTGTAGAAATGTCTTTGAAGGTGGCTGTAGCCCTGTTTTTGCAATGAAACCCCAAATGGGGCAAGTTTTATCTGACGCTGGATGTTGTAACAAAAGCTCTGGTTACAAATCTCAGGAAGAAAAAATATTTGTAATAGAAATGGCCAGTGAATCGCAAATAACAACAGAATATGTTTCTATGAAATGTGTGTACCTAGAGGGGGAAAAATTGATCCCACTCTTGATAGAAAAGCAGCAGCTTGTTCAGAGATATTTGGAGATGTCAAAGTCGGACATCAACTTTCTAGTCTGTGGTTGCATCCTTCTAAATTTTGGCCCCTCCAGGCAACCATGATTTATGTCCTTATGCGCCTATTATGCCATTGTTTCTCTCTGTTTTAAAACTATACAAGTGAATTGATGTATTTTTATTATCTTTAATTTTTTTAATGTAATCAGGCCAGACAGAGAAGTATTTCTAAACACCTGTACTCCCACTTACAGTGTGTGACCTCTCTAGCAATCTTTAAGTGCAACAAAAAAGTACCAACTTGCTGCTGGTGCACTCAATGCTGCTTTCCATAGCGTTTATACAAATATTAAACAGTCCAGGCCCCAGTACGGATCCGTGAGGAACACCATTTATCACTGATCTCCAGCTGGACTTGGAGCCATTGACCACTACCCTCTGGATGTGATCATCCAACTAGTTCCTTATCCACTGAACAGTCCACCCATCAGATCCATAGCTCTCTAACTTGGCCAGTAGAATATTGTGGGGGACCATGTCAAAGGCCTTGTGAAGTCCAGATAGATCACATCCACAGGTTGTCCCTTGTCCACTGAGGTAGTTACACTATCTAAGCTACATATTTAGTTATGAGAGAGACTGGGAGCAGAGAGAGGTGGGAATAGAATCCTAAAGATCAGGATCTGGAAGAAAGGTTCCTTACAGGAATTAAATACTGGGTTTAATTAATCACTTTGCTACCTAACTATGGTTGACATTATTGTATTTTTTTAAAACTTTAATGATAAAGATTTAAGTAATAAAACACATTGTATTTTTATCTCTCAAAATTGGAGGCCTCATGTTTTCCATGCCTGTAGCCTTGATGATTCTTTTGGCAGCTCTGCCAGTGATAAAAAGCATAACTCACCACTGGCAAGGAACTTGGCTGTTTCATCAGTGACATGAAAGGGCAGCCCAACTCCATGGTGATTGCTGTCTAAATGACTTATGCAGTTTCTTCATATACTTTTTGATTGAAGAGTGATAACTCAGGCAATGAGTTATTTGGCATCAGCCTCTGAGACAATCTGTTTTCTTTTTATAAATTCTACATCACCTTTCAGCCATCCATTTTTAACTAAGACTCTGGTGGATTAGGTTCTAATGTGCCTGGTGGATTTAGCCAATGGATCATTAAGTTAGATTTTGCTGTCATTCTTCTGCTTTGTTTATTTTTTTGTTGTCAAATGATAGTTCTTGCAGTAATACTGAGAAAAGGAGAGGTGGGCTAAAAGGCTGTCTTTGTGTTACAAAAGGGGACTGTGAAAGGGCTTTTCACTCCTGGTGATAGTGACACTGTCTCTTCCCAAAAGCAGACTGCTCTGTCAGAGAACCCAGAGAGGAAAAAATACACTAACAGCAGCCTGACTCTTAGAGGCTTGGATGCAGATGACACATGCAAGAGGAGGGGAAAGAATGATTAAAACATTTCTACAAGTGAAAAATTTTCTATAACAAGTCAAAGCTTAGAATATCTTTATTAGAGATTTAAATATAGGTTACCATTGTGCAAGGTAGAAAGTTGTACATTGAAGTTGGTATACAACAGGTTGAATGATGCTGTGAATCTGACAGGATTTCATGCAAGGTCTTGGATGGAAACAGAAGCAGTTTCCTTGCAGAGTAACAAAGATGGTTAGATTTGCTAGAGCTTTCTTTGCAGGGTTCCCCACATAACAGGAAGACTGTGGAGTACTAAATATAATTGGAAGAGCTGCAGAGGTAATAGGTGCTTTGGACATCCCCTTTTTTAATGTCTGCTCTACATATTCTGTTACTGTTTTTATTAATGTAAACCAATAAGGTTTCAGAGTATTTATACTCCAGTAATGCACAGGGCTCCAGTCAGAATCCATATCCTTTTGATGCAAGTGTTGTGTGAACAAATAAAAGGACATTGTTCCTTCTTGAAAGTGTATGTAATGTAAGAAACATCTGCATCTGGCATGTGTCTTGATTAGGGTCACAAGAGGAAAGGTACCATTTTTTTTCTGTTCCATTTAAACTTCAAGATGACAATGCATATGGTTACTTTCAAAGATTTCTAACTATGCAAAGTTTATCATTTGTCGAAGAAAAAACCCTACACATAAGGGGGAAAAGTTAATCACAGAGCAGTTGTACGTACAGTTTGGGTATCCACCATCCTTACTGAGGTTGTTCAGTGGTTGTCACCTGGCAGGCTTGGGTTTGGATCTAAGAGACACTCAAAGCAAGTGAGAAGAAGAGGATTTTGACCAATGAGGGGTTGCCGTTCTTCACTTCTCTCTCACTCTTCTTTTTAATCATTTTCCATTTTTTTCTTTCATGTGTGTTTATAGGTTTTAATTTGTATTCCTACATTCATTGTTCAGATAGTGCTCCTTCATGGAAAAGAGGAACTCGCAGGCTTCCTCAGTGCCTAAAAACAGATTTTTGCTTCTGAGCAGCACTCTGGAATTCATGGTGACAGGTGAAGCAGGGCTGCTGGCCTTTGCAGAACGTAGGGCATGTTTGAGACACAGAGCTGCCTGCTCTACTTGAGTGGGCAGTACTGAGAGCACCTCCTGTGGATAAGACACTGCATTTTGAAGAGTAGTGTTCAGGAGTAGGCCATTAGTGTGCAAACATCCTACTCTCTGTAGTGTGTCAGTAACTGCTCCATTGGTGCCATAATGACTGCTACATTGTGCTTACAGCAGATCCTGTCTGCTATTCCATTTTTTATTCTACCTGTTTGAGGGTTGCACGAAGGCCCAGGCTTTCAGATCTGAATTAGCTCTCTGTGATTCTGATTTCAGATTTATTGATGTTTGATTTTTCAACCTGACAAACCCTCGCTTTTATTTTCTAATTCATACTCAATCTTTCTCCACAGAAAAATCCACATGGCAAATTGCACAAATGATTCTGTGGAGGCTAAACCAAGATTGCTGAACTCATTTTCATGCATGGCTGAACACAGCATTGAACCTCATGCTCTGAAAGTGAAAGGTTAGTGATTTTAGATAATTTTAAAGCAATCATATAGGAGTTGATACAGCTACTCTGTTTACCCTAATCCTGTTCTTTGTTCTTACATTTCTTATTTTATGAGGTATTGTTTATAGACCGTGTATTTATGCAAAGAACCAACATATGAATTCATATGTAACCTTCTTACTGTACACCAGAGTCACAAATAAATAAGTTAACAGCTTAAATATATTTATAACTTCAAAACTCTCTAAATATTTGTAATGTTATGAAGAGTTAGGACCAGAAGGAACCTCAAGAAGTCACCTAATCCATCTCCCTGTTCCATGGCAGAACCAATTAGGTTTGTATCCTTCCTGACAAATTTGTCTAACCTGTTCCTAAAGCTCTCCGCGATGGAGTCTCAACAGCCTCCATAAGTAATCTATTTTAAGTCTCACTATTCATACTATGAAAAGGATTTTTTCCCCTGACTAACTGGAATCTAGTCAGCTGTTGTTTGCTGTAAACCACTAGTTAACTGAAAGCCTGAGCTAAGATAGGAGGCGTCCTAGACTTCTGATGAATGTTGTCTAGTAACTTCAGTGACTCTGGAAATAGCCTGAACACAGGCTTGGTTTTTAACATAGCTAGCAGTTACTGGGGTCTGTATTTTGGTTAATATGGCCAAGCATGAACAGGAATCTTTCCTGTGTCCTTTTAGGATATGTTTTAGTAGATGAAATGTTTGAGCTGTCTTGCTACTCAGTTTACGTATGTTACTCTCCTTCTTGCGGATGCAAGCTAAGCACCTACAGATTCAACTCTTATAACACTTCAGGTTGTTTAAGTCTTCTAAAAAATCAGCTCAAATGAGGCATTTTAGCCAAATATTTTAAGCTTTATTTCTTTGTTTCAGTTTCCAGTCTCTAACATGAGTAAGACCACTGTCCTCTCCCTTGCAGTGAATTGTGAAAATCAGTTTACTGGCACTTGTGAAACACTGAGGAACAGTAGTTGTAACTGTTCAGAGGAAATTAATGTCTGTGACCAGTGTTTGATTTAGTAAATAGACATGAGGTGATATGTAGAACAAAAAGGAAAAAATGTATTAAATAACTGTTTGCTGGGGAGCACTGATAGTTCTGTGTACAGAATGAAGCAAATATCCTGTGGAAAAATAGTGTATAAAGGGTGTATTGGAAGACTTCATCATACTGTGGATTGCGCAAGGAAGCCAAGTAAAGATTGCACAAATGCTTTGCTTTTGGTGGTTTTAAACTCATTGACTGCAAGACTGCAACCTCAGCAATGTACTTTTAATAGGTTCTTAAATGTATGCTGTAGACAGGTGTATTTGTAGATGGTAAACTAAAGCAGTTTCAATGAAACAATGGTGGTGTCAGCAGCACACTGGTACAGGGAGGAAAACACAGTATTTCTCTTATCTTGAAGATGAACTTAAATGTATCTTACAAAAAATTACCACTGTGGAAAATGCCCCTTTATTTCTGTTTCCCTGTAATTTAACAACTTATAAAAACATTCTTGTTTGAACTTGATTGGTTAGGCCAAGGATTGCTGAGCAGTCATCAGTCTCCCCTATGAAGGAGGATGAATGATAGTTTTCAGTAGGTTCAGGCTCTCTTCTGGCTCAGAAGAAAGTGATCATGTTCACTTTCAAGTTCCTTACAAATAGCTGACAGCTAAACAGCAATTGCCTTAGAGAGAGAAAAATAAATTCCCCCCAGCTGCTTCTTCATCACCAAAGTTGGAATTTGATTTTAATGATGAGGGATTTTTTGTTTGTTGCCCTGTTAATTCACACAAAATGGAAATGGGATGGTCTTTACTGAGAAGCAGTGGGCTACTCAGTGTAAGAATGAAATGTTAGTTCCTTTATGTATATTTCTAGCGTAAGCTGCAAGAAACCCCCAGAAGCAGCTCTCTGGGATTTTTCCTAGTGTTCTTTCCTCTCTCTCTATCCCCCTCCTCCTCCACCCCCCTGGCTCTTCAATTCCAGCCCTGTTATTCTCTTGAGCTCAGTGTGACAGATCAAAGGTTTAGATGGGGCTTGTGCACAAATGATGATTTTCCTTTCCCCCTCCCAAGCTCTCTGCTAGTTATCTCCATGAGTATCTCCTACAGCTGTTAGCTCCAGAACCAGATTTTGAGAATTACAGAAAGACATACTGTGGTATATGGGGACTAATTACCCTAATTCTGCTTCTTAAACTAGGATGTAGTTCAATAATATTAATCTGAGAGAATAGTGCATGGGTGACAATGCCAATTCACTTTCTTTAAATGTTCTTGTTGTAAGCAATCTGCAATCAGGACAGGAGAGAACGAGTACCTGGTTTGCATTCCTTCCCCATATTTTCCCAGCCCTGATTTGGCAGAGTATTTTGGTATGTGTGTGTCTCAATCCATGTGCCTGCACTGCTCTAATACCTTGCTGAATTGGAGCTTTCAGTGTTGTTCACAACTGGGATAATTCTGTAAAAATTCTGACTTGGATTCCCTACATTCTATAACTTGAAATGGAGAGGCTGGAAGGTGTGGAGTTTTGAGGGTGGTTTGCTTCTGTTTGTGTTTACACATAGTGGTCACTCCACTTCCTGCGAAGCCTTGAAGCTCTGACTTTTGCAATTTTAACTTGGTTTCTGATTTTCTTTGTTGTTACCTTCATTGTTTTCTTCTTCTGTTCCTTTGCAGCCTTGATGGCTTTTCTTCAACTGTTTAGAGCCATTTTCTTTGCTCCAGACTCAGATCATGCCTCTGAGAATTCCTACAGCTCTGGATGTTCTGACAGCCATAGCTCATGGCCACCCCAGCTGTCAGGAGAATTTTTGCCATGCTGTAGTTGGATTTCACAGATACATTCATAGAGGTTATGGTTTTCTTGTTTTCAGTCAACCCTCAGCTATATGGCTTTGCTTTAACTACTCTCCAAATAACTTTATTCTTTTTTGACTACAGATTGTGTTAGACAACATGCACTTAAATAGCTTCTGGTAATAACTGAAGTACATCTGATTTGCTTAGTTAGATAGCATTGTATCCTAAAGAGCCTTCAGCAGAACTCTTCTGAAACCCTTTTTGCTGTGTAACAAAGCTGCTTCTTGCAGACTCAAAAAGTGTTAGCTGGTTTTCAAAGTTCTATTCATTGAACACACCGTGGGGTTTACTCTAGGTTTGTCTTCCAGCAGACGCCTGTGTCACCATCTCATCCATCAATTTAGGCATAAAACATTTAATTACAGTAGGAGCTTTCAGAAAGTTTTCTACCCAGGCAGCCACTCTGAAGGTTAATGTTGCCCATGATGGTTTGAAAGTTGCTGCCACAATGAGTGAAATTTCCAACCTGACTGGCAGCACCAGAAACTAGAGCATGGTTCCTGACAGAGTGGGATTCAGATGTATTCTCATGGTGATATTTTTAATGTTGCCCATCTACTAGATAACCCCCAGCTCAGCAGATAAAAGGAGTGATTTCAGTCTGTTGCTCTGCAAAGGCATATTTTCTATATTATTGATGGAGCTCCTCCCACTAATATGACTAGCTAGATTATCTGTGAGGCTGTACTTGTTCTGAAACCACTATTGATTAAATGCTGAGATGAAGGTTTTTTTTAGAAGCTGTCATTGGAACATGCTTAGGCTGCACTTGCTGTCAGCTTAACAGTCATGTTTCTGTGTCTTCCTCTAAATTCCTCTCCCAGCTGGGCTCTTTCATATCTTAGCATTAAAATAGATTCTTCCTAATTAGACAGATCTCTGTCACGATAATCATCTTGAGAACGTATGCTGTATTTTCATGCTCTCTATCTTTTCACAGATCAGGCCTGTGCTTTATAATTTTTCCAAATCCTAACTCACTGAATAGATCCTTTCCCAAGCAATCATTTCCTGTAGCTGGTAATTAGTGTCCTGTCAGCTCATATTGGTAGGCATTAGTGTTCAACTGCTGGCATCAGCAAGTTCATCCTGCATCACTTAGAATTCTGATAGATTTGATTCTTCTGAAATTCCAGTAGTTTTCAAAAGTTGATGTGCAAGGAGAAAAAGGGGATATAGCAAATACACATTTGTGCAGTGTATGGTAAATTACTACAGAAGAGGTGAGTGTGCATAAGTCCATGGCCATAAAGGTAAGTGCACACACCTGTGTTTGTGTCTGATCACAGAACAGAGTTGTGTGGTCAAGGTTCTGAAGAACATCTGTTTTAATAACAATCATTAGTACTAGAACAATGCTGAGATCTCTCAGTTCCTTGCATTGCCCAGGCTATAATCTGAGTGGTTTTTTTCCAATGTTTTATTTATTCAGATTCAGTAGCTTAGCAGAGAAGTGTTGTCCTTCACAAAATCTGAATTTAAATGTTCCCTAAATAGCTCATTTTTGCCTTAGTTTTTCAGCAGCTGGTAATTGTTGTGTGAGAATCCTTAAAAGTGATGCAAAAATGAACTGTGAAATCTCATCTCTGATATACTGTTTTACTGTTGCCATTCAATACTTGCCTTCTTCTGTCAGATGAAGATTTTTAATTAGCTCTTAGGTGCTGGATGACAGCTGTAAAATAACATTTTTAGTGAAATTCTGATTTTGTTGATTGTTTTTAGATCTAGATTCTGTAAAATTAGATATAGGGGATAGTGTTCTATCTTATAAAAGGTGGTAGAATAATGCAAGTATCACCACTGTTGCTGTTAAAATGAGTGGGGAAATAGACAGATACATATTTATTCACGTTTGTTTTAACCTCAGCCAGTTAATGTATTTTGATCAGAATCAACCATTTTTAGAATGTATTCAGATGTTTTCTCACAAAACCAGTGACTGATCTGTTTGCCAAACTTCTAACACTAAGCACCAGTTACTACAAAACTTCATTACTCAAATCATTACCCCTGGGCTGTGCAGCCTGGCAGAACCAAGTACAGAGCTGAGAGATGAAAAATTCCTAAGTTGTTAATAGCCTGGAATTTAATTCTACAACAACCCAGCAAGCACTTAAAAAAATACAGTGTTTGCTGCCATGGGGATATACTGAAAGTTAAGGTATTTTCCTGTGACTCCATATAGACCGAAAAATGTTATTTATCCTAGTCTTAGGAAGGGAAGACAACGTCTGTACAATGCACTAAAAAGCAGTGTGGAAAAAACCCTACTGCTTTGGCACGTGCTCTGACTCTGTGGGTATAGGAACGTTTCTCCCTGTCTTTTCGTGCACTCCAGCACCCTGCGGGTCTGCCCAGCGCCCGGAGGAGGCTGGCAGCAGGCAGGCTGCGGGCTGCAGGGGGCACTGCGGAGGAGTCCAAAAGGGACTTCTCCAAAGTTAAACCTCATTCACAGCTGTCTCCCTTTCTGGCCTGCTAATTAAAACCTAACCAAGCAATAAAAAGAAATAATTAAACACACCAAACAGGAAAGCCACCTCCTCCTCCTTTTTTCCCCCCTCAGTTCTAACATTCAATATTTCAATATATGTTTTTATCAAACCAAATCATGCTGTTGTCTTGTGGAGTCAGATGGAGAGAAGAGTTACTGAAGAGCTTACAGTGTATCCCCCGGCTTCAAATTAACAGAGATACTGGTCTCTGTAAATGACACAGGACTTGATGTTTCACCTCACTCTTGGGTTGCTTCTCAGAAGAGTTGTAATTTTTCTCAGTTTTGTGATAAAGTAGTGTGACTATGCAGTCAGTGATCACAAAAAACACTGCGTAGCTTCACTTCTGTTCTCAAACTGATACTACAGAAAAGTTTTAAGGCAGGGGGGTGGGACGACATGCTTCTAAGTCCTGATGCAAGGAACAAACTCTTTACTAGTTTTGTTTGTCCACTGTTACTTTCCATCTCAACATAGTCGGGAATTGTTGCAGTAGGAATTAAATTAAAACCTGATTTTCTATTGCTGAGCATTAAAGACAAAGACAGTTCTTTACCACTGTCAGTAGCTTAGCGATAGTATCCTATGCTAATCTGCAGTGGCAGAAATGAAAATGGTTTAAATCAGATCTCATGACTTATGTATGAGTTCCCAATTTTCTTTATTTCCAGCTGCATGTTAGAGAATGAGGGTGTCTCCCTGACATAATTCTGGTTTATATGGGTGTATTAAAAAATACACATAATTGGGAGCGCATAGCTCACAGTTAAAATCGTGCGTGCAGGAGCTTTGCCGGTTTAAAACTAGGTTGGCGGGATGGTATTCCTGATCCATTAATCACTCGCGCTCTCTATGGAGGCAGCCACCCTTCAGCTCGGGAGCATGTTCCTGCCCGACGTGTCATGTTTCTGCCGTGGTTTAAAATAGAAAGTTCAGCGCGGTGCCGGCCAGGCGCGGGGCTCTGCGCTCCGTTCGCCTTCGTTATGCAACAGTTGACACCGGAGGGAAGCAAGGCACACGCCGCTCCGCCGCGGGCAGCGGGAGCAGACCCCCCCTCCCCCTGGGCTGCCCCCAGNTGGGCGACGTCCGTGCCGGGTTTTGCACCTTGTCCCCGGGTCTGCCTCTCGGCCTGGAGGAGCTGCTGCTGCCGCTGCCGGTGCTGCGGTGTTTACTGAGCGCTCCTGTCCTGATATCACTCCGCTGGCATGGAGGAGGAGGAGGTGGAGGAGGAGAGCGTTTGATCATTGTGATGGTGGCAGGAGGAGCAGCAGCCAGCAAAGCAGAGCAAAGCGTTAGGCTGTATCAGCTCGGCGTTGTGCAAAGACTTCAGAGCTCCACTTTTTTTTTTTTTTTTTTTTTTTTTTCTCCAGCTCTGCCCGGATTGTCCATGTGTTTACTTCCCCCAGCCCGAGGATTTGCTATTTAGGTTCCTGTTGAAATGCAACTGAGCAGCCAAAGTACTTTGCGAACACGGTGCGGCATAAACACCAAAACTTTTTTCTAGAAGGAAAATACAATAAGCAAGCGGCTCTGCCTGTCTTTTGGTGCCGGGGAGTGCGAGTGAGTGTGCCGTGTGAGTGTGCCCGGCGTGGGCTTGGATGTCCGTGTGTGTGCGAACGTGCGTGTGAACGGGTGTGTGTGTGCGTGTGGTTCTCTTCATACATGGGGAGAGAAGGCTTTTGGCAAAATCGCCGGAAATCTCATGGAATCTGTTTGGAAATAATGGATTATAAAAAAGAAAAAGGAGGAAAGGAACTGGTCTGATATCTCCTGGAGTTTGCTACCCGAATTGCTGCTGCTTAGTTTGTTGTGCTGCCTTTTTTTTTTCTTAGTGTTTGTTGGTTGTGTTGCTGGTGATAACCTTTTAGCACCTTCTCTCTTTATTTCCCTCCCCTCCCCCCCTCCCTTTTTAATGTTTTGGAGCCTCTCGAGAGGGATTGGCTGGGGGGAAAGAGAAACATTTGCTTGGGATCGCTGTTTCCCTGATACATGGTGGTGCCCCCTCCCCCCCTCCCCCGGTTCTCTAGAAAGTATCCCATCAGGACCCCGGAGGAGACTGTGTGTGTGTGAAGGGTAGGATAAAAAGTTCTTCCAAAATAGTGTGCACGGGGAAGAGGATGGGGGATTTTGCAGCCCCCGCTGCCGCCGCGAATGGCAGCAGTATCTGCATCAACAATAACCTGAACAGCAGCCTCGGCGGGGCCGGTATCGGGGTTAACAGCACTCCCCACGGCCCTCCCGCCGCCGCCGCCGGTAACAATAACGCGACCAGCGGCGGCATTCCCAAGCACAGCACGGTGGTGGAGCGGCTGAGGCAGCGCATCGAGGGCTGCCGCCGGCACCATGTCAACTGCGAGAGCAGGTACCAGCAAGCCCAAGCGGAGCAGCTGGAGCTGGAGCGCAGGGACACGGTGAGCCTCTACCAGCGGACCCTGGAGCAGAGGGCCAAGAAAACGGGCACCGGCGGCAGCAAGCAGCAGCATCAGAGCAAACAGCAGCAAGATGCCGAGCCTGCCGCGGCGGAGCAGAGGAACCACACTCTGATCATGGTAAGGGGATGCGGGCCGGGGGGGTCGCTGTCCGCTGCCAGTCTCTCGCCAGGATGAGCTGGAGGTTGCCCCCGGTTGTTTTCCGTAGGGGTTCGGGGCTTGGCTCAACTTTGGCTGTGGCAATGCCGCGGGCAGGCTGAGCGAACGGATGGTGGGGTCTGGCTTCACAACTTCTCACGGACAGGGGCGGGGGGAGCGGACAAACTTTCCCCCCCTCCTCCGTCCCTTTCAGAAGGAAAGAGCTGCCCCGGGGAAAGAGGGAAGGAGCGGTGCCGGGCGTGCGCTGTGGGCTGCCGAAAGCCAGAGGAGGGTTTTGTGTGCGTGCGTGTTTCGCGACGGCTTTTCCGTGCGGGGGCCGTGCGGCTCTTCTGGCTGCCTCCCTGCCTCCTTAACGCCCCGCCAGAGAGGGGTGAAAGCTGGCCCGCAGGCTGGGCTGACGGCGGGAGGAGAAGTTGGGCAGGTTTCTCTGTAGGGCTGCTCCGGCGTGCAGGAGCCCGGCTCCCCACGCGAGCTGAATCGCTTCCTAAAGTTTCCTTGGGTTTTAAGGCGCTTAGCGAGGAGCAGAGGGGGGGGAAAGGGGGCGGGGGCTGAGCCGGTAGGAGCGTAGCGGCAAGTAGGAAGCGGAGTTTCCCACTCCCAGGCTGCACCGACGCTGAATAATAAGAGGGAGGTGCGGGGGGAGCCGTGGCCCGCGCTCCGTCTGAGCCTTATTTATAACCGGTTGCGGACGCCCGTCGTTCCGCTGGGGTGCCGGCGGCGCGCCCGTGTCGGCGAGGCGAGCGACTCAGCCGCGGGGGAAACGCGTGTGTGTCCTGACGTGTCCCGCCGGGGCGGGGGTGCTTGGGGGCGGGCACCGGGCAGCTGGGGCTCCGCCGTCTGCCGGGTGCACAATGGGCGGCGGAGACCCGTGGGGAGGAGGGAAGGAGGGGAGGTGCGATGGCAGCGTGTGGTTTACAAGCCTTGCACGTCCCTCCCTCTCGCCCTCCCCTGCTGCGCGGGGAGGCGCGGCCGTGCGGGAGGTTCCTGCGGGGCGGCAGCTGCCGCCAGCCTCCGCCTTGGGGGGGAGGTCTCGGTGACAAAGCGGCGGGGAGGTGGTCGTCCCGGCGGTGGCTCTTCCCCTCGTGTGTCCCCCTCCGGTATGTGAAAGGAGGGAGCAATGTGTCTATCTTGGCCTCCTCTGACCGCGATGCCGGCTCGTTCCCTCCGCAGTCCCGCGGGCAGCATCCTACCCTTCTGCCCTTCGCCGCCGTCCCACCGGCGCTTTTGTCTGTCCCCCAGCCCCGCTCCGTCGCGGAGAGCAAGGAGGTGGCGATCGCTTTGCCAGCGGCAGACAAAAGCTGAGCGCCGAACGCAGCCCGCCGCCGGGGAGCGGAGCGCGGCTGCCGCCTCNGTATGTGCGGGGGGGCTGCTTCGCAAACAGGAAGCAGAAAAACCTCACTGACATCTTGTTGCTTTCCTGATGTTACCAGAAAGGCACAACCATATTTCTCTTCCTTCTCGCGCCTTTCCGCTGGATGGAGGGGTTTGCATACACACTCCTCGCACCGCAGTATTTCGCCTTGGCTCACATCTACTCCTCGGGCAGGAACTGAGTCACTAATCAAACTCCATGAGCAGGGACTATCTTTCATCAACCAAACTGCCCTCAAATCGCTTTTCACATCCCATGTCATTTCCACAAGATGCAGGAAAGGGGCTGGAGGCTCAGGAGACCTCAGAATGGCTCCAGAATGGCTCCTGTGCTTCTAGGCCCTTCCTAGTGATGGGTTGTCCTTTCCGCTTCTTCCCCAACCCCATGCTAAGGCATTAAAGGCCAGGATTTGTAGTTAAGTAGCTCATTTGTTGGCCTTCCTTTGAAGATCTAGGAGAGATACACCAAGCCATGCCATAATGGGAGAGTTGTGGCAACAAAGTAACAAAAGGAGGAAATGCAGTTACAGCTCTTACTATTACTTGCTTGTTTCATGTTGGGACATTTGAAGAGCTAAGAGTAGCCTTATTAACAGATAGTTCACCATGAAATTCATTGTGCTACAGTATTCATGCTATTTAAATGTACTTGATGTGCACTATGCTTCATTTCTAGCTATCAGAACAGTTTGGTAAGTTTCACTGTCTGTGTGCATCATGATTTTTATTTACTAAAAGAGTTCAACTTTACTTAACATTTTCTTCTGGCATGAGAAAAAAGTAAGCTGTATTTTAGGGGTTTCTCCCTTTCTTCTCTGGGAAACTCCAGCAGAGAAGTTTACAGTGGAACAATTGTATGGATCTGCTACTGCTTTACTCTTCACACAAAATCATTATTAACTTCTTCCCTCAGACTATTAAAGCACATAACTTTGAAATGAAACAGATTAAATGACAACAAATACGTTGAGGTTAGCCAGAGTTACTGTTTCTAATTCTTGTTTATCAGAGCAATTCAAGGGAAAGTATTACCAGTGTCTGTGTGTCTGTCCCTCTCCAAACTGAGAACGGGGGGATATGTGTGCTGGGTAGGGGCAAGAGACCTTCCCAGAAGCTGGTGCTCACATACGTGCTGAGTTGCCCTTCAGCAAGCTGGGTAAAAAACCATCTTTAGAAGGTGATTATTTAAAGACATACACTCTCATTTTCTTCATTCGATGGAGTACAAACTCTCCAGTCTGTACAATGCTCCTTGTCACCACCCCCACAGTTTACACCCTCACTCCCTGAGTTCATGAAAGGGATTATGCAGTTTGCACTGTTTAGGACTCTGTGTCAACTGACAAGCAGTTATCAATGGGAGCCTTCTTTCAGAAAGGGATGTAGGAGCACAGGCTTGGCTGTATTTCATGAATTGCTGATCTACTCTCAGTTTGTGTCTCATTATAGAACAAGTTTTCACTTGCTCAGTTTGGAAATATCTGGATTTATAACCACTTTGACCTCTTCTACTTGAGGAGAATAGTGGGTTTCAGAACTAGTTTGCTGCTATACAGGCATTGATTGGGATGTGCACAAAAATGTAAGTTGTTTATAAATGTCTGGGAGGACCCTTTTTTGTCCCCACCCCTGCCCCCTCCCCAGTTCAACCTGGCAAAAAACAAAGTTGTTTTCCTTGCCTCTGAGTTGGAGTATTACAGTGCTGTACCAGCTTGGTTTTCAAAGGAAGCACTGGGAAAATTTCCAGGCCATCCAAAACTCTGCTGCACGTCTTAGGATGGGTTCCAGGAAATATCAACACATTATTTCAGTTCTTTGGTTCTTTGTGAGCTAATCTGCCTTCTTGTTTTCCTCCTTTAAGTGCATGAGTCTTCTGGCTCTGCATCCATGTTGCTGTGCGTGGTTCCGAGATGTGTATACATGCACACACATTCTACATAAAACAAGCAATAGATGATGTATATTTAGTGTATAATAAACAGACAAGTATAGCATAAATTGCCAAATAGATAATAAATATTGCAAGTTCTACCACTTCTGTTTCTTACCCTTCACACTGCTGTTCTTATTGTGTGGTTTTGTCATTTTCTTCCAGTGAAACTCTACACCTGTAATTACCATACTGACCTTCTAAAGCAGTTATAGTTGCATCTGAGCTCTCTTGTGGAGCATAAAGGGGCTGGAGCTGCTTTTTCCTATTTTAAAAGTTCTTCAAGACTTTTCATCATCATGGATTTGATAGTTGCTGTCATACTGACCATTTCTAACCCTAAACCTAGTCCTTAGGAAATGGAGTTTTAAACATCATAAACATAAAAAGTTCTTTAGGTCACAGAAATTAGTGATGGAAGTCAAATGACCTATTAGATCATCTTTTCTGTTCCCTTGCCAAAGCATACAATGCCAATTCAAAGTTAGTTTAAAGTTGGAGAAAACAAGTCTGGCAAATACAGTATTTTCCAATAGTGCTTTTTACCCATTCTGGGCTAATGTACTGCCTCATGGAAGTTAATCATCACATTTCCATTCTACCTGAGGGAGGGGAGATGGGCAGGCCATGCTTTCAGCTCCCTATGTGCAGGGACAGTATGACATGTTCAGAATTACAGGAATCTGGCTGTATCTCTTCCTTGTTTGCAGATACTCCACCACAGAAAAGTAGCTCTCCCCTCCCCCCCAGTCTCTCCTTTTTGCTGAAAAAGGTATCCAGAGTGAGAAGTGTAACTTCTTAATTTGTCTTGGTGATTCATGGGTAGTGTCACTAATGAACTGGAGTGCTGAAGAATGCTGTCAGTCTTGGGAGTAGTTTTTTAAAGCTTGCACCTGCTGTATTTAATATGTACTTGTGAGTGTGTTCCTAAACCTGTGCACGTATCTTGTGTTCTTTCTGATGTAATATTGCTGTTTAATTTGATTTACAGGTGCTTGGGAGTTCAACAGTTACACTACAACAAATGTCTATTTCTCTAGCAATGTAAAGATGAAAAAGAAAGATGATTTTTCAGATCTTTCTTTTTATTTTCCACAAGAGGTCAAATACTGTAGCCCTTACTCATACCTGATGACTAAGTAGGATTAAGCATCTCTTCAGTTAATAAGCTATGCCTGATCTTGCTCACACTGGGGTAAAGTCAGTAGTAAATGTGAAACTGGGATGATACTAGAATTAAATCCCAGACCAGCAATGCTCCTTCTCTTTCATATGCATCATAGAAGGAGTCATCATGTAACCCTTGTTATTTTGTTCTTTCTGTAAGGTGGATCTCTGTGTCTTATTCCACAGCCTCTCCCATTTTTCTTCTCTTTTTCATACTACCTCACTCTGGATGCTCCTGTGTGATTACTGTCCTTTAGGACAAGGAGTTTTTGTGTTGACCTCCTCTTGCAGCTAGTCAGCACAATAGGTTTCAGTTTAGCAAATTGAAAGGAATGGAGAGACTCTTCACTTCAAGCACTACTAGCCTCTAATGACCTCTCTGCTCTGACAGAAAGTGTGTCTCTTTAAAAGATAGTGAGTTGGGTTATTATGAGCCATAGCTGGAGCAGGGCAAGTTGTATTTTGACATGGGATTGCCAGGCATGGTGAAATCTAAGCTTCAAACTGACTGAATGGCACATGTTGAAATTCCTGCAGTGAAGTTCTAGGCATTGTCAAGGTCGAGAAGAACATCTTTGGCTGGAACATGTCAAAACTCATTGTGCTAATACAGAGCAAAAAAATATTAGCATGTGATTGTATTAGGGCATTTGGTTGCATTTATGTTAACCTACATTTACAGTAACTTGACCTGAAGCTTAAGGCTTCAGAAGTGGCTGAAGGTGGTGTAAACCTGAGCTCCATCACTGAGAATGTCTCATCTTTCATGCTCTTGTCAGTGACCATATTTTCTTGCTGCCTCCTTTTGATAATGCTAGAGTACCTTGCTCATGTACCTCCAGTGTCAGCCTGTTTTCTGAGTAGGTAGGGAGGAGGACAGACACATTTCTTCCTTTCCTTCTGGGTTAGTTTTCAGCTGGATCAGATCCATTTGTTTGACTGTCCCTCCCATGGGAAGCACAGTCTTACAACACATTAATCCTCTTGTGAAACTTCACCCTTATCCAGGCTAAACATCTGAGACCTGTTAGTTAAAACATTCTCACCTGGTAGCATACATTTTACCTGAGATAAGTAGCATCTGGTAGCAGTGCCCATGGTTGTATACCAGAACACAGAGACTGAAACAGAAAAGGCTGTAAGTAGCAAAGAAGTCAGAGTTAATTTTTTTACTTAAACACTTGCATGTATATGACATTTGGTTGTGTGTTACTGCAATGTGTATAATTCATGTGAGAGATATTCTTGGATTAGCAGAGGTTTAAGGACAGGCCTGGCAGCTGGGAACTGCTGACTGGAATCCTTCAAGTGTGTTGTTTTGTGGACTGAAGTGTGAGGTACAATCTTTGGCTGAAGTTATGGCCCTGTAATCAGTTTTCCAGACTGGGATCTCACAGGCTGTTCAGAAAAGCAATGTGCTTTTACATTTACTGGGGATTTGGGAGTCTTAGCAATTTGAGGTATTTTCCTAGTTAGTCCAAAATGGTGAATCACAAAACCATATAACTTTGATTTACTCTTTTGCCTTTCCCTGACACATTTCAGTTTCATAATGCTTTGTAGCTCAAAAGTAATCACAGAACTCCTCCTGTTTGTTTTTTTTAATACTTGAAACCCAGTTGCATAGGGATGAAGAAAAAATGTCTTTCTAAACTTGTAGTAGTTAATAAGATAGCAACTGCTGAAATGTGTTTACTGGAAGGGGCTGAACTGCCTTCTTTCAAGACTTCCCTCTTATTGATTTTGTTTGCCACCACGTACTGTTAAAATTGGCAAGGAGATAAGAATACTTTAATCTTTAATTGACCTGAGAGCAGTGTGTCCACCCATAGGAACTTTGCATTTTCTGTGTTTGTGGAACTGCTCAGGCTAATGCTGCAGTGTTGTTGTAGCGTAGAAGATCTATTGCTGTTTGCTTGCTGTCAGTTGTGCACAGCCACAGCACACACAAAGTAGAAAAGCAGTTTGAATTTATGACTTCAAGAATAACTAAATTAATCATCAGAAAGACCAACAGCTTGAGGATTTGCTTTCTCATACTTGTTTTTTCTCGAGGCCACAGCCTGTGAGGTTTTCGTATAGAGCTTGGTAGTATTCTATAAGGTTCTTAGCAATTGAAGCTTAGTGGACTTGCATTTGAACTGATTGAGGGTGGGGCTGTTGGGCTGTGCCTCTTTCCCCTCCTCCCTTTTTCACACTTCAGTCTGCTTCCCTGTGTTGCTTTAACGATGTGCCATACAGGAGCATTTCAGGCTTAATAAAACAATTCATTTTCTTCTGGTCTTTAGATTCAAACAAACATCTGTTAAGTGCTGCAGTGAAGGTGTAGCTTTTCTGAATCACTTTTATGCTGCTTGTGAAAGTCTCAGGCTTGTTCAGAAAGTCCTTGGATAGTGTGTACCTAGGTAAAGAGCAGAGAACTGGTCCTTAACCTTATTCTGACCCTGGGTGTTATCTCAACAAGAAGCCAATACTCCTATGTATATGCTCTTATATAAGCCAGTACATATACACTAGTTTTTAAACTGGACTACAAAGTGAAAGGATTTATGATCAGTGATTAGTTTTGATGGTGAAAGGAGATGGACTAGCCTAGTAAGTTTAAGAACCACTGATATGTGCCCATTTTCTATATTTTTCAGCCTCTTTCCCTTAGTTCATCTGTAATCCACTGTGATCTTTTGACATTTCTTCATTGTGTTTAATCTAAAGGAGGAAGGGAGGTGGTTATGGCAGATGAGAGACTGAAAGAGTTCTGGAAAGTATTGGAGTTTTTGTATTGTTTAAGATATTTCCTTATGTTAAGGAGGATAGACCAGTGCTTAGCCAAACAAGAAATTGTAGCATTTCCTGCCACTTCTGCCTAGGCAGAATATTGTGGTTACAGACTCTCTAGTATTTCAGAAAATGACTTTAAAATATGACTGCCTTAGCTTGGAAGTAGTTGTCCTTAGGCTGCTAAAAAGATTGTTACATTTCAGCTGTGACTTTTGCNCAGAGGACTGCAGGATGCTGTTTTTAATGTTTGTTTTTTTTGATGCTGTTCAGTTTTGTCTCTGAAGCTGGTGGCTGTTGTTCAGATTTCTCTGGATTGCATTCCAGTGTATAACTGAGGCAGCCCAGGGAGAACTGCTACTGACATGAAATAACTGATTTTTAATGATGTTTTTGGCAAGCAGTATCTCTATTTATTATACATATTTGTAGTTGTCATTGAAGCAGGTAATGTAGCTTTGAAGACTTTAGCAGACTCATGCAGAAGAGTGAAGGCTTCTGTAACTGAATGGTGGCCACACTGTGTGAGCTCCGAATTGGCTGGAGCACTCTGGCATGTAATCCATAGCTGGATATGAAGTAATGGTTCAAAATAATCTGTAGGTCCTTCTGTTACAGCATATTTCTAGGCTGAGCTTGCAGTTTTTGCATTCCAGTAAAAGTAAAGATACCATGTTGAGGTTGCAGTGCTTTTTTTTTTTCCTAGTTTGTGTTAGCTAGTTTGTAAACAAAGATTGTTTAAGGGCTGGATTGCTGCAGCTTTGAAAATTCACCTGAGAGAATTTGACTTTACGTTTTTTCACCCCAGGGAAGTTGACTGGGGCTTATTTTTGCTAACCCATTTTAATATGTGTTCTACTTAATGCAAAACAACAATAAAAACCCCCATTTGTTTTCTCTCCTCCTAACAAAAACAAAAAACCATGATGTTCACACTAGGGTTACTGCCCTTCTCAGTAATGTTTTTGTTGTGGGAAATGCCAGCAGTGGTTAGGGATAATGGAGATGTGTGAATGTAGAATAGCAAAACCAAAACTCATTTTGACGAGTGGTATTAAAAGCTTCATGTCTCCCTCACCTATTCTGTGACAAAGTGTATGGCAGTGTAGTTACAGCCAGAGTGGGGTTCTGGGAAGTTGGCACAGACCATATATCTTTATAGTTGCTATGGATATTTGAATATAAGAAACATAGTGTTTTGTGGTTTTCATTTTGTATCAAAATACCAAGTTGTTGTGGTTTAGCCCCAGCCAGCAACTAAGCACCATGCAGCTGCTTCCTCACTTGTCTCCTCTGCCTCGGTGGGGTGGGGAAGAGAATTGAAAACAAGTAAAATTCTTAGGCTGAGATAAGAACAGTTTAATAATTTATATAAAACTATAATAATAAAAATTTAATTAGAAGGTAGATAACAAAGAGTGAAATAGAACCAAAGAAAAGATGACTGATGTGCAATACAGTTACTCACCACCCACTGACTGATGCCCAGCCATACCCTGAGCAGTGATCGGCCCCTCCTGGCCAACTGCCCTGAGTTTGTATACTGGGCATGATGCCATATGGTGTGGAATATCCCTTTGGCCAGTTTGGGTCAGCTGTCCTGACTGTGGCCCCTCCTAACTTCTTGTGCCCCTCCAGCTTTCTTGCTGGCAGGGCACGTGAAGCTGAGAAGTCCTTGACTTGGTATAGACACTACTTGGCAACAACTAAAACATCAGTGTGTTATCAACATTATTCTCATACTAAATCCAAAGCACAACACTGTACCAGCTACTAGGAAGAAAATTAACTCTACCCCAGCTGAAAGCAGGACACAAGTATCCTGAAAAAGTAATTCTTCAGTAATAGCAAACTTGTCTTTTTTTTTTGTACTGTAAAATTTCATAGTTTTTAAAGCCAGTAGTAAGAACACATTATCTGTCTCTTAAGTAGTTTATCCAAATGAAATATCTGCATTCTCATGGCACATTGTATACAAAATAAGAACTTAACTATGCAAGCAGTGAAAAAATTACGGTCTCTGGAAAACCTAGCTAGTTGACCTTTTTATGGTCTCTTCACAGGTTACTGCCTTGGGGTTAGTTAGATGAAGCAGCTGAAACAAGTTAACAGTTTGCTTCCATTAAATGGGGTGGTCTTCTCTTTTTCTCTCCATGCTGCAGTCCTGGACTTGTGCTGGCCTGCTGAGCCCGTCTGTGCTACTAAACTAGCAGGAAAATTACCTGTCTAGGAGAAAAATGGTGTTTGTTTTTTGGTGGAAGGTGAAACTGCACAGTGTGGTACTGAGAAAAAGGTAATAAAGGGAAAGCAGAAGGTACCATGTCAGCAAAGCTGAGAAATAAGCTCTGCCTGTCCCCTGTGACTATGCCCTTGTCCTCTGCCAGTTCTCGGTCAGCTTCCAGTTGAAAACCTAGTAGTTGTGGTGCATTGTTGTAGTTAATTTGGGAGTGAAATCCTTAAGCAGTTTATGGAACAACAAAGTGAATGTTATTGGAAGTGTCTTTGGGAATACTGATGTGGTTACTTGTAAGGATGAGGTGATGATCCGAAGTGTAGAGATGGCTGAGGAGAATGTCTTTTTACCCTCATATAATACAAAGATGACATCATGTTGGCCACAGTGTGGACTTGTATCAGGTAGGTGACCACTGTCTATCTCGTGTGTGGGGGGGAAAAGTACTTGTGTGCATATTTCTTTTGTTTCCTTTTTTCCTCCTGAAAATTGATAACCATTGTTTGTATCTCTCTGATAAACAAGGAAAAATGATTTTTTGCTTGATATTTACAGTATGGTAATTACATTCTTTCAGACTGCTCAGACATGTTTGTGCTCACTTTAATTCCATGTAGAGTAATAAACTAGGTAAAATAATTGTGAAAGATCTGTGTAAAAGGTATCACCATCACAGACTTAGGGTGATATTCAAGTGAGCTGTTGTGTCCAAGGCAAAGATACTTGCACATAGTTTTATCTTCCTTCTATCTGAATCCAGCTCTGATCAATATAATAATAACTTTTATTCAAGTAGTCCAGAAAAAAATCACAGAGCAACTCCTGCCAACCTTGCTTCATAATACGAGAATTAGTAAAGGTTATGCAAACTAAAATTCTCTGGATTTTTCATAACATTGTACTTTGAATGGTGATTAATGTAGGTGATTTAGTTAATTTCTAAATAAGTTAGTGACGGGAGCTTCATTGGGATTTTTGTTTGTTTGCCCTCCTTTCTCAGGTGTTTTATTTCTGAGTTAGTTCATTTGTTAGGATTCAACCTGTTAGCACAGCAGGTAAACAACAGTATGAGTAATACTGGTGTGTCTGATGCAGTGTGTTCCATATGGCAGGTTTCAGTAGTGGTTACTTGAGAAGACATTGTTTCTGGTTGCAAAACTATTTGCTTCTGAAAACTGTGACTTACCTGTTGTGGAGAGTGAACACATGGTGAACATCTGTCGTAAAGTTGTAGGAAGAGTTTATTGGAACAGATTTGGAC
Organism: Bucco capensis; assembly: GCA_013396975.1. Lineage (NCBI taxonomy): Eukaryota > Metazoa > Chordata > Aves > Piciformes > Bucconidae > Bucco > Bucco capensis. Next base: position 483,123 of record VWZO01008998.1, on the reverse strand, counting down.
TGCCTAGCTTGCCAATAAAGGTGATGGCAGGAGAGACTTCTGCTGGTCAGCTCAAATGACAGTAGAAGATCTAACAAATTTTAATCAAAATACTTTACCTCATTTTTTCCCAGTTTTTAGAATGCACCTTTTTTTAAGGTGGGAGAAGCTTTTCTGAGCTTTCAATCTACAAAGTTAGAGATTTGTAAAGCACTGAAGTCATATAAACAGGGCTCTGTAGAGGAACATAGCATAACCAAACTCATATAAAATACTTTGTATTATTTAGAGATGCTTTTTTTATTTTACAAATATACAGTTCTTACATGTTTTAAGACTCAGTATGTAAGCTGAGAATCAAATGTGTTTCCTATTGTGAAGGGAGGAAACTAGATGCCTACTTATCAGTGTGATAGCAGATATATTTTTACTAGACAAGATCAATAAACTCTTCATGTTATAATGCATATTGACAGACTTTTGGCAAGAATTCACTTTGGCTAGGATCTTTTTCTTGCTTTTGCCCTTGGTTTAATTGGTTGGGGATTTTGTGGGGTGGAGTTGTTTTGGTAATCTTGTTGAGGATTTTTGGGTTGGTTGGTTTTACTTGTTTCTGCTTAAAAAGGTAGAATGCCAAGTGGAGTTGTCCTTACAGTTCTCCTAGCAGAGATGGATTAGTAGCCTGTGTGCAGATGAGAAAGCCAAATGTCTACGTTATTGATCTGTATCACAGAGGTTTATAACTGTCTGGATATCACCTTCAGAGGCTGTGTGTGGCAGCAGTAGCACTCACATGTAGATCATAAGGCTGCCTTCCTAAGGCCAAGTAGTACTTTAAAAAACCCAAAATCCCATTTTCAGTTGCTTATATTTTCAAAGCTGTTTTTTCTTAGTTGGAAACTTATAGCGAAGGTTGTCTAAAATAGTTTTCTTGTTTAATCTGAGAATCAGGCTATGGGAAGATACACTGTTTTCCCTGCTCTTCTAGGAAGTTCCTTTACTGCAGTTTCTCACTGTAATGGTTTCATCTGAAAATTACACATCATGGTCTGCCATTTGTGGTCCCTTTAGCAGCAGTGAGAATAGAGAGGAGATTAGCTACTTTATTACCTGTGGGGAAAAAAACCACATACTTTCAATGTGCTTAGTTTTTGCCTGCTAACATGTGCTGAGGGTTTAGTCTGGCTCCTTGTAGTCCTGACAGACTGATTGGAAGGTGCTCATCTGGGCTCAAAGAATGTTCCTGCCTACACTAGCAAGAAGTTGGTAGGTCTTTCCTGCAATGTCTCCTCCCAGCTTTCAAAGAGTACTATCTCACTCATACTAAGAGTGAGAGATAAGAAGGTTTGCCTTCTGTGCACTGTCAGACCTTTCCTGTTTGAAAGGAGAAACAAGAAGGTGCTGCATCAGAAATGCAGAGACCTGAGGAACTGGCTGGGAGGACAGGGAGAAAGTGTGGGTCAGGAGATGCACAGACATTGGTTGTAATAGGACAGAAATACCTAAGAGGGTGTTGGATTTGTTGAGCTAGTCTGGGGAGTACAACTTTGCTTCTGCTCATGTACTTGGGCTTCAGCAAGCACTGGCCACAACTAGTCAATGAGAGCAGAGGTACTTGTAATGAACTTAGCTTTTGCTATCTTGAGTAGCCAGAGGCTTTTCATGAAGCCATATTCATGATTGGCCACAAATACTGGGCAAATCAGTTGTTTTGAGTTGGGTTTTCTTGCTTTTTCCCGGATCTTACATCCATGAAAGCATTACAGTGTGTTATGCTCTCTTGATTTTCTGCACTGTTGTTAAATTAGGTGGTGACATTTTTTTTGTTTTGTTCAGACATAAGGAATTCTAAATGCTTTCCAGTGGCAAGGATAATGAATGTATATGGCAATCATTCAGCAAATGTAAGCCTGGAAACAGCAGGCTTGCTTTTCTTAGTTACCTGTTGTATATTCCTTGGAAGTTGCCAACAGACTACAGCAGTTTACATAAAAACTGTTTTCCAGGGACCTCTCACACATTAGTAACAGACAGATGTGTGCATTTAAAGTCTTTTATGTCCAAATCCTGTTTACACAGTTGGCTAAGTAAGTGGTGTGAGTTTTTCTCCTGATGGATTAGCTTTGTTTTGCTAAACCAAGCCACATTCAATACTCCCCTGCTTCCCCTATGTATACATTCGGTACCCCTATAAAGCAGTTTGCAAACTTGATTGCTATGGCAGTTAGAAAGCAAGATGTATTTCTCAAACCAGTGGAACAAGTGGGAAGTATTTTAAGTACAGTGGTTTATTGGCTGGCTGTATTCCTGTTTTCTGATGGATATAGAGAGAAATGCTGAGGAGTGCACCACAGGCCTTGTATTTCTAAATGGCTATGAGAGTTTTCCTTTCCCTTGGGTGGTAGTGTCTCGTATTTTTGGAAGAGAAGGAATGAGTTTCTGTCCCTGGGGTCAAACCACCACCAAATAGCCAGGATTTTCAGGAGATTTACAGACCTGATAATGCAATAAGCTATGGCTATAATCATGTCCTCTTGTTGGCTGAGCAATCCTATCTGTGCCGTCGTGTGAAGTGGAAGGCTAGGGCTTCATGTCGTTGGGGAGGTTAACTGAGTTAAACAGGGGAGCTTGAAAAAGAATGCTGTGTTTCATCAGACCTACTTGAGCCAGTACAGTCTCAGGCAAAAGAACTGAGGTTTTCCAGAAGAATGTCATAAAAACTCTTCAGAGTGCTTTGTAATATGATTTGTATGATCCAAAAGTGGATCTGACTGTGGATACGTCTGGCTGAGAACTATCTGTACTCAGTTTAGGTGATTTGACTTGCCTTCATCACAAGAAGTTTGAGTTTGGCCTTGAGGTAAAGAGAAAGAATTCAATGGACACTTCCTGTTGCAAGAGCACAGGAAAATCCATGAAGTTCCACACCTAGGATGTAGAATGCACCAGACCACATGAGACCCTTGGCTTTCTCCTAAGACTGACTGTAGAACTGAATGGAAGGTCTCATGTATTTTGGCAATATTAAGAGTGTGCTTATTTTTGGTGTTACTGACAGATGTGTTTTTATGTATTGCTTCTGTTTGTTTTGTTGTTCTGTAAGTATCAATATCAATCTCATTCTTTATGTTGTGAAGAGATTGTTTATGTTACGAGGTATTAAAGGGGTCATTTAACTTCATTTAGTTCATCTTTGAGACAGAACATGTAAGAAAAGAAAAAAGTGAAAGATATCCATGGAGACAGAAGTGGAACCTTTGCGATAATATTTAGAACAAATTTTGGGGAATAACTTGGAATGTTGCTACTGACAGACAGAACCTATACTGACAGGCAGAACCTTATACTTGCATAAGGAACTATGCTGATTCTTATAATAATCTTGGGCTTTGGTAAAGTGCAAACAAAACGTACAGATGCATTGCTTATACTTGAGACATTTATAAGGAAGATTTTATTCATAACTTTTTTCCTGTCAGATGTCACCACTTCCTGGTTCTGTTTTCCAGTGCTCTCTATGTATAGTTTTTATCCTGAGCTGTCATTTCTCACACGTAGTCTGCATGCTTGTGGGATCATGTGGTATTCTGTGACTGGCAGTTGAGAAAAGCAATTTGTGTATGGGAAATTTCTGAAAGTTATCTACAGCTCTGCTGGGAACCCCCATTCCCTCCCTGAAAGCTAAGGATTCACAAGTGATAAGCTATTAAAAACTAATACAGACATTAAAAGCCACATGTCAAATGCAAGATATTATTGCAAGTTTGGGAGAAATTAGATTCAAATGGTTGTTGAGGTGTGTGCTGGGCTCTGGCTGAAAGAAAGAGGATAAAGGATTTGGTGAATGCAAACCAGACCACTTTTCCTTCCAGTGGCAGGGGCCTGTTTCTGTTCTTCAAGGGAAAGAGACCCAGATCTTCAGAATTCTCAGTGTTTCTGTGTGAAAGTTATTTGTCTGAGTAGTATAACTGACATAAAAGCACATGAAGACTGTATTTCTAACTCCTCACTGTAAACCTGTACATACATTTCATGTATGTGTGTATGTTTATGTGCAGTCACCATGAGATTGGTTTGATTGAGCATAGGTGATGTCCACTGATGGTTCAATTTTCATTAGGAAACCATACTTTGACAGGTGCTTTATAGTAACAAATATGTCATGCTGCTCTAAGGCTATCATTCTTTGTAGCAGGTGATGTTGCATTAGTGTTTTAAGTATTGGGGAAGAAACACACAGATAGGCTTTACAGTTCAGTAGCCTCATGCCAACGTAGTTCATAAGACAGTATAATTCAGAGAGAGAGAGAGAGAGAACCTTGCAATGACTAATGGATTTATTTATGGTAAATGTGTGTTTTGACAACTGGGCCCATACTTTTAATTTCCGTTTGTAAGGTGGAAGTTTGAAGAATTGGAGGGCTCTGACACTTCAGGAAAATTATGTGGTTGGGAAAAGTCTTCATTTCCTGCAAAATCATTTTTCTGCAAAGGCTTTTCATCCTGGCACTGCTAAGTTAGTTTAATTTCTCCAAAGGAAGTATGTGTGTGGGAAAGACCTACAACACAACTCTTTCTGTTTCTGCAGCAGGGTTTTACTGGCTGCTTCAGTTCACTACCCCCTATTACTGGCATGTGGATTTATCTCAATAATATCTCAGTCATATATGGGAGATCAAGTTTCAGAACTAGGCTGTATTTTAAAATTTCTTTAGAGTTGGCTTTATTTTTCCTGGCTGAAACTTACGTGAAGTAGATGATTGCTTTTGTGAAAACTGGATTGTAATCTAGTCATCTCATTGAGCAGAATGTATGGGAATGGAGAAGTGGCAATCTCCTTCCCAGCAGTGGTATATGAAGCTGTTTTCATTCAGTATGATGTTGGGATGAATGTATTCTGACCCATGCAGTAATGAAGGCTGCAGATTTTCTTCAGGACAACCAACAAAATACAAGTCTCAAATTTTTGTAGTGAAGAGCCACTGGCTCGGAAGGGCTAATTCTGCCCAGGCTGTCATGGTGTGGAGACCCCAATGGGCAAAACTAGCAGGTTTTTATTTCATTTGACTGCCTTTTCTCAAGGTGATGCCAGCTTTGTATTTTTCTGAGCAGTAACAGCTGTCTATGTTAGTCTAGCAAATGAGGAAGCACTAGGGTGAGGGCATTAATCTACCTCCTCCTGTCCCCAGCACCACAAGGTAAAAAGGAATGAGGAGGCTGTAATGGTGCCTTGTTATTCCCTGTTATCCTATCATACCCATCTGAGCATCACACTTTTGGTCAAACTGAGGAAGGATAATGTGGAGAGGTAAAATCTCACTGCTCCACCGTTAGCACGTGCTGAGCTCTGGGTTCACAGAATCACAGAGTGGTAGGGGTTGGAAGGAACCTCTAGGACATCATCACCTAGTCCAACCTTCCTGCTAAAGCAGGTTGCCCAGAACTCTGTCCAGGTGGGTTTTGGAAGTCTCCAGAGAAGGAGGCTCCACAGCCTCTCTGGGCAGCCTGTTCCAGTGCTCTGACACCCTCACAGTAAAGAAGTTTTTCCTTATTTAGGTGGAATTCCCTGTGTTCTAGTTTGTGCTTGTTGCCCTTTGTCGTGTCGCTGGGCACCACTGAGACAAGTCTGGCCCCATTCTTGTGACAACTCACCCTTTGGATATGGAGAAGATCCCCAAAGGTTGATCCACTAGTTTGATTCCAGGATTTTGTTTTTCTTGAGAACAAATAAGAGCATCAAAAAGCTCGTTTCTTATTTAATATTAAAAGCACTTGCTAGTTCAATACATTCACATGAACAAGTGCATTAGGTACCCAAACAATTACAAATGCTGAAATGAAGTCTATTATTTAAATAAAAATTAGGGAAAGTAAACAGGTTACTTAAATCTCTTAAAGTTTAAGAGTTACAGTTGTATAATACGTGGAGCCCATTCCCTAAACTAAAAACAATAATAATAATAAAATCCTTGAGATTACTCCTTTGTGCAGGGGAGCCTTGGTAATAAGCCCTGAGCTCCTACACCATCCTGGACATAAAAATAGCCAGTTGGCCAGGCTATGGCAGGGCTGTGAGGAGGATTAGGAGGCAGGAGGAGCTGGGCAGTCTCTCTGCTACTCCTTGCTGGATGTGCTGGTCAGCAGCCTGAAAGCTAGAGAAGGGTTTATGTAAAAGGAAATCATTTTAATATGAAGGAAGGTTTTATATTATCTCTTTTTGTTCTTTACTTAGGTATTTATTCAGTCTTTACTCACTGCTGAAAATTGAGTCAAACGAGAGAAAGAGTACAAACTTCTCTGAAAGCTGAAGAAAATGGAGAATAGCTAAGAGGTCATTCTGGCTCCCTTCCAGCTTGCAGGGAGTCCTGTGAAGCTGCTAAGAGTGTGAGGATTTTCATTCGAATTGCCTTGCCTTTGCTGGTTGCTGTAGAGCCTTTTTAAGATCATTGGTAATAATATCTGTGTAAACTGGGGGTCAATGTTTGAAATGTCTCTTATTTTTAAATTATTTTGTAAAATAATGCATGCTGTGGTGCCCTTCCAACTGCTTCAGGTGTTAAAATGTAATTTACTAAGTCAAAGTGATGGCCAAAGTACTAGTATTTCCTTTTGAGCCTAAACCACAACTGTTTGGTGAACTGTTTTGTGGTAGGGGAGCAACTGCTTTGACAAAGATACTGTATGAAGTGTGTGTCCCTTTCATATTCCACCTGGCATATTCTGATTTGATTTTTTCCATTTAATAACTTTCTGCAGTGGATTCTTTCACTTTGTTCAGTCTCTCTTGCTCACTTTGTGACAACAGTCTGAAGCGAAATGTTATTTAGTATTTCTGCACTTGTTGTCCCTATTTTGGCATGGACTGATACCTCAGAAAGGCTTGCAGATTGACTGTGTACTTTGGCCTCTGATCACTTCTATATGTATGCTTTACTGCCCACCCTGTAGCACATCCTAGTCACTCAGCTTCCACCTCAGAAAGCAGATGGAGAGAGGCAGCAAGTGAAGAATTCCCTTCGACAGAAGACACACTAGGTGGGTTATGCTGCTAATAGTAGCAATTACTCTCTTTCTGTAGAACTGCTGCCATAGTTAGTAAAATAGATTAGACCAGATAAAGGAAAAACCTGCTGCCTTTTGTTCTGCAGACATAGTGATCCTGTTCCTTGCAAGCTGAAGGAGGATACAAGGAGACTAAAGTTAAGCCAATATCTGTTGATCTCTACAGAGTTGCCTGGAGGATTCCTTTCACATTTGCAGTAGCACAGTCCCTATCATGGTGAAGAAACACTAACAGCATCATCACTGTCCCTCACATGTACTTTCTGTCTGGATTTTCATGTAACTCACCTACTTGGAAGGAATTAGAATAGTAAGACAAATTTTGAAACAAGATCTTGAGGTTTAGAATATCTTATCCCAATGCTCCCTTTCCTCAGGACCATAAAGGACTCTTCCTCCCACAGTTTTGGAGGTTATGCTGTTGTCCCTCTGGTCACTTGCAGTCAGTGTTCCACAAAGACAATTCAAAACTCACCAAAATAAACTGATGGATGAGAGGACTTAGTTTCAAATGCAAGCTGCAGTTATTCTTTCATGAGTTGTCATAGAAGTTCATTTCCATTTGGTTGTCATGTGATTTTTCTTGGTTGGTTTTTTGGTTGGGTTTTTTTTAACATACCACCACCACTCCCTACAATGAGGATGGGTAAAAATTGCTAACCAGAATCACATACTTTTACTCAGTTCTTAATAATTCTGATTTGTGAGCTCAATTAGTAAATTTAAAATGATTTTTTAAACACAATTTAGATGCGAAAATAGAATATCTTATACCTAAACTTACTGTCACCTGTTAAAATAATCCAACCATAAAAAAGCAACAGAATGCCATATTTATAGTGAAGTTTTAAAGGCGTTGAACCAGCAAAGGTTGAGATTTAGGAAATAGTCTGAATCAAAGGAGTACTAAAATTCTAACCAAGACAAGAGGAGCCTTCTGTACTGATACTGACATGGTGTCTTCATCAATTTACTCAGTTCAATTAGTTCACTTAAGCCTGAGAGCTGATTGTTGAGAAAGCAGGAGAAGATTTCTGCTTCCTATAGGCAAAATATAAGGTATCTACTAGTCTTTCTAAATACAGAGAAAACTCAGTTTGATCAACTTTTGTTCTTACATAACTGGAAGTTTTTTAAAAAATGGTTTTTGCTATGCTTTATTAGAATTTCACTTTGCATCTGACTATGTCTTCGTAGCAGTCACAAAGTTTAAAAGAGAAAGAAATAATCTTGCAGGAAATGCAGCTTTTGGACAGTAGAAGGTTCTTTCCACATATCAAGGAAAAGTATCAGATTTAGTGCAAAAGACATGTGGAGTTGCCAAGTAACACTTTTTTAATAGCTAACCAACCAGTAAGAATTGGTCCTACCCCAGAAAAAACAAAAAAGGCCCCCAAATTGACTTATTCAGATCAGAGTTTCCTGCCTGATCATTTAAATTTAATTAAAAGCAGTGATTTAAATCACTTCAGTTTATATCAGCCATTCTGCCTTCAAAATAAGTGGGCCCAGGCTTGGTCTTTAGACCTTCTGCCATTTAGCAGCATTTATTCTAGCCTCCTGTTTTCAGTTTGTCTGATAGCTATCTGTACTTCCTCTGCTGTGCTCATCACTTCAGACATCTTCCTTTGTGATTTTTAAAACAAATCTTGTGTAAGGCTAAGGAAGGAGTTGGGTAGTTTAACAGTATACTTTAGATGATAATGCAGCACAAATGTGTGATTTCCACAGATGTTCATGACCAATATATATTTTTATCCTAATAAAACTTGTTTATGTGTAGTTAATTTAACTTTTCACAGTTTTCAGTTATTTTCATGTTTACTGGGCTAAAATTCAGCCCAACCTTGATAAGAATTCTTACTGAATTTGGGACAGAGAGGGTCAGAGCTTGATGTCTTTTTTCCTTTAGCTTGCAATCATAGGAGAAAATGGTGCTTTTTCCACTTCAGCCTCCAGATCAGATGGTCTTTGTATGCAGATGCCAGGTGGTGAAGGTGTATGTTATGGTCTTCAGAGCAAACAGACCTAATGAATGCACTGTTCTGCTAACTGGGGTAAATGGATTGCTTTTATTTACCTAAGTTAACTGTGTCTCATGAGATATCATAATGGGAAGTTTTCTTACTTGCCAACTGCAGTTTCGAAATCATTTGTCCTTCTAAGTGTCAAAAACAATGAAGAAAGACAAAATGTTTAAGTAAAAAACAGTAGTTGCTTTTGTAGAATTTGAATTATAGACTGGTTAAACTGGTGGTCTAATATTTTAGTAGGTGTTAGAAATGCAAAGTTATTTTGGTGGATGATTCTGAAAAGCACTTTGAATAACTAGTGTGCAGACATTGTGCTGGAAGAAATATTTGTGTTTAAATTCAAGAGTCATGCCCAGATTTCATTCCACAATATTTAGTGTTAATTAGCAGATGGGCTTGAGGGTTGTGAAATGCTGATATAATCTCAAGAGCCTGTTTTTAGTGCTTAGAGTGTTAAATGGCTAGTTTTGGTGTTCTTAAAGGGGAAAAAATCAAATGTAACCAAGGGAGTTCTAAGTGCTGCTAGAGGCTTGCAAGTTATATTGTTCAGCTGCTGTCAGTATCTGTTAGCCTGTCTTGTTGGATTGCATCTTTCTATCTAGTCTCCTCCTCCTTAGTTGTATAGATTACAATAAAGTCAGTACAGATTGAGACATGTTTCCATCACCAGTGAGTTTTAAGTCTGTGCTGGGTTTGCTGGAGCCCTGATTCTGATAGCTCTTTATCCTTAGCAAGACAAGAATGACAAACAGAGGGTGCTTGATAGTAAAATTCCTTGAGGAAACAGCTATAGGAGGGGATTAAAAGCAAGATTGATTGGCAGATGTTTAACTTCTGTGATTGTACAGATCTTGCTGCAGTAGAAAACAAAGGGGAAGTTATGAGGTTTTAACCTTCCCCAGTAATTCCTGGACCAAGGAATCTGGGACTGCCAAGTACCTTGCACACCTGGGATGCAGCATTGGTAAGGGTGAAGAAGCAATATGGCTCACTATGGGTTTGATGGATAAATTTGCTTCCTCACAGTGCATGGAGGTGCACAAAGACAAGAAACAAAATTTGAGGTTGTGTTTATTAGGAGTGAGTTAAATGAACAGTTAGTTTAAAGATAATAATACATAATAGTATGTATCATGACATGCAGTTTTTGTTTGCCTAGTGGAAGTATCATTGATGCTGTTGCCAATTCAGCAGCCCATAGAGATCTGCTAGCAAATGCAGTAAATGATACTTTCTGTAGAAGAACCTGACCTTTGTATCTCAGAAACAGTTTAAGTGCAGTTTGCTAACTGTAACCTGCTGGACTGTATTAGAAAAAGTGCTTAGCTGGAGATTGGTTGAATATCACGATCATTTTTAATTTGTAGATGTGTATGTAAGGGAGAAGTCTTTTCTCTTTTGCTCTTTGGAGTTAGATATTGAATGCAGAGGTAAATAAAACAAATTTGCATACATTTCCCCCCCACACCCCCTAAATTCTGTGATTAGGAAAACAACAGCAAATCTCAGCTGTGACCAACTTTTCCTTTCTGACCATGGAAAAAATCAAATTCTGGTAGACTAAAAATAGAATTTCTAAAATTGGACTGTGGGAAAAATGGGAAAACAATTACATGCAACAGATTAATGCAGGAACGTTTATGTGGCTTGATCTCCTTTTCCCACTTACATTTCTGTTAGAATGTAGACAGATACATCTAGGCCATTTCCTTTCAGACCCACAAGGCACAAAACTTCTGTATATAATGAAGTCTTGAAAAGTGAGTCCTCATTGGTTATTTTGTAGGAATAAAAAGGGATACCTAGTGGAGTAGCACAAGAGTAGAAATGGTCTCCCATGCATCACAGTTGTTAAGAAATAAATACCTGTAGAGTCGATTTCTGTATTTAATGATACATGGAATGGTCAGCTCAAATACAACTGGCCTTCACAATTGGTTCAAAGACCTTACCTTTCAGTGAAATTCAGACCAGGTTTTTCCCCTACCCCTCACCACGTCCTCTTTTATGCTGGAATAAATAATCTATACTTTAGTCTTAATTATTTTTCCTTAGCTGCTGTAACTAAGAAACTGTACTGTAACAAAAGCCCCCATTTCCCCCTCCCATTGATGAGACATTATTGCAATATTTGTGAGGAAACATTTTTCTTGTTGTTTTAAACGTCAGTTGAACATAACATTTTCTCTAGATACTGGTAGGCACAGTGAGTCCCAGATAACCTGGTCTGAGGACCTCATCCAGCAAGGGCCTGGAACAGACTTACAGATAGCTCCATGCATTCCAGAGATTAGATTCAGTACTCTCACACCTGTAGGCAGGTTTAGGGTTTAATATAGTAAATGTTAATGAGAACCATGAAGAGTCACTAAGAGGGCAATCTGTTATGAGAAGGGAAAGAGAAGAAAGTGGTAATGGCTCCGATGTCAATAGTGTCTAACTGTTCATTGAGCCAGGGTGGAAAGAGAAATTAAACAGATTTATTTATGAAACTGGATGGTCATAGCTTTACAAATTATGGCTCATTAAGAATAGAAATATAGTGGCTATTTCAGGATGAGTTTGGATTATTACTGAGTGACAGAGAAGCTTCTGTTGATTTCTCCATTGTTGCTAGTTTGTTGTGCAAGTCTTCACCTTCGCTAAAAACTGGGCTTTTTCAGGGGTGGTGTCTGTGGCAGCCTGTAATTTAATACCTCTCATTACTCATTAGCAAAGGCATCCAGGTTCATGTTGTAGGTGTTTCACTTTGGAAGATGCAGTAGATGGTGATTTGTGGCTTTCTTTATAACTAATTTTGGTTTACTTGTTGACATACAACACAGCTGAGAATTTTTCATCATGATATAGTTTCTGTTTTCATCTGGCAAATCTGTAAATTGTTGTATCTTAGAAAAGCAAATGATTTTATTAATCCTTCCCTGCCGAATATATTCTTTAGGATTAGTCTGCTGTAGGGAGATAGGGAAATAAGGCTGAGGAAGGAATGCTGTGGCTTGCCTTTTGGGACGGTGAAGATCTGTTAGGGGATTTCTTGTGCTTATTCCTCAGGAAAGACTGAACACTAGCTCAAAGTTGGATGTTCACCAGGCTGTGTACAAGCACTAGTTCTACAAAACATTAGTTTAATGAATACACTTGTATTTTCTCATGCTATTAGCAAAACTATCCTCCTTACTACACGTTTGAGAAAGGAGTAGTGAAAGGGGATTTTACTCTGGTTAGTCCGTATCTACTAGTCAACTACAAGTGAAGCCATATTGCAACAGTTACCACTGATGTAGCTCTTAGCCACAGGAATAAGAGTATTAACAGACAAAATGCCTTGGAACGGTGTGGGAGGAGCAGAATAGCAGAGTTCTGATATTGGGCATTTGTTTTTTCTGCCCTTGTGTTTCTGCTGTCAGGCCACCAGACTTGCTTCTCCATCTGGACCTTCCCAGCTGGCTTGTTGCCAGTAAGCTGCAGTGTAAAGTCTTCCCTGATCCTGTGCTTGCACGAGATCCCAGCAGAAGCTGTGCATTATGCTCTCCCCACCCTGTGCCACACTCAATAAGAAGTTAGAGCCTTGCAGCAACTCATCTGAGTGAGGCTTGGGGAGCAGAAGAGGCACATCACCATGTAGAAGCCCAGTTTGGACAGTGGGTTTGTGGAAGACAGAGAAGCTGTTGAAGGAGCTTCCCAGCTCCTGTTTCTTCCCAGTAGCTGAAATGCACCAGACACACAGAGCACCAAAATGCCTGGATTAGTGCAAAGGTAGACTTGTGACCTTTTCCTGGCCTGTTTCTAGTCTGATTTTTTTCACTCCAGACTAGTTGTACGTAGTGCTGGAAAAGATTCCATGTGGTAGTGGTCTATGGCGTGCCTCTCCATGGCTGCTTTCTAGCCTGTCCCTAAGCACAGGCCTCTAGACATGAAGAGGCACTGCCTAGTGCATCAGCAGCCCACTTAACCTCACAGTATCCAGATTTTGCTAGATGAGATGCTTTCTGACCACATGCTTCAGTGAAGCATGCTGTTGTGGCCCTTGGCTCACTGGTCGTTCCTTAAGTCATCTTAAGCAGGGAGAACACTCAGGCAGTCATGAATGAAATGGTCTATCTTTTAGAGCTACTAAATAGTTATTAATTCAAATTTTTCCTGGTTTCTGCCTTTGTAGAGTCTCAACACTGTGAGCATAGCTTTCTTTTCATTGCAAATTTGTAATAATTAGGAAAATCCTTGCATAATAAAAAGGAGAGAGTGAAGAAAAGAGGAGCTAAACCGCTATTCCCATTTACTGGATTATGCTTTTAGATTTTGCAGTGGCTATGGATACCTATTCATTTACCAACCATTTAATCAACAATGGCAGGTGGGTTCTGTCAGACTAATTCAACTTCTTTGTCTTCCTTCTGGCCAGCGTGTGTCATGTATTCTGCACAGTGCTCTTTAGCTCAGATTAGCAGTGACGGATAGAGCCAGCATGCTTCCTGAAGAGCAAGAATTGGTTTGCAGCCTCTACCTCTTAGTTATGCATCTCCTCTATGAATTAATAGTGGTTTAGTAAGGTTAAAAACAGGAAGTGGTACCTCACTTCTTATACCTTTTTCAGAGGTCAGATGCTGCACACACAGGAACTCCAACAGATATGGCTCATATTAGAGTGAAAGTGTTACTTGAATTGATCTTTCCCATGGAAGGGAGGGGAAAAGCAATTAAGGGCATAAGTGTGAGGGGCAGGGACCAAATCTTCTTTGAAGTTCTGAAGTAAAGCATGCTTGACACTTGAAGATAATGTCTACTTTTTTAAGATAGTGCAGTGGTTTTGACATGCAAGTGTAGTAGAAGAGGGAATACACTGCAGCAGTAAGGCAGCAAGGAAATAAAAGGCGAGGAGTCTAATAGGCTGTACCTCTGCATTCATAAAGAATAAAAGAAAGTTCGAGGGTGTTGTCTACCTCTGTCATGGAAGAATCGCCAAGCTTCCATTTAAGGTGGCTGGACCTGATTAATTCTTCACTGGGAGACATCCAAGGAAAGCCATGGTGCTAAAGGAAGCGTTGTTCACAGTGCTGTAGGTGGCACCCTTCCCTTTGAGATGGTGCTGAACCGGTGCCAGAAGGAGGGGCAGGGGCACTCTGCAGAAAGGCCTGGGCCAGGTGCTGTGCTGGTGGCAATCCACACAAGTCTGCTGAGGGACCTGGCTTATGCCGGCTGAAAAATATCCTTCAGTCTTGAAAACACCAGGTGACAGCTGAGCTTTGTGTGTTTCCCATCAGTAGAGACTCCACGGACTCATGCTGTATAGGACCTGCTGCTAGGCTGAGCCCCATGCCAGGCCATGTGGGCTGCCCCTCTGAGAGCAGCCCAGCAGCTTCAGTAGGGAGCCTTGGCTGGCTCAGAGGTGGCAGCATTTCTGTGGTGGGCAGAGTCATGTGTGCAGGCACCGAGATCCTATCATGCTTTGGCAGGGAGGCACAGCCCTATAGAAGCTTAAAGATACTATTATCTTCTTCAGTTGTAATATTTTATTTGATGAAAAAGAAACTCATTAAAGAATCACTTCTCTTTCAAGTAATTTTTTTCATGAATACTGAAGGTGACACAAATGTTCAGATGTGTGCTTGAACTGTACTAGGGCTGAGGGTCCTCAGACCTATTTGTGTTCCTTAAGTATAGACCAGAAAAGATGACTTTTTATCTACCTTGTGGTTTAGGAGCTGGGAGTTAGAACTATGGGGTCCAGGCGTACAGTTGAGTTACTGTGTGTCAGCTGATCCATGGTAAGGGTGTATGGCAAATGCAAGTAATGTTCTGTGAATGAAGCATTCAGTTCCTGGTGCTGACACTGTGGCCTAAAGCATCCAACTAAAAATATGTCTCTAAAATGGGCAGTCATCTGACATTTTATTTACTAGTGTGGTTTGGACATGGATGGATGAAACATTCTAGTAAATTACTGTATCTCTTTGTCTGTTTCTGATTTATCATATTTTACTAATTCAAGAGGTACTACATGCCTAATGAATTGGAGCTTTGACATTCTGACTGATTTGCATTAAGGTACTTGGAGGAGAAGGAAGGGGTCAGGACAGAGAGGATCCAGCAGAAAGCAAACCTTCTGTCACTGATTCTGGCTGTGACCTGATCCTCCAGATCATCCTACTAATAAATTCTGTGGCAGAAGATATCGTACTCAGTGTCTACTGCAGGATGAGCATCCAGGGCACTTGCTATCCAACATTCACCATAGCTCAAAATAGGTGCTGCTGGTCTTTGTTACTGTTATATTCTTCTCTTCAGTGTGGCTGTCCTCTCAGTTCCCTGTAAGACAGGGTAGTCGTGTCCCTGTTTTACAGATGTAAACTGAGTCTAATTTTCCTCTGACCTCCAGTGCTGGGGCAGTGAGCTCAATCAGTCTATCCTAATTATGGCTGTGGCTATAGACAAAGGAATAATGCTTTGGCATTTTCTGTGGGAAAGGGAGATAACACAGTGCTGCTTTAGGGACGGTGATCAGAAAGGATACAATTCTGAAGCTGTTCCCTGCACCTCTGCTTTAAAAATGACAGAGAGACAGCTTAGAACTTTGCTAAAGAGGGTGAAATGGAGAGGAGGAGCTGCTGCTCAGCTGTCTCAGGCACAGGGTTCCCTCTCTATTCATAGTGACATGATTGTCTGAAGAGCCATGCTGCTTGCTGAAGCTGTTGCTGCACACTGCAGTATGGTGCTTGTTCATTTTGATAGGAAGAAGTTTTCCAGGAAGGGGAGGGGAAAAGAGGGCAGCTGATATCCTCTCTTCACCTTCATTGCAAAGCCAAAAGGATCTTAAGCGATGCTTTACAAACAGAAATTTTCCTTTATCCCTCTTAGTGGCTCGTGGTACATTCCTCTGCTTCTGATTAACACTTCCTTCTGTTTCCTTTAACACTGCAAAGAGACAGTTTGCGCACACTGCTGTGTGTTCTGTATCAGTCACAGCCTTGCTTTTCTCTCTCTCACCCTACCAAACCCGCTTAAGGTTTCTTTTGGGTGTAGGGTTTCTGATTCGGGTTTTGGTTTGGGTTTTTTTTTGTGTAAAGCAGCCATGTGAGAGGAATAAAATAATTTTGAAGAGCATTATATGGTGAGAATTTTGACAATGAGTGGAAGATTGTAATTATTCTCTTCCATTAGACTCAGTGGCTTTGGACAGATAAGCTGTATTGAAACGTGTGACCAGGGCATGGGATCATGGATTGTCTTTCACTGTTGTCATGGCGACAGTGATGCAGGTGGCCTATAACTGCCTGGCTGTCAGATCTTATACATCAAACTGGTGCTAAGTGAAAATACGTTAGAGGCATGGGGGAGAAATTGCCAGCAGTGTTTATAGGATCAGGTGGAAGAGGGCTAGACAGCTATAAAAGCAGCTTTTTGTGAAAGCTGTAGATGGCTTGAAGATGGTCCTTTAGAGTGTTTATTCCTTCATATGAGCAAAAAACAGTTTTAAAGGCAAAAGTATATACAAATACATGTCTTTATTATGTCTTTGGTGCTTTCTCAAAGTCAAGATGGTGATGGTGTTAGGCTGAGATGGGAGAGAAATGGGAAGGCAAATACTTCTAGGTGACAGCTGAAGCAGACCCTAGAAACTCAGTATTAATTAAGGATGTATTCACTACTGTATCTCAGGATGTAATTGCTAATAGAAAGTTAACCAGGTGTAGAGATGTCAGAGATACCAAAACTTAAACTGTGAAATAGCATCTTAAAGTCAGGAGATCTTAGAGAAAGTATCTGTTAGATTTGTTACAAAGTAATTTCTTTTTCAGACCAGTTCTTTCCTGATAGGTTTGTAGTCTACTTTCTGTGATGTTCCAAATAGATTCTGACTCTCATCCCCTTCCCTTTGCAGCTGACAGCATCTTTCAGGCTGCTGAGATTTACAGTAGCTCCTGACACTAAAATTAGTTAATCTGTGTAATTTTGCTAAGTCTTACTGCCTTGTACTGGCTATTGACCTACCTTGCAAAGAGAATAATGAAAATGGTGGTAAAACCCCCACTAGTTTTACTGTAGTCAAATGTTAAGTATTTGTTTCCTGCAGTACTTTGTCCATGGGAATTTAATTGTGTGGCTTTGGGATGATTTTGGTCTTGGTAGTCTGCTCTGATTTGAAGTAGAAGTATCTAGTTATGGGATATCCTATGAAAGATTTGCCTGTCTCTTTCACTGTTTGTGAAAGCCTTCGTGCTTTCTGACCTAGTTTTCAGCTTCTCTACGCTCCAGATCCCAGCATTACCTGTTTTATTTTGATGCATCTCTGGGTGTTTAGATGGTAGAAATATTTTTATTGCTGGGAGGAGGAGCTTTTACATCTCACCAAAGGGCCCTAGGGAGAGTTTAACTAGAATCAAGTAGTGACTTATGAATCTATCAAGGATACTACTGATGTAGAGATTTATTTAATATTTATAATGAATTGGCAATAATGAAAACAAGATCACACTGGACACATTGTTTAAGGGAAAGTTCTGACATTAAGACATTAAGTAGGTTAAACATTATGCACAAACCCAAGATCGGAATAAAAAAGTTTGATATAGTATTGTTGGGAGTAGTGTCTGCTGATGTGATCACATGAAAACAAACTGAGTTCTTCAAGTTTCAAGCTTTGGTGAACAGTGCAGCACAGAGTGAAATCAGCCCTTCCAGCTTTGGTTTCCTATACTCGAAAACAGAGATAAACAAAACTGTAAAGATGATGTTGTGTTACTAGAACTTTAAGATCCTTGCCTCAGAAGTGTTGAGAGAACATCCTTGCCACTGCTGAAGTACTTTAGGGATTGAAAGCATATGTAAAAGAGTGATGTTCTTTCCCAAGTGCTGAATGTTAGGTGGTGGTACTCGAGTCACTCAATAGGCATCCCAGTAATCCATGAGATTGCCTTCAGCATCTGTTTATGGATAGCAAAAATCTTAACTGAGATTTTGGCTTCCTCTTTAGTTGTCTTCAAAAGTACTGTGTTGTCTTCAGCTTTCATTCAGACCCAAAAGGCGTTGGATTATCTTACATAAAGATTTGCATCTTTAATATAGCTTTGAGATCATCAAGAGCAAAAAAAAGGCCCAGATGTGTGTATATATAAGGGTTTTCTAGCTTAAGATGAAAAGAGTGTGGTTTAAGATGATGCCTTAATTCATGTGCTTGAGGTGCCTCATTGTTTTTTTAATCATAGGTTGTTGGTACCAGATTAGCATTTGTAATAGTTTTAGCATTAGTATTCAGGAAAAGTCTGAGGAAGAGGGGGTTGTTTGTGTTCTTTCAGGGTTTTTTTTGTTGTTGTTGTTCTTTTTCTCTTGAAGCTGGAACATAGAGATGGTTTGATGTGTATGTTTACAGTAGCTGTACACAACTTTGAAGAGCAAAAATAGGTGCAGAAATGTAGCTGTTACAACCATTTCCTGACTAACAAGATGGTCTGGCTGGTGAAGTAGACTCTTGTTTCTGGTATTGTGAATTTGATAATGCAGTTTGGATGTTAATTTGGAAGTAAGCACAGAGGCTGTAGGCTGGGCAGAATTATTACCTCATTATCCATTGCTCAGGGTTAGTTGTAAGGTTTTGACCATCTGTGCTCATGCAGAGAGGAGGGAAATGGACAACACAGATTCCATATTTCACACTGATATGGATCCTGATTGAGTTTGCAGTTCATTGCAGCAGGACAGAGCTCTGATTCTGTCTCATCTTTTCAGCTCAGGATAGTGACTGCAGCTGTTGCTTGGTGTAAACCCATGCATTTAAAAAGGTACTTTATTAGGTTGCCGATGTAGTGCTTTCTGTTTTGAAAGTAAGCAGTGTTTTCACATCCCAGTTTTTCTGGAAAATTGGACTCCTGACTCTCAAACAGTTCAATCATACTCTAGGTCAAAAAGAACTAAATAAAAATACTATTATTCCATCCTCCAGGTTTTTTGATCTAGTGCTAGACCTAAACAGTTAATAAGAAACCACTTCAACGTTGATCCCAGCGCAAACAAGCAGTCCCAGTGCTGTGGTGGTTGCAGTTAGAGCAGCACATGTTGTTTTACATTATTAGTAAGAACACAGAAGCCATATGGTGGCAGATCGTCAGCGCTCTGCTATCCTGTTTGCTGCGTTAATCCACAGGAAATACTTTTTGGTACTATCTGGTTCACTGTCGGTCCTATGTATTAAAGCAGATCTCCTCGCTGAGTGAGTTGAAAGCTGCTGCATGTCCGCGGTGTTTCCCCTGGCAGCAGCCATGCAGCACCTTCCAGCGGCTCCGAGCCAGGCCACATCCCGGCGCTGCCCCGGACGGTGCCTGCCTGCGGGGGTCCTGCTGGGACAGCAGAGCCAGCCACTGTCAGGATGCTGGTCTGCCGTGGAGGAGCTCCTCTCTTTGGCTGTGAGCTCCATTTCCTGCTTCGCTGTGAACTGGGAATCATTCATTTTGGATCTCTGAGAGTTTCTTTTCCCCGCTCCGTTTAAAGCCTCCCTCCCCTCTCGTCCCTCCCCCTCCTTCCCGTCCCATCCCCCAACACAGTTCTCAGTGGGCAGGCTTTCTGTAGTGAAATCTTATGTCTAAGAACAATGGCATTCGCAAAAGTCACTCACACGCTTTCAGTGCAGCTGATGAAGATATCTCTTGCTGTACTAACACCCAAATGCAGCAACATACTTCTTTTAATTGGGTGGGTGGAAGTAAGTTTTGGCTCTTGCTACCCAAAGGGAGAGACTGAAGTGACACATCAGTCCGCTGCATATCCTTAGTTTGTGGGCTGCTTGGGATGGAGATAGAGCCTTTTGTCTCCCTGGAAATGTCCCTTGCACGTTAGATAGCACTAGAAATAAGTCCAGATCAGGGTATGTGTGGAGATGAGCCTATACACAGGCCATTCCACCCCCCCCAATCCCCAAGTCAAGATCAGAGATTTAATTCCCCAATATGCATTTTTACCCTCTGAAATCATTTCGTACATTGCTGTATGAGCATATGCCATTTCCTGCATTAAACTCGGTGCTGAGTGTAGTGTGCCTGCCACATCCACTTGCAACTGCTTAGCATGAGCCTTAATACTGAGACACGTGCCACTTAAACCAAGTGACTGTGTCTAGTGCCAAGAGCCTTAAATCCACTCATGGTTAGTGTACTTTCCTGTGCACTTAGCCCAGACTAGTTTAGCTTGTTTACAAAGAGATAAAGCAACACATGTGTTACTAGGGCTGTGGTGTCATAGGAGATGAGCCACTGGATCTGTCTCCCTTCACCAAATCTCTGCTCTCTTGCACAAAACATAAGGAAAGACTGAGTTTTATGGATGGTGAGCCCTCAATTTCACAGATGCTGAATGGGCAGAGCCTTGTCCTTTAAAAATTACTCCTGGTGCAGGTGCATCCTTTCTTAAAGTTTGGTTGTTTTTTTCCTATTTTTTTTCCACATTGCTGCTTCAGGAGCCCAACAAAGTCTCTGTGTCAGCCTTTGTCTCCTTTGTTCTGCCAGTAATGCCAATGCTGACGTGCTGTCAGTTTTGAGTGCAGCTGTGCCACAAAACAAA
This sequence comes from Bucco capensis, assembly GCA_013396975.1. Classification (NCBI taxonomy): domain Eukaryota; kingdom Metazoa; phylum Chordata; class Aves; order Piciformes; family Bucconidae; genus Bucco; species Bucco capensis. The sequence goes on along the minus strand of VWZO01008998.1, from coordinate 462,502 downwards.
GGGGATCAGAGCATGTGCTTTTACATGTGCATGATCTTAGTGATCAACATGTGCCATGGGCCATTCAGAGGAAAGCCATATCTATTCACATGTTAACAAGAAGCTGTAGTTGTGGTATAGGCTAGCATGATTTATCCTGGCTTTATATAGTTAGCTTGTGTAAAAAATGCAATGAAGATAAAGTAGTTGCATAGTCCATTCCCAGGGCTGACAAACATTCTGTGTCTCTGGGATTCAGTGCCCTTCAGAAGTACACAGCTTGGGCTGGAGTAGACCATCACTGTCATGTTAGCTTGATAAGTCCTCCATGTGCTTTTGGATTATCATCTGCTAGAAAGAGCAACTCTTCTTTCCATCTGTTCAGAAATACCCTTGCTCAGTAGAGGAATAATAAATATGTTGAAGAAGACGAGGACACCTACCCTTAGGGACCAGGGTCTAGCAGCAGAACAGTAATGGGAGAAAGGTAAAAAGGCCACTGCCCAGGTGGTAGAGGAGGTGATGATTTCTGAAGTGCAACTATTTTTGAGTCAGCACAGGTAATGGGACAGGTATGTGCTCCCACAGGTTAGTGTTGTAAGTGGTCAAGTCTATTAAACCTTTCTGCAGTTTCTCCGTTGCTGCTGCTTTTAACTTTCTTGTATTACCAGAATATGAAGAGCTTAGCCAAAGCCCAAGTGCTGTGCAAAAAGACAGTTGTGCTCCAGGTATAAAATGAGATAATAGATGGATAACAGGCAGAAAACAAAGTGGTAGTGACAGGATGCTGAATAATATGATAGCAGTGGTCTCAGTGCATTCTCCATCCCAACACCGAGGGAATTGGAGGAATTACAAGAGTTTATGGAGAGATTCTGACTACCATGAGGGAGAGCACATAAAAGAGCTCAGAGAGATTTGCCTGACACTTTAAAAAATGGAGAGGGGTCAGTATCTGCCATGGGCTGATCAGAGGTGAGAATCTAAATGTGATTTGGGAGGAAGAGGTAGGCTATGAAGAGCATTGAATGTGAAGACAAGTAGCTTCTTGGAGAAGGGAATGCTTGAGAGAAGTGAATGTGATCTGTGATGTGAAGGGGAGGGAGAAACAAAAAACCTAACCACCCCAAACAAAACAAAAACAACCAGGAAAAAATCCCCACACCCACCACAAAACAAAACACCTCAAACCTAATGCAACCCTTTTGCAATTCAAGGCAGAACTGTTAGGACTGTTTGTCAAGGTAGAAGAGAGTGCTGTGCTTCATTGCCTCTCTCTGCTCCAACAGTGCATGATAATTTCCAGGCAAATGCTTTTGTTCAAGTGCTTAAGTACACTTCTGGGAACTTCTGGAAGCTAACTTCAGGTACCTAGATTTGAAAATTACTGAACAAAGTATTTCACAGTAGAATATCAGTGCTGGAATTGTTCCTCTGTAATAAAAAGCAAGTTGGTGTACCATATATGGTTGATTTGGAAATTCTTACAGACTTCTGTTTGCTAGGAAAATAGAAATTTACTGAGTTCACTTGAGACAGAAAACTAGATGATGAAGAGTAGAAGCATTCTCTCTGCTGAATTTGGAGGGGGAAAAAAAAAACACAAACAAAAAGGAACAACAACAACAAAAGGCAAAAACCCACTCTACCACCAGACAAACAAAACCCGAAATACAAGAGAAGCTTTAAAAAGGTGTACTTGGTAAATTTGGTACTTCACAGATTCCAGGATTTCAGTGGACTTTGTCTTGCTTTTTATAGTTTAACATTCAAATAATTACTGCCATTCAGCCAAGGCCATAGTCTATCTCAGTTGGGAGGATCTGGTATTAAGTGCTCATAATCTAACCAACCAAGCTATTGTTTTGACTGTTGTTCATGCTGTCTGGTGTTTAGATAACATAATTGTCTGAGAATTTGGTATGTGAAGGGATATTGTGCATGTGAAGATAGTGGTGATGGCTCTTAAAACAATGAATTAGGCTCATATAGGGAAGATCTAACATTCTTCTGGAAGACTATACCTAGGATGTTTCATACCTGCTGATATATGGAGGGTAGCCACTGTGTGAAGGACCAGTCATCTCCAAGTAGGACAGGAGCACATACATCCCTCAGCCTGTACAGTAAGGACACAGGAATGGGAGGCAGCAGCAGGTTTTAGTCAAAGCAGTGTAAGAGGTAACAGAGGCTCCCATAAATGTGCACTAATTTGGCTTCTCTGCTGATGGGAAGCTGAGCTCTCCATGGCCAAAGTCTTTCAGCTATCTGAGAGCTAGCTGGACCAGTTGCTAAAGGCAGAGTTAACAGGCTAAACCTGGAGTGGGGCATCTGGGCAGAGTCATGTGGAGCCAGCCTTGATCTTTAGCTGCTGTCCAGAATGTCTTGCTGTGTCACTTTGAGAAACAGTGGCAGTTAGTGAATTCATCCCAGATGATTCCAGCAGACTCTTCTTCCCCAGCTGTCATTCAGCTTGTCTTAAGAAATTCTCTCTGTGGAACTCCTTCTCCACCTAACAGATTTGATGCCTGGATCAGACCACTGTTCCACTTTTAGAAGTGTAGGGAAAATGCATACTTTGCAAATGCAGATTTTGAGTTTGGCAGAACCGGATTGGTAAATCAGGAAACAAAAGGCACTGCTACATTTTGTAGCAGAAAAAAACCCCCATACTTTAATATAGAATTGCAGGAGCACACAAGGTCAGCCAAGCCAATAGGAAGTGAAATGGAAGGACAGCACTATCTGCACAGCAGTGGTGTTCAGAGGTAGAATGTCTGAGTCAGGAGTTGTGTGGACTGTGGTGGTGGGAGTCTTTGTTCCAGAGACCCTGTTTCAAACCCTTATTTGCTGTCTGGCTTAGCATTTTTGTTTCTGGTGATAAATGCAAGTTTTCCAAATCACTATTGTGTTGTGACTCAGTGCAGGGGGAGGGGGAGAACTTACTCCCCATAAGTTCCTTTTGGCTTGGAGACAAAAGAGAAAAGAGCAGTTTGTTGGCTCAGTTTAGCAGATAGGGAGCCAGTAACTGATCAGCTTATTAATACAGAGGGTTTCAAATATACAGTCAGCCAAAAAGAAGTGTTTAAAAACACTTAAAAAGAAACAAAACAAAGGGCAAATTACTTCTGTGTTGGCCTACAATTACCCATAGTAGTTCATGCTCTGGCTACTTACTTTTTAGAAGCTGCTTTGGCTTATTTAAATAAAGGAGAGAGGTCTTGATGGCAGGGGAACATAAACTCTGCATGTGTGAGCTTTACTTGCATAGGCTTTTCCTAACAGGGAGCAGCATTCCAGGCGTCACAGCAAATCTTAGTCTTCCATTGCTTTTCTGGTGACTAAAAAGAAAAGACATGCAGTGTATTTTTGGTTTGATTTTTTTTTTTTTTTTTTTGCTCTGATTTTCTTTGGTTAGCATTTTGTCAGCTATGCTATGGAGAGTTTATAGCCCTATGATTGCAGCTCATCAGTGACAAACAACCTTTCCTTAACACACTCTCAAGTAGGAGGTATCATTTGTTCTGCACTTGCTGGCTATTTGTATCCCGCTCCATTTGTGCAGTGGGTGTACAGTGAGTTGCCCACAGAATTGTTGTTGTTGGTTTTGGTTCTCTCACTCATGGGGAAACCCATGGAAATGCATCTTGTCAGCAAATAAATGTATGTCTGATTCTTTTTGACTGCAGAAATCAGAAGAAATCCTGTTTCAGTTAGAGACCATGCTATGTTAGATCTAGCTGGAGCAGTTCTTCCCTCTCCTCAGGGGTACCTCCTGCACCTCCAGTGGTGATGAGATGTCACAGAGTGGGCTGACAAATGGAGGCAGTGCTGACTTTTCTGTCAGCTAGGAAGACTGATCCCTGAGCTCCAGATACTGTTAAGTACATGGGTTGTTTAAAGAGCTGAAACCTCTCTAAAACTGGATGGTAAATTGCTGTTGTGATACTTTGCAAATAGGCAGGCTTCAACCTTTGGGGAAGGGAATCCATTAAGTATTGATGAACTTGTGTGATACTGTCTTAAGCTGCACTGTCTAGGAAGCAAAGCAACAGGTAGGCATAGCTGCAAGTGCTGTGTTTTCATCTCTCCTCTGCTGTGATGACTGTGCAGTCAGCAGTTCTCTTCTGGATTTCCAGCCTCCCCAGTTTTATCATAGACTTTTTCATATCCTCTCAGCTCTATGCAGCTAAGTAATAGCAAACCATGCACGTCATGCCCATTCCCAAGCCAAGAAGTTAAGAACCCTTGTCAATCCTCGTTCCATCTTGACCAATCTGGATCCTTCAACCTGCTCAAGTACACTTTGAGTTCCCTGGTTGGGATTCCTTTCTCTCCCATGACTGTCCACTCCATGTTCTTGCTTTCTGTGATTGCTTTTTTTTTTTGAATTTGTGCTTTGGAGAAACCTCTTCATTCCACTCAAGCTTTCTCTACAAGTATCCTTTATCTTCTTATATACCTCACATCAGGGCAATCACATGTGCAGGAAAAAATTCTGAGCTACTGTCTGTAGCACATGGTGTTCATGTCTACTTTGTGATACACTGCCTCCTTTTCTTCACAGTTAAAAAGTTTAGTGTTTAATTCTGTCACTTTTCGTGGAAATGGCTTACCCACAGCGTGTAGTTCCTTCTCTAAGACAACTGAGCTGATACACTTGCATCTTGCTGAAGATGCTAGTTTTGTTTCTGGACATCTCAACAATCTCTTGTTGAGGCTTTCATAATGTCACTGCTAAATTACTATAGCATACCTTTCCCTGCCATGCAGAATGCAGCAGCAGGGATATCTCTCTCTCTGTCCTGTTTCTTTGAATGTGACCCATGTTTGACTAACTTACCTGGGTGTGCTCCCTTTGCTATTTGCATCAGGTACACAATAATTTCTTTTATGGCTAAGGTCCTTCTCAGCCTTGTCCTTATTGTCCTTTTCCTTAAAGATTGCCACCTACATCTACTGGACCCATGTTGCAGGCTCAGTTTCTCACTTGTTGCCTTGCCAAGAAAGGATCTTTTAGTGCCATCCCCTGAGGCAGATCTCTTTCATAGTGGCAAAGCCAACCTGTCCTTCTCCGATTTGGAGAGCATTTTCTGACTCCTGTATACTTCCTGTGTCATTGTTGTACAGAGTGTGTGTGACATGGGCTGCTCCTGTTCTGCTTGAACACAGCACTGAGCTCTGTGGGCCTTAATGCACAGTCAGTGCTTGTAAGGTGCTACAAGAGAACAAGTACTAAAGAGTAAGAGCAGTGAAGTACACGTCCTGCCTGTCATGCAGCTGTGCAGTAGGAATGAATTGTGACTAGAAAATGCAAAATCCTTCATCTGGAGATGCATCAGAAACGAGACTTGGGCCGTTAGCACCCAGCATGCATCTTTCATGTGTGAACTCCTGAACTCTTCCTCTGTAGCCTCTTGCGGGCTCTCAGTTCTCACCATCTCCTGCGATGCCTTCAGCAGCGGCTCTGCCAGTTCCTGAGCCCACCTTGGAGCAAAGTGTGCTGCCAGGAGGCCCAGCACCCAACTCCATTACAAGGGCCAGCCTGCCTCCAGAAGCGGTGGCTTTGCTCTGTTAGCTGTGGCTGGTGCCTCTGCCCCGGCTCCCGATGGCCCGCATTGAAATGCAAATGACAGCAGTAATTGGCGAGAGAGAAACCAGGCAGGGAGGGAGCCGGGCGGCGGGGAGTGAAGTGCCTAAGTGACAATTACTGCTCGGCATCCTCCAGCATCCTGAGCAGCAGCCCCCTTTGGTCTCTGCTTTAAAGGAGCTGTAACACGTTAATTGGAGTGCTTCTCTGCTCACATGTCTCACTTAGTTTCTTGTCTGATTCTGTTTTAGTGGGGAGGTGGGGGAAGGCTTCTCTTTGTTGAGGTGGCTGTTTATTGTTAAATCCTATTGAAATGTGTGTCATTTGTCATGTCATCTCCCAAGATTGACTAGCTGCCTTTTTTGTCTTCTAAGGTGGATGCTGTTAGGAGAGGTATAATACAAGGTAGATGTAGTATTAGCTGCAAGATAGAAATAGGTTTTAATATTCCTGATAAGCTGTAGATCTTGATGCTTACAAATTAAAAATGTACACTTCACGCTGACCAGCTTAGAGGATGATAGATTTCACATCTGAAGAAAAACTCTGGCAGCAATAACTGAAACTGATAGAAGATACACATGTTTATTTTACTGAGTAGTTTATTTTTTAGTGTATATATAATTTATTCTTAATTTGGAAATTATTTTTAACAGCTTGACATTCAACACTATGCATAGTGTGGAAGCCCCTGACTGGGCTTCCTCTGTATTTGCATCTTGCCTTGCAGGATAAACAAGTAAACAAACAAACAAAAAGGTTCATCTGCTAATGGTCATAAATGACAGCCAAAACTTCCTTCTTTACTAGATTTTTAAAGTGAGTAGAAGAGAGTCCAGGAGCAAGAGAGACTGATACTGTTGCAGCATAGACTGGACTGGTGTGCCCGAGATGCAGTGTGGGTAATGAATATTGTAATACTGGCACGTAACAGACTCTATAGAAATTCCAGCTTATTTTTACCCATGGAAAAGTAATGCATTGCATAAAAGATTTCAGGAGCAACCTTGCAGGAGTATTTCAGCGTGAAGGACTGTAAAGAAGAAAAATGGCAGGGATAAAAATTCCAGGACAGAGAGTAAAGCTGCAGCAGTAAGTAGTGTGCTGTCAGTCTCTGGATCAAAGTAGTGGTAGCAAGTGCAGCATCTTGAGAAGAGTTCAAAAGAGCCAGTAAAATCAGCCAGAAAGGCAATAATGGCTCCATCTGTCTACTAATATAAACAGGTTGTAAATGATACTGGACATAGCTTGTAGGAGTGGATAAGGAATCTGACAGGACCTCAAACAATAACCTTTTGTAATGGGGTTGGCTTTAGTTTTCTGAAGGATTCAGGAGAGTAAGGCTTTGTTTTGAGTTTTAATGCAAGATTTCATTCTAGAAATAAATACAGCTGGTTTATTTTATGTCTTCAGTAGCTCTTTTCAGAAAGGGATGTGGTTACGCTGTACTGTGCAATGTTGTCTCATCTCATCTTTAAATTGTTAGGTTGGACAGGTCTATGTTGGGTGGGGGGCACTAATATGACTTATTGTAAGGAGAGAGGAAAAAGTGATTATATTCCTGAAAAACATGACACTCTTACAAAGCATAATGCTCAGACACCTGCAGCTTGAGTCCATGTCCAGGTGTTGTAGTGTTAACTGCATGATGAATAAAGTAAAAGGATAGTTTCCATGGAATGTCTGTTCTTAAGAAAGGTACAGGATGGAGCAGAATAAAACTGCTCTTGCATGCTCCTGATCTTGGGCTGATATGCAGCTTGGAGCAACTTCTACATTACACAGCCTAGTGGTCTGACACATAAGTAGAGATGACTTGTGTTGGGATAACTGGCCAAGATATCACCCTGAGCTATTTGCTGCACTTCTGCTGTATGGGTGGTAGAGCTGCTCACAGTAGCTTTTGAATCTGTGGTTTACAGCCTGATGTTTTAGGTATACTGAATCTGGTGCCTACCTATCTAAAATTGGGTTTATGATTACAATTCAGGATTGGCTACGAGACACGCTGCCATCCTGGTAGCAAGTAACTTGATCAGCTGCCCCAAGTAAACCAGTGTGTGCCCTGGGATCCTTTGCACTACCTTTGGTCTGCAATCCTGTATGCTAGGGACAACGAAATCCTCTTCTTGGAATGCTTATTTTGTATCACAGCTTGAAAACTCCTCTAAGGAGGACCATGAAGTGATCTGTAGAGCTGTTTTTTAACTGTAATGCATGAGAGCTTCCCTTTTCCCCTGGTACACAAGCACTGGAACAAGCTGAAATTTCATCTTGTGTATTTTGGATTAAATGCTTGCTCAAGAATTTGAATAATGTTGTAAGGAGTAGCTATCCCATTACTCTTTTCTTAGAAAAAGGATGTTAACAGTGATATCCAACCCAATTCTGGGTGCAATAATTCTATTTTGTTCACCAAACTTCTCACTCCATTGTCAATGTGCAACTCTCATCCTATTGTGCACGTGTTTCCATGTGCTGGTAAATAGCTGCTGTATATCCTTCTTCTCTTCGTGGATGAGTCACTTCAGTGAATGAAACTGTGTAGAGTTTCCAAAGCTCTTTGGGATCCTTCTAGATAAAAGATGCTGTGTACACTGAAGTTGTTAGTGTTAACGTAATGCCTAGCATCAAGAAAGTTTTTTGGGAGAGAGAAATGAAAGAGTATCAGGTTGCCATTACTGGAACAGAAGGCTGAGGAAACTAACTGAAAAGAGTGTAGAACAAGTGGAGTAATCTGTTGACTTAATATAAGGAAGACCAGCTTCTTCTCTCTTAGTCTCTGGCTACACTGAACAGTTTTAGTTTAGCTCATTTTGAGGATCTGGCCTAGGGAAAAAAAAAATAAGACCCTAATTGCTTACTGCACAGAACTGATGGCTGCAGGGTATCCCTGCATCCATCAGCTTGGTACTACTGAATGTGATTAGATGTTTATGTGAATAAAAGTGTCACACAACATGATAGCACCTATCTTTACAGTGAGATGGGAGACAAAGGAGCAGCAGAAGAGAGAATTTAAAAATATGCTTAAATGAGAAGGGACAAATATTTATGCAGACTAGAGAAATAGCTTGTCAAGAGGGAATACACAACATTAGTCCTGCAAAGTTGCATTACATCTATGCTTTTGTAGGAAAACTAGACACCAAGAGAGATGAAAGGAAGCTAAAAGGACAAAGTAAAAAAAAAAAAAAAAAAGGTAATTTCTTTCAGAATTATATTAAAATCCTCTGGAGAGCTGATGAACCTGAATAGCTCAGGGGGCTCAAGGGACAATTAAGAGGAGAAAATTAGAGTGTAAAATACTTTTTACTCTAGCTTCTGTACAGAGAGATACCTCTTGAGTAGCATGACTTTTGGGGAAGAGCTGGCAGGAGTAGGGATACTTTGATTGTTGTTAAGACCTCCATTGAATCACAGTATTTAACAGACAATGATACAAGTATGAGACTTAGACTCTGCTTATACCTTTGCCCCATAAGGCCCTGATCTATACTTCATTTTCCTTGTCTTCAAAATGGAGATAAAGATACTGGCTTTGTTTTTAAAGCAGTTTGAGATTGACTGATAGAGATATTAGTATTTTTAATATTTGGACTATGGTAATCTATGAAGTTAGTAGTTAATTTCTTTTAGTATTAGCTGAATTACCTACCAGGAAAAAACAACCCCCAAATAAATGTGATTTAATTTGTCATTACAGCTATAATGAGAAGAATCTGGAAGTTTGCCAGTGTTCTTCACAGTGAGGTGGGAAAGATGATAAGGGTGATCCAGGGAATTATAAACTCATGACCCTCATTTAAGTACCTAAGAAAATTGTTGAGAAAGTCATTACAGATGTCATTATAAAGTACCTGGGGCACAAACCAGGATAGCTTTCTTTAAGTCAAAACTTTATCTAGTATATTAGAATTCTTTGAAGAAGTTAAAATAGTGAATAATAGGAGAAATACTAGATGCACTATAACTTATTTACACTCCTAAAAGGTTTTTTGTTAAAGTTTTTCAGAAGAGGTGGTTAGACAAAGCTGGTAATCATGGAAAGAGTCTTACTACAGGTTTACAAACTATTTTAGATGGGAAGCAAAGACATTGCAAATTCTTACCAGGGGAAAGGCTGGTTTGTCATCCTGGGAAAATGTTGAGTAGAGCACCTTGGGGATCATACTGCTATGCTGAAGGATAACAGTACTGCTGATCTGGAAGAGGAGTTAGCATCCTGATTACTAGCCCTTATAAGAGATATGACACTGGTTTTGTCAGTCAAGCCTGTGTAGAACTGGGAAACCTTCCAAAGAGGAGTTTCTGAAGTGCTTAGTCTGGTTGAACCCTCAGTGTGGGGAAACATCCACTGAAGTGTAAGGACTTTGGTGCCCAAAGATAAGGTGAAACCAGGCATATAATAAATGTTTGACAGTGTTCAAGTATTTGTGGCGTAGTCATATGAAAGCCTTTTCAAGAGGCTCAGTGGTGAAATACACAACTTTGCATGAAAAAGTCAGCAGTGATTATGTCTAGCTTTGATCCATGCTTGGAAAATAGACTTGTTCAGCTAGTTAATGCAGGTCTACTGGCCCTTCTGGGTGGGACACAACTAGTTCAAATCCGTGTCTTCTAGGGTGCTTTTGTACCAAGCTGTATTTGGCTTTCTGATTTTTGGTAGTGGCCATTAGCAGATCCCAAGGGATAGAGAGAGATCATCCTTTTATTCTGCCTTATATCCTTCCAGTTTCTGATAATCACTGGTCAATGGATTTCTTAAACCCAAAGACCTTCTTGTTTAAAAATAATTGATGGCTCTATGGTCTATTAGCTTGTCTTAATCCCTGGTTGAGCCCATTCCTAGTTTTGGTCTGTGCCCACAATTGCCCAATTTTCCACAGCTGCACAGCAAGCAGCTTTTTTCTGTTGGTTTCAAACCTTCTCTGAAAGGCTCCAAGGTGGTTTGCTGAAAAACCTAGCAAGAGAAGAAATATTTTTTTCTGTGTACGAGTTTCTCTTCCCCACCATTTCCAGCTTCTCCTGGTCTGTTTTTCTCACTTTGTGAGGCCACCTTAGGAGATGCTTTTAACTCCCTAAACCACTGGAAATCAATGTAGCTTTCCTGTGACCCCCTCCCTCCTCCCACACTTTTTAACTTGTTAAAATGGCTCATTTGCAGGTATGGCAAGAATCAGTGCAACACAGAGTAAACTTTGTGCTATGGCTGGGAGGGGTGAGGGGCAGGAGATGGGAAGAGAATGTGGGAGCTCTTCCTTTCAGTAGCTGTGAGCGGGTAAGGGATTTCATGCCCTAGGTGTGACTCAGTCTAAATATTCAACCATACTTCTCTTCAGTCTCATATTCAAAAGAATTGAAGATTTTTTAGCTTTTGTGCAGTTCACAAGAAGACATGAGAGATGCTGAAAACTTGAAGCAAGATTCCATCTGTTAGGAAGTTAAGCTGCATTATTTTCCCTGTTACTATGGGGTTTCTCTGGATACCTGCTTGTTGCTTTTTTTCCATAGGGAAGAAATGGAGACATATAAGCTAATGCACAATTGAACTCAAATCTCTAGATGTGAAAAGCTAATGCATTCAGAAACTGTTTTAGTGAACACTCTTGAATATAAAGGAGACACAGTGGGGGAAACGCAGCAGGAATTCTTTATGTTCTACAGCTTCCCAGCCCGTTCCTTATGCTCATGCAGCAAACCTCATTGGACAGCTACTCTCAGGCTATTTTTTTTTCCTATGGGAGCAGTCACTTCAGTTTATCCCTTTGTTGCCATGGCTTCTGCTTTAACTTTACTGCCCCTCTAGATTTCTTAGAGTGAGCCTTCAAAGCTAAACTTGCCATTTTGCAGAAAGGCACCTGGCAATAAACTAGGTGAAGCTTAGTGTGGGAAATGTAAATCTGATAGGAGTGATAGTTTAAACAACTTCAGCCCCATCCCAGAATGGCCTTTGATGATGAGATGCCCTGTTTATTAAGGTGGGAAGAGCACATGCTGCCTGGGATATAGTTTCTGTATTTTAGGCTTCTGTCTAGGTGAAATGGCAAATGTAGGCCCTGTTTACTAGAGCAGTGATAACATCTGATCTGTCATAAATTGGCATACTTCTACCAAGCAGAAGTGTTATGGACTTAATCCCTTCCTGCTCTCTGCCCCACTGTGGCTTTCCCCTCCTGGGAGATGTGTACTGGAGTGGAGCTGTTTGGAACAGCACCAGCAGAAGTTGGAGCATGCATGTAGCTTTATCCACTTTAGCCCAAATAACCAACTGTAGTGGCAGAGTGAGGAGCCCCCCTGTTTGGATTGTAGCAGCAGGCAGTCATTAGACCAGTACCTTTCTGTTATGCTCTCTGTGTTGCTCCCTCACCTCCTGCAGTCTGTTTTCATCTTGATTCCTACAGAGATCACTTTTTCATGCGTGTCTATTTTTTTCCATAGTGGAAAGGAAAAATATTATATAGCACTCGGAAACAAGTTTTCAGGAGTGATTTTTATTTCACCATCATTCCTTGAAAACTCAATGACTGTTAGATATTTCAAGTTTGTTCATTAGCTGGCTGTATATCATCCATAATTAAAAAGTTAAAGTGTGTGTGTGAACATTTCTCAATTGAACAGTTCTTTTGAAGTCTGTTAATATTTTTAATGAGTGGATTTGGGGTTTTTTGTTGCTTTGCCTTTGTTTGATTGGTTTGGAACAAACCACTCACCTGTCAGTAGGATATCCTTGCACAACTGGGAGGAAAATTCACTTTAATGCCTAAAACCCTTTAAAATTTTTGCAGTTCTGATAACATAGTAAACTCCAGCTACATAAGTGCTCATTATGCAAAATGGGAAGGCAGGACATGGAAAATAAATCAAAGAAAAGGAGAAGACAAGCTGATAACTATGGTCTTTAAGAAGACCTAAGTGCCATGAAATCTTGTGAACTGTAGTTTGAAAAAGAGTAATATTAAGTGGTAAAAGTTGTTTTGGAGACAGCACTTGCCCAAACCTGCTTGCCAGTGAGTGTTTTGTAACCACAGTGTCGCTGTTAGAGCTGGCTGTTTCTGTGCAGTGAGTCTGTAGTTACAGTAGAAGCTGCCTGTAGTACCACAGTGAAGCTGGTCATTCACAAACAACTAAAAAGGCATTCTGGAAAAGACTTTTCTCATCTCTAGTGTATTTTCATTATAGTGCTTATAAATGTTAATGGTAAGAATGGCAAGCGTGAAACAGGAAAAAAAGAAACTTATAACTTGGGTCCTAAAAAGGGAAGAAACCTCCTACCTCTAATTAGGTACAGCTCATGTTGGAGTTTTGCCCAATTGCAGCCAGAAAGACAAGATGCATTGTTTTACAAGTTACTTAACTCTTATTCTTCAGTTTCATAATTTATATTCAGATTTACCTGAGAGAGAAATTAAACATGATTTTGAAGCACTAGGCTAAATTCTAAATTCATTCTGAGGTAATCAATCCAAGTGGAATTACACTGAGGAAGAATGCTCTAACCTGGGAGGAAAGCATAGAAATATCTTTATTTGAAAGAGCAAACCATTACCAACAGCCTTTCTGTAGTACTTTCTTTTGTCTTCCCATCATTTTATGCTGATTACATTTGTGCTAATTACACATGTTCCCTACTTCTGTCCTGCAGATTAACCATTGTTGGAGAAATGTATTTGCACACAAATATACTTACAATATAAAAAACTTTTATTATAGCCCTGTTTAATGAAAAAGCTAAGCATTACTTACAACTACAGATATATACTACTTAATCACATCTTTAGCATTCATAAATAGAAAGAAAAAAATATTTCAATTATTTTGCTTTCCAGATTAGGGAGAACAAAAACAATATAAATAATACGGTGAGTTTGTTTTGGCTTTTTTGTATGGAATATGCATAGAAATGACAGTGTGGAGAGTTCAGATGACTTCTGTTCTGTGAGCAACTCAGTATTCCTTACCTTCCCTCAACTGGCTTTTATAGGTTTGGTCATGTCATCTGGATTCTTGGTGCATCAGGTCATATCATCAGTGGAATCTCTAGAAGGAATAGAAATGTCTCGTCCTGAAGGGTGTTTTAAACATCTGGACCGAGCTGAAAGTTATTAGTACCAGTGTAAGTCTGTATCTGCAGGGGCCTGGTGTTACAGGGATGCTCCAGAGCTTCTGTAGTACAGTTAAGACAAATTCCACTGGGCTCCAACTAAGAACTGCTGGATTTGATTTGCCTTGCACTTGCTCTGTTTTGTAATAATGTTACCTCTATGGAAGTTAGTCAAGTAATGATGCTTTTGGGGACCCCTCAGAAGTGTGACTTAAACTGTCATCCAGTTTAGCTAAGCTAAACCAAACTGGATCAAGATATTCTTGTTCCACAGGGGGTACCCACAGCTGTAGTTCTTCAGAATCAACAGTTGTGCTTTAGTTTCACGTCCTACCTTAATCTGAATTAATGTTCAAGTTCAGGCAAGTCCTTTCACTGGAGGAAAGTGCCTCTGTTGAAGTAGATAGAAAACCAACTATTTGCTGTATGTGATTACACTTCAGTTAATTTCAACATAAATACACCCACACACTGATCTTCCTGTTATACAAAGTTCCTAAGACTTATCATTAGAAAGCTGAAACTTTGCTATCCCAGCCCTGTTTATTGAGGGACACAGCTTCATGTCTCGGCCTGATCCCAGCCCTACCCAAGCTTCTCCGTGACCACAGCCAAGCCTTGGCAACAAATGCAGCTGTATGTAGCACAGGGATTGGAGATGCAGCAGCTCCAGAAACAAAAGCCCGCGCTTCCCTTTCCCGCAGCTGCCCTCCCTTTCTGCCGCAGCCTCCGCCAGCGCTTGCACTGTGCCTTGCTGTTGCTGAGGATGCGATCGCAGCCCCACAGCAGCTGCTCGCCTCTGTAGCAGCTCTCCCTCCCCCGCTCCGCCATGGCGTCAGAGCAAGCTGCAACACTCCGCTGAACTTGTTCTATCCAGTTTGCCCAGCCAGCCTGTTCCTAGAGATACATTCCTGTGGCTGCCTGGAGCTTCACGGGAGGAAAAACCTTCTTGAGCTCCCTCCCCCAGCTGTTTATAGACAAAGGTCAGATCATCTTCTGTTGCCTGTTCCCCAGTCTCACACTGTCTTTTGTAGCACGGCTCAGGGAAACAACAATCACCTTATTTGTGTGCTCAGAGGAGAAGCTGTGGAATGAGAAAGGGCAGAATTTGTATTCCTAATTCTTAAAAATGTTTTTTCTCTCTTCTCCCTCTTCCCTCAGTTAAACATTTTTACATAACAAAAACAAATGGTCACAGGCATTAAAGAAGAGGTGACTTGAAGACTTTACAGCTCTGTCTATAACTTTGTGTAAGAATGCAGAATTTCTTTGGAGTTCCACAGTGTGGAGAACTTTTGTTAACTGAGGTTACTGATGAATGCAGAAGTGTATTTATAGCACCCAGTCCAGGAGAAGCAGATGACAGCTCCATTAACTAGCAGCCCAAATGGCACAGGACACCAGTAACGACCAAGAGATCATCTTTCCCCATTAGCCCTCCTGAAGGAGAGCTGGTAAGGCTGCAGGAATCAGGCAGAGCGGATTATTCAGGGTGCCAGGGGGGCAGAGTTGATGGTCTTGCCCTCACCTCCTCACTGTTTAGGCATTTAGGCCATGATGATAAAGCACCCCTCCTTTCTTCATCCTAAATTGGTTCTTTTGGTCTGTGCTGCTGTGAACTGCTTACATTGTGGTGCTCATGGTGGGCTGTGAAAATGTATGCCTACAGAAGAATTGAGACAGTGACTCAGCAGGCCTTACTCAGTGCAGGTTATTGGGAAGGTGATATATCGTGCTCAAAGCTCCACGTGAAGAAATGGTTAGAGAGGTATCTGTGTCCCAGAATTAGGCTGCTGCATGTTGCAAGTCAACCACAGACAAGAAGCAGGAAATACTTGCTCAGGGAGATTGGGAATGAAGGTCAGTCAGGGTTGAGGAACAAGCACTGTTAAAGTGGCAACAGCCGTGTTCTCCAGTAAGCAAGCTGCTGTGAATCCTAACTGTGGAAAGATATACAGGTGCACAACACTGGGGCATAACTCTGCTCTGAAGTCTGCAGAACTCAGGTTCTGTTCCAGGGCATGCTCCTGGTGGGTGCTAATTTTCTTTGTAATATATACCTTATCCTATTGCTAACTGACTTGGCAGATTCACTGCAGTGAGGAAAGGTGGAGGGAAGGCTCTGGGAGTCACTGTGCTCTAGGGAGGAGAGTTGGAAGGATGGGGGATGGTGGTGGGGGTGTGAAGGGGTCAGATGTGATGTGGCTCAGCTGGCAGTCCACTCTTTCAGGCATGGAAGAACTGGAGCTCTGGGACAATGCTGTTGAAGCTGGAATGGGCTCTGCTCTGCAGCACGGGAGAGAAGCTGCGTGAGCACCCTTGCACCTTCTTGCGCAGATGTCCTGGACCATGCTTTGGTCTCTGGTGCTGGGAATGAGAGGGAAACATCACGATGTGATATTGCTCGAGGCTGCTCCAGTAGTGTGCATGTTCCCAGGTACTTGATCTCTTTCCAAATAATCCATGGGAGTTCCAGTATCAGAAGAAGGGTTATCTGGTAATTAACTGTAAACCCTTTCCCATTTAGAGGTAAGCTTGGCAGCTTTTGTCTCAGAAGCCTTGATTGTGAAGAGTCTTTAATGTTTTGGCTGGAAGCATAAATATAGGAATGTAAGAGGCCTTCTCTTTCTGGGTGATAACCATCTTGCTGTCTGGGAATGGATGCCCCCTCTACAAGAGAGAGGGCACTCCATTTGCTTGAAAGAGCACCCATAAGGTATGTTGGCTGTTAGCTCCTATCTTAGTGAGATTTTGGTCTGCCGTATTTTACTTAACAGCTCTTCCAAAATGCCTACACCCCCTGAATAACAGCACGCAGGGTGCTGAAAGGCAAACCCATGCCCTGCTAGTCAGAAACAATGACTGCCTAGCAACCAGGGTCCTGGCAGCAAGGGAAGATGTGTTGTATGAGTGCATGGCCCCTGCTGTTTCAAGGAATGAAATCAGGATGTCAGTGGAAGTTCCCCTCTCAGTATCAATCCCATAGTGAAGGTCTCTCCCTTACCTCCTTGTACTCAGCAGAGCAGCACAACACTGCTCTGTTCTACCTCTGCCCTTTTGCAGCATGTCTGCCATCCTTCTCAGGGCAGTCACAGTGTAAAACCAGGTCAAGTGGTTCTGTCCCGAGGCTGAGGCATACCAGTCCTGGAAGCAACTCAACCATAGTGACTAAAAGTTTCCCCAGGAAATAGATTGGATCCTTAACAAGCAGGTGTTTTATGAGCTGATAAAAATGATCTCAAAGGCCAAGAATCAACCTCAGAAGTGGAGAGAACAGAAATGATCAGTGGCTGTTGCTCCTGCTGTTGCAAGTCAGAAATCAAACTGAGGGTTTAGTGCAAAGAGGGTTAAAACACTAGTAATTCAGTGCCTGCCAGCTGGGAAGAATAATAAAGCCTGCATTTCTGTGTTGGTACGGGGCAAATGCTGCAGAAAGAGGAATTTTATTACATGATTATGCCTCCTACATAAAGCTTGGGGAGGGGGAAGGGGGAAGCTGGCAGGGCTGTGCGTCATTAAAAAGACACAAAACATGCCACCACACTCTGAGTCCTGTGTGTGTACAATATGCACATATTCTTTGTGGCCTTGCTGCATTCATGAATTTCAGTTCACTCAGTTCACAGCTGGGAGGGAGGCTGCCTCAGCAAAACATCTGCTGGACTCTCTGCTGTGGAAATGGAAGATGGGAGGGTGAGGGTGGTTTGTTGTTTTGTTATTGTTTTATCAAAGATTTAATTAAATGATTGAAAGGCATGGGAGGGAAAATGCAATTCCTAACAAAAAATGCTGACTTGAGCACACTCCCTTTTGGGGGTAGTGAGGCTTGTGAGCATTATAGGGTCATGAAGTGCTTTTTGGATCATCTGTGGCTGCTTTATGATGGTGCTGTTGCCTTCTGTAGGAGTGCTGCTCACAGGCACTACTGGAAGTTGCACTCAGCTGTTGTCAGGATGTAGTTTACCCCACAGGAGACCATGACCAACACTTGGAGACTCAGGAAAAAAGAGGTTCTGGAAATTTTAGTATTGGCATGAAGAGGACTCTTTAACTGAAAGCACTGGGCAAGCAACAAATCATATTAATGTCTTTTGAGATGGATGGAGCAGCACTTTTCCTGTTGTACAAGTGAAGATTCTGACACTGAATGATTGTAATTCTGTTCCAGCAATGGCAGCTCCATGGATTTTTCTCTGAGCATATGCTTAGAGGCCTGTCCAATGAGATTTGTGTTCCCTGCTGCCTGCTCCTTCTTTAACTTACAAAGCACAAAGTTGAGAGGAAGCAAGAAGATATTTCCTTTTGTGTGTGTGTGCTGTCTGCAGGCCATCATGCAGCCATGAATAGCATTCTTCTATCTGATTTTTCAATATTGTGTAAGCCACAACTAAAGCATTCTTTTGCTCCTGAAGAGCTTAAAGTTAAAGGGTTTTATTCAGGGAAGTATTTAAGCCGTCTGTATTAATGACAGCATTTAAGTAGTTGTTTGGATTGTATCCTAATAAGGATGCTTTGTTGAATGGAGCTGAAATAGAAAAACTGAAGGCAAGGTATGGAGCATATTAGTGAAACACCTGGTGATGCCTGGCAAGCATTTTGCTGCTTCCATTTCACTTCATCTTCTGCTTTGTTTTAATTGATTCCATTTTTAGCATTCGATGGGTTGGAGGGAGTCACGCAGATGTAGCACCAGTGGCATAGGGAAAAAAAAGAGAAAGCAAAAAGATGAGGCATAGGTGGGGTACCCAGGGCTATTATACAGGGGAGTGGCAGAGGTGTGAATGAAAATCANAGATCTACAACTATGTCAGTTCTGATGTAGATGGGAGGCATTGAAAAGCTGGGTCTCCTTTAGCTGTGTTCACTTGGCTGTTGGTACCTTGTGGGATAATAATGTGTGACTTTTGGCAGCACTGGAAAAAGAAAGCCAACATGGAAAGAGTGGGTTAAATTCTGACCCTTATCAGTCTAAGCAAAGTTAATGGGCTTGCATTACTCTAATGAGGAATGCAAAGGTTTAGAGGTTGCTTAGTTACTGGGCCTGCAGAGATTTCAGACAGTAGGGCATAACTCATATATCCCCCAGATATATCTTTATCACCACCACAGTCATAACATGGTATGTTATGCTGCTAATCTGCCACCGTAGATGAAACATTTCAGCTGGTGATCTGTGTGCTGCACTAGACCTATAGCATGCTCCTGTGTGTGGCCTCCCACTTCTTCCAGAGGATGGGGGAACAACAACTCCCATGCTTGCTGTGTCAGAAGCCAACTTCTGTTGTACCATTGCTGGTTAAGGATCATTTTCTTCTCCTGTATGTGTGCAAGGCCCCACAGAGGAGTACGAGTGTCAGTGCAACATGCAAGATTTCCAGACTGGAATACAGCTGCTCCCAAGGTGAAACCACCTAGTCAGTTCCCTGCGTTTCAGCAGATCTTTTCCCAGCACATCTAGCAAGTCATATCTATTCACTTCAATGACACAACCAAGATTTTACTCCTATTAGCATTGCTATATTGGTGGTGCAGCAATGTTGATTCTCTTTTGCCTGAACGAAATTGTCAGATGGTTCTAGCACTGCAAAGTCCTTGGTAGTGGCTGTAATGTAAGAGGCAGGGAAAAGCAAACTTCACAGTGCATCTGTGCTGAGCTGACAATAGCAGAGGTTAGAATCGATTGAAAATCATTGAGAGAACAGAAAGGCTGACTTAGTTTTAACCCTCTTCTGCAAGCCTGCCTCCACATGCAAAATCCCAGCAGCCCAACTAAGGTCAGGGAACTGCAGTGAATACAACTGTTTTATCTGCTTTATCCACAGAAAACACTTCATGCTTGACCAGTATGAGTGAACCATGGACAGGTTATTTGATTATAAACTAGACATATTAGAAGCAGCAATGTTTTACAAATCTCCCTGCAAGCCTGCAGTTAACTTGAACAGGAGTCAGCAAAACTTCTGAACAGTTTGCACAGCCTGCCCAAGTATAAACTGCCTTCACAAAGTCTCTGCCTACACAGGGCAGGCACAGGAGGCCTGTTCCATGTTCATAGCAGTCACTGGGCCTTTCTATTGTAGAGTTAAACATTGAAGTCAGCTTGCAGTATTCTAATGCTGTAGTTAAAGCTAGCATGGCTGGTATGATGTAAGTGCCTGAATAAAGCCAAGACAGCCTGTGCCTAGGAGAACTTCTGTGCCACTGAAGAAAGTGGCAGATCTTGTGGTGACTGCAGTGTTTGTCAAGGTGAGTGTCAGTCCTGGACCTTTCATTGTTTCCCATCTCCCATCACCTTCATTGTGAAGAGGAAGATGCAGCTTTATTTTTCTTGCAGTTACTGTGAGCTAAGAGGAACAACAGAGGGCCAAGGATACATGAAAGAGGCCTCTAAATAGTTTGCAGTTACATGTAGAAATAGCAAATAACATGAAAAATGCCCATAATAGACACGATTTACATATTAACCCACAACCTATGAAGTGTTACCAGCTATTAGAAACTATATAGCTGTGAATGACAAACATCTTGAATTGCTGTTTGCCAAAGCTTCTAATGCAGAACACAGGAATTTTCCCTGAAGACCAGTACAGATGAAAGGCTAGAGGGAAAAAAACCCAGGGATGACTAAGCCACAGACCACAATGCATTTGCCATGAAGCCTTATACAATTCCACTCAAGTATACCTTTATTGGAGACAGACTGTGTCCTGTGCTCAATCTGATACTGCTGTGCTGGTACACACAACACAGTGCTCCTGGGTACAGCCCAGCAGCTGATGACCTGTTCTCAAGCATTTACTTACTTAGTGAGTAATAAACTTTGAGTCACAAGTCTTGCAAGTGACTGGCTTTCCAATAGTGAACTTCTTCCTATCTTCTGAATTATGAAATGAGAGCAAAATTTATGCCAGAGATATTAGTGACAGAGGCTGGGCAGATCTGTGTTTTGTAAGGCACCCTCAGCTCTGAGGTGATATCCCAGTATTTCCAGCAGTCATAGTAGAGTTCAGAGATCTTCATTTGGTGTGGGGTAAGGTAACTTTGAACTCAATTTATCCTGCTGCCCAGCTCTGCCTGCTTTCTGTTGCTCTTTTGTGTGTATGAGAACACAAAGTGTCAAAGAGTCAATTTCCATTCCTGAAGTGCAATTGAGGGGTTAGGTCCTATAAGAAATCCCAAAGATAGGGTTATATTAGATAATTCAAAGAATTGTACTGGGCAGAAAAAGGGAATTCAAGTTCACAGTTTTCCTAGACCATTAAAGTTGAAAAGTGGATTCTATTTTGCATTATCACCACCCACCTTTTCCAAAGATGTTCCACTTTTCTCAGCGGCCTTCCTCTTGCTGTTGCTATAAATAGAGATATCTTTGTGTGTGTGAGAGATTCAGGTTTAAACTTCTATTTAAGCTGCAAGGTTATATGTAACAGGACTGTATTAAAGATGACAAAATCCTCATTGTTCTGTTCACATTCTATCTTAGTGTAACCTGAATGTTCTTGGGTCTGTGTGCATACAGACCTATATTAACATATATAGACAGGCATTAGACAAGAAACCAATCCAGATTCTCTACTCCATTTCTGTTGTTGTTAGTGTAATTAGCTTTCATGGTGTAAAGGGAATAATTTTGTTACAAGGCTGGAGCAACAGACTGGCAAAGTCCCATCTATTTGCACACTAAGACTAAGATTT